>OZ022417.1:22880527-23197887 GCA_963989365.1 Rhimphoctona megacephalus
TCGAAAATTTCAAAAAATCCAATTTTTCAAAAATACCTGAAAAATTTTTGGAAAAATTTCCTTCAAGTGTTCCTTGACTACTTCTTTTCTGATTCTGTGCATATACATTGTTTTTTTCTACTCTTAGCATTACCCAGAGACAACGGCGTGGACGTGGTAGAACTTTGTCTCCTTTGGGGTGCTTTTTTTCGTGAGTCCCCTTGCCTCTCACGTTTCGGGGTGCTTTTTTTTCGTGAGTCCCCTTGCCTCTCACGTTTCGGGGTGCTTTTTTTCGTAAGTCCCCTTGCCTCTCACGTTTCGGGGTGCTTTTTTTTCGTGAGTCCCCTTGCCTCTCACGTTTCAGGGTGCTTTTTTTCGTGAGTCCCCTTGCCTCTCACGTTTCGGGGTGCTTTTTTTCGTGAGTCCCCTTGCCTCTCACGTTTCGGGGTGCTTTTTTTTCGTGAGTCCCCTTGCCTCTCACGTTTCGGGGTGCTTTTTTTCGTGAGTCCCCTTGCCTCTCACGTTTCGGGGTGCTTTTTTTTCGTGAGTCCCCTTGCCTCTCACGTTTCGGGGTGCTTTTTTTTCGTGAGTCCCCTTGCCTCTCATGTTTCGGGGTGCTTTTTTTCGTGAGTCCCCTTGCCTCTCACGTTTCGGGGTGCTTTTTTTTCGTGAGTCCCCTTGCCTCTCACGTTTCGGGGTGCTTTTTTTCGTGAGTCCCCTTGCCTCTCACGTTTCGGGGTGCTTTTTTTTCGTGAGTCCCCTTGCCTCTCACGTTTCGGGGTGCTTTTTTTCGTGAGTCCCCTTGCCTCTCACGTTTCGGGGTGCTTTTTTTTCGTGAGTCCCCTTGCCTCTCACGTTTCGGGGTGCTTTTTTTCGTGAGTCCCCTTGCCTCTCACGTTTCGGGGTGCTTTTTTCGTGAGTCCCCTTGCCTCTCACGTTTCGGGGTGCTTTTTTTCGTGAGTCCCCTTGCCTCACGTTTCGGGGTGCTTTTTTCGTGAGTCCCCTTGCCTCTCACGTTTCGGGGTGCTTTTTTTCGTGAGTCCCCTTGCCTCTCACGTTTCGGGGTGCTTTTTTTTCGTGAGTCCCCTTGCCTCTCACGTTTCGAGGTGCTTTTTTTCGTGAGTCCCCTTGCCTCTCACGTTTCGGGGTGCTTTTTTTCGTGAGTCCCCTTGCCTCTCACGTTTCGGGGTGCTTTTTTTCGTGAGTCCCCTTGCCTCTCACGTTTCGGGGTGCTTTTTTCGTGAGTCCCCTTGCCTCTCACGTTTCGGGGTGCTTTTTTTCGTGAGTCCCCTTGCCTCACGTTTCGGGGTGCTTTTTTCGTGAGTCCCCTTGCCTCTCACGTTTCGGGGTGCTTTTTTTTCGTGAGTCCCCTTGCCTCTCACGTTTCGGGGTGCTTTTTTTTCGTGAGTCCCCTTGCCTCTCACGTTTCGGAGTGCTTCTTTTCGTGAGTCTTCTTGTCTTTCATTTTAACATTTCTTTTATCAGTGCTTTTTTGCCCAACAATTATTGCATACATATAGATTGCATTTTTCACAATAGATCCTTGTTCTTATTGGACATTTTTCATTTGAACAATTTTTTAATTTGTCCCTATTAGATCGTGTATGAAGTGTTTTACTTGTTTGACCTTTTTGAATATAATATTTAGCAATTGAAGTAGTTAACTCTTTTATTCCACTTTTTTTCTTTCCATCACGTGTAGCATTGAAAATTACGTGGGCATTTGTAATGGATGCCTGTATAAATCTTATAAAAACGACCCATGTCCATTTTTTGGAACGTATACTTGGAAGTACATTATTGCAGTGTCCATCATGCACGTCAACACTACCCATAAATTTGTTGTACAAATGAAAAGCTTGCGGAAAAGGTATATCAGTTTTGGATCGAGCCTCTGAACTATATCTTCTCGAAGTTGATAGTGGACTTACACCTGCAGCAGTTGAAGCTATTGAAACGGGCTTCGAATCCATAATAGTGATGAAATTTATGCCACTATTTCGATCATGTTTTACAATATAAGTACCTCGTGGAGCTTTCTTTTCAAGTATATTCTTTTCTTTGACTCGATTGTCTCTGATAGTGCCAGTGCATTTCAAACGTAATTTTTGCAAGTGTAAAATTAAATCCATATTTGTAGAAAAATTATCAAAGTACAAATGAAATGCAGGGATTTTATTATAATTTATTAGCCGAAAAAAAGGTTCTAATAAATGCAATACTACACGAGTACCTAAAGCACATTTTACTAATTTGTTTCCGGTTTGGGAATTTTTATCGCAATATAGATCTAAATTTAGTAGATAGCCGTCTGAAGTGCATAAACCCCAAAATTTCAAACCAAACCTTATTGGTTTCCCTCGAATAAATTGTTTCAAAACAGTTTTTGCATAAGACTTGGCCATCATTTCATCAATAGATATAGAAGTTTTCCATATTCCGAACTTTAGGAGGTTGTTTTGGAAAAGTTTCAACATCGAACGAACCCGCCACCCTCTATCGTTTGGATCCTTGTCTTCAGCTTTTGAATATTTTATTTTAGACTTGATTTCTTCAAACTTATCGCGAGTCATTGCAGAAGAAACAATTTCACTAGATAAGAATGGATCAGATGACCAATAATCTCTCTGAGACTTTCTTTTATTGAATGAACTGAAAATAACTATACCTATAAAAGTGTCAAGATCTTGTAATTTCAGATCATAATTATTCTCTTTAGACGCATCAATTATATATTGTTTCATTTCGGCGGAAAAAAAGGTTTCAAACAATTGGAAAGGCTCGCACGCCTGTATATTCTTTTTTGTAGCTTCAGATAATAATATTGTTTCTTCACAAGTATTTGGATATGATTTCTCGCCATCGATCCAAATGAATTCGTGATTTTTTTCAAGTTTATCTAAGTTTTCAGAATAAGTAGCACAAGCTTTTTCATAAGTAATATTTGGTATTGTGAATTCATGTTCAGAATCTGAATCAGATATCGAATCACAATCGGAATCAGAATCATCGGAGCCTGAATTGTCTGCATTCGGAATCAAAATGTTTTCGTCGGAATCACTATCCGAATAATCTGATTCATACTCTGCATGCAATGAAGCAGAAGATTTTGAACGTTTTCGTGACATAACAAATGTATTGAAAAAGTGAAAACTAATATTTTTTTTATATGCTTTACCTATAATTCATGTAAAAATTGTATACAACATATGTGTCCATGCACAAGTGAAAGGATATACGAGTTTGTTCGTGAATTTTGTAGTGGTAGATAGAAACAAAATTTTATGTACCATTCAAGAAAATTTTTTTTCTCTAAACCTATAGACTTTACGAAAGAATTTTTAACAACAAAAAAGTCTTAAAATTAGTCAAGGAACACTTGAAGGAAATTTTTCCAAAAATTTTTCAGGTATTTTTGAAAAATTGGATTTTTTGAAATTTTCGAAAATTAAAAATTGTTTTCAAAAATTCTGAAAAAATTTAAGAGTATTCTTCGACTAATTTTAAGCCATTTTTGTTCTTAGAAATTTTTTTCTCAAGTTTATAGTTTTGAAGAAACCGATAGATTAAGATTTTTATAAAATTTTTTCATTCTCGCCGCCATTTTGAAAAAACGCGTCGATGAATTTTTCTAAAAAAAGTTCCTCTTAATGTTCGAGTGCCATGATCACCTCTGATCATTGTAAAAAGTTGATAGCTTTGCGGTATCATTGTGAAAAAAAATGCGAAAAAAATTTTTTTTCGAAAATTTTCACGTTTTTCACGTTTAAATCGGCCATATTTTTTTTTCTCGGTGTCTAATCGAAATTTTGAGCTCAGATTCTGAAAGAGCATCGAATTCCGCGTAGGAATAGAGGTATTGCATTATTTTTTTGGTCCGATAACATAATAAATAAACACGTTGAAAAGTTAGTAAAAATTCTGATCACCTCGGCGTTAATGGGTTAAATAAATTCAGCTATTATGAGTTTTTACGGGGAATACATTAATTCATGTACTATTGTGTTTGATTTTTTAAAGTTGAAGGTCGAAATCATGCAGACATCTCAAGAAATTAATTAGAGTGACTTATCACCACTTGATGCCGTGGCAATCAAGTCGAGCAATTATCACCGTAAAATTTTTTATTATAATCTCAACATCTTGTGTTAAGTTTGGTGTTTACCATTTTCATGTTTTACACGATTTTCTTAGATTCGAGCGACTTGTACATATCCTCATCCGAAGCACGTGCCTCCTATGAGAAAGTCGATGCTCTGCGCCACACGGTGGCCAGAGTGCGAAGCACGGTGCCCACAGAGCGTTACGAATTTCCTACACTTGTGTATTAATTTTAATATTGAGATTCTTATCATTAATACATAGGCAAATGAATTTTAATACACGGATTTTTTTTTTATACTGCAGGGTATATTAATTTTCATTCCCATTTTTGTACCGTATTTTTAAGAGATAGAGTTATGATGGGAAATAACATGTATCGTATTATTAACATTCATGTGTATCTTATTTTTCAGTCAACTGTCAAGAAAAGTGAAGATCATACTGTAATTTTAATACATTGTTGATAGTAAATGAATTCATATACATTTGTATTAATTATCAATCAAACATATGATTTATTTCAATGCATGTCCACAAAATTTTCAGATTTCATATGAATATTCAATGTTATGCATCTTAAATTCCACATCAGTAACCAAAATTTATGTTCATATTTCAATTTTGGCATACGAGTGCAATAATTTTCATTTTATACACCCGGTTTGTAAATTTCATTTACCGTTGTATTGTAAAAGTATTGTAAATTTCATATATTTTTTAACAGTGTACGTATTAACTCCCACCCAAATCACTACGCAGGTACATGGACTTCAATATACACCTGTATATTAATATTAGCAAATGTTTCATGTTTTTAGGACGCACAAGGTCAATATTTCTGTATACGTGTATGATTTTTCAAACACACCAGTTAAGTATATTAATATTACTGCACAGTACTCGTATCTTCAAAATACCACGTCTCCTGATTTTCCTCAGCGTATCTGAAATTTCATATACAGTATCCTCATAAAAACTTCCTATACTTGTGTATTAATTTTAATACAGAATTTTTTTATAGTGTAGTCAATCTTGTGTATAACTTGTAAAATATCCTAACAATGTTAGTTGTATCTTATCAGGAAAGTAAAAACTTATCAAGTAATGGAAAAAATGACGAAACTTTGTCACGTGTTACTTCGCAATTGAAAATTTTCTAAAAAAAATCGGTATAAAAGTTTCAGTCATTGTGGGAAATGTGAAATTATCAAATGCTTCTTGTAAGAATCGCAAACTCATTTAAAACTGCGATATTTTTGATACGAAATACACTGATGCGCAAAATTAGGTCTATTTTGAGAGGCTGAACTTCGGCAAAAAATGGTCGTAAAGTTTATTTCAAAAAGATTTCAAAAATTAACTCCTCTTCGTTTTCGAATACAGATTTGAGAAATTTTTCATTTTTGAAAATGGAATTATCTCTCACTATGAAGTATGAAAAACGAAAACGAACATTTTTTCATCGACTTTGGAAATGTTATGAATATTTGGGGCACACAAAATTATTTTCAATAAATCTGTTCCGTGATGTACGTAGACCATATTTTCAGCTTCGAATCACTTCTGGAAGTTACTGTATTATCATTATTGACCTGGTTATCCGTAATTAAAGTAAAAAATGTAATTTTTACTATGAACGTCTGCAACTCGGCAATCAATGGTCATACAGGGAGCTTGAGAGTAATTTTGAAAAGCTGAAAATACCCACTTCGATGATCTTTAGCGACTTATTCGAAAAAAAATGTTTCATAAGGTAAAATTGCTTTTCAAATAACTTTAAAAACTGGCGTATTTGCAACTTTTCATAAAACTTGATGGTACTCCGTGAAAAAAAACACAAAACTATTTAAATCTTCGCGTTTTTTTAAGTTCACACTATCCTTAAAACGTGTGTCAAGACGCGCGAGACCCTCTGATTTTTTTACTGCGGTCTTTAATGGTCGAATGCAGCATTTTAATTAGAATCATTAGATTCTAATTGCCTTGGCCTTTTAGATTCTCCTGACTGCCCGCACAGGCAAAAAAATCAGGAGTTTTTAAATTATAAAAAAAGACTGCATTTCTCGGTCATGAGGGAAAAGAAATAGACAAAGTTTGGTAAAATTTGAAACAATACAATATTTTCTTAGCTATCCCGTTTTGCCCGGTGTTCCCTATATACATATATAAATGTATACCAGCATTCTTATCGGCCATTAAGCCCAGCCGATACCGTGATAAACATGTTTGGCAAACAATTACTGGTCAGCATGTATAATTAATATCTGTTATAATTATTGGAAGCAAAGATAAGCAAAGATAAATATACACATTATTCTGATGAATGGCGCATTTTTTGACGTCTCTTAACCCATTCCGTCTTTCTCTCAAAATATATATGTACATGTATACCTGTATTTGTATATATGTAAAAAAACGATATATATTGTAACGAGATTTTTACCTAAGGTAAAAACTCGTCCCTTCTCGACCCGCATTACCGGCCCGTTCAAACCCTCCTTGCTTCCAGCGAAAGTGGATTAAGCACCAGGTACGAAGGTATATCATCGATTTAAAGCACAAGTGCGGCCGAGGACGATCTGGCTAGTCAGATGACAAAACGCAATAGGTAAAGGAGCTGGTTCTTTTGGGCCTAAGAGTACGACACAAAATAATGCACAATGAAAGGCCAAGTTACGTAAGAAAAGTGGCAAATATATTCAGGCAATAAATAATTTAGGCCAAATACAAGTAAGCATCACAAATGACCGTAAACATCGCAAGGTATCTTAAAGATAGCGAAAATGATAATTAGGCAAAACATTGACCGTAGGCAGTGTAAGTTAACTTAAAACTAAGGAAAATGATAATCAGGCAATATCAATGATCGTACACTGTGAAAAAAAATTTTTTCAACCAAACAAAATTTATTTGATCCAAGTAAATTGTTTATTTGTATATTATCCAGTATTTCAGTATGCGGATGAAGTAAATATATCTTTGATCAAAACATCATGGTTAGTAAAAGCAAATACAAAATTATTTGGAGAAATGCACAGTTTGAAGATGGGAATGAATGGGTTACTGAAGACAAAAAATCGATTTACTTCAGCCAAAGAAATAATGATTTAAATAGTCTCTCAAAATTATTAAGAAGAATATATATATGATTAATGAGCGAGAATATACGGATTACTGGAAACAATTAATTGATTTGATTCAGCCATATAAATGAGAGTTTAAATGGAGCCTTTGATTATGTAATTCTCAAACATAAAAATGAAAACTAATCTTTTTTCAATTATAAATTTGTATTTTATCATTATTGATCATATTTCATTATGACCTACCTACTTATCTACGACCAACCGAGCATGGACGCTACCTATTATACTATCATTTACATGACAATTTGAAGTTAAAAAATGATACATACATTGCAAGTCCGGCTTGGAGTAAGAAAAGCCAATGCATAATCTATGAAACAATATTTATTGAAATTCGTTTTGACTATTTTGTTTCAGCCATTATTATAATGAGAAGTCGCATTAATACTCGTTTTAGTAAAGAAAAAAAATCGTGAGGTGATCGCTTGAAAACAGAATTTAAGCAAAATATACACACTTTAAAGGAGTGTACAATCCATATTTGTAAGAAAAAACATTTTAACTGTGCTTCACTCAAAGTATCGAAAGAAATTGGCTAATTTTGATTTGTTTCTATATCAATGAATCACCCTATCAGAACAATGGTTAAAAAAATTACGAACAGATACGGGAATTATAGAGATTTTCGTGACAAAAGACAAAGGAAAAAATGTCAAATAATGATAATTGCGAAAATTATCCTAGCTGTATTGCTGGAAATATTGAGTAATTTTGAGTAGGCTCGACCCAATTGAAGACTTGTAGTGTTTATAAAAAATCATTTTTTTTTTTATTCAAGTTACCACGTGATTTCATCAAAGAATTTTTTCTTGAACTGGGAAAATAAACATTCAAGATTTTTAAAGTTAAACTGCTCGTGACCAATATTTTTGGTGTATTCTATCAAGAATATTCTATATCTCTAGCTCGAATTGTCGTTAACCAAATAAAATATTATGACCAGAAAGCTCAATTAATTGTGTGAAGTAATGTTGATTTTTGAAATGGAAAACTTCGTATTATAATAATATCAAATTAGTTTTACTTCGGTGGACAAAATAGAATGTTCCGATTGAAGAAAATAAGTAGTTGTGTCAAATTATTAAAAAAATCCATTACTTGTTTGCAATGATTTTCGTTTATCCAATCAAAAATGTTACATATTGGCAGCCAATCATTCGAATTGGTGTCGACTCAATAAAGCGATAAAATCGAAAATATTAATTATTTGTAATAAATCTTTGGCCTTGTTGTCTATAGATTTCATGTATATACACCAACTGAGTGTCATCAACAAAATGATTTATCGGACGCAATGTCTATTTTTATTTATGGCAAAGAAAAATATACTTCCGTTCAGTAAATACAACTCAAATACTTTGGATTACTTGGATCAAATAATTTTTTTTTTTTACAGTGTAGGCGATGTAAATGACTGTTGGTAATGCAAAGTAACTTGAAGCTGGTGAAAATGACAAGTAAGCAATGTAAAGAACCGTAGTCGACGCAATAGCGGGCATTATAACGGGCCAAAATCTAAGCAAAACAAAAGTAGATATTTTAATTAATTGAAATCGGCGCAAAAATGCAGGTAAGTAATATAAATGACCAAAATTTATACAATGATGAGAGGTAGGCATTCTAAATGACCGAGGTAAGATAAAATTAAACGGAGGCAATATAAATGAGCGAGGTAACGTAAAATAAATCTAAGGTAGCGCAAATTATTCATCAAAATTATTAGAGGCAGTAGATAGAAAACTAGGTAACATATTAATCAAAACTACTGAAGGTAATACATACAAAAGGAAGCTAATTCCAAAGAGTCGAGAAATATTCGTCGAAATTAATACAAGCAGTAAATATGGATTACAATATTCGGAACGGATCAAACAAAATATACAATAAAATCGCAAAGCGAAGAATAAATTGATGTAGCTAAATATGGCTTGGGCTGGCGGCGAGAGGCTTGAGATACAAAAACGAAGTACAAAATATCGTGAACAAAATATATCTAAAATTATCACAACGGA
Source organism: Rhimphoctona megacephalus (assembly GCA_963989365.1). Classification (NCBI taxonomy): domain Eukaryota; kingdom Metazoa; phylum Arthropoda; class Insecta; order Hymenoptera; family Ichneumonidae; genus Rhimphoctona; species Rhimphoctona megacephalus. The sequence goes on from OZ022417.1 coordinate 22,889,769, forward strand.
AATAGTATCCAAATTAATATCGATATTTTAACGCAATAATTTGACCAAAAACGGGAACTCTCAAATGATTCCTTATGCCGTCCGCAATAAACTCAACGGAGGAAACAGGAAGAAGATTCTCCTTGTCTCTCCCACTTAATTAATTCAAAATACTCAACAAAATACGTAATTAGCTAAACTAATTGCGTCACAAAGTTAAAAACAAAATCGGCATAAGAAAACATTCGAGGAAGAGAAAAATGGAGGAACGAGCTTACCCAAGAGATTCTTAGCTACTCATGCCTTGGTGGTAGTAGCAACATAGCGCTTAGGTAGTTGGCGACTCGCCGAAGTGAGCGAGACTGATCCAGAGACTCAGTCCTCGGTAAGCGTTATCCCCATCACTAATTATCCTCGGGAAGGGTCTACGCTCACACTACAAAAACAAACGCGTTGTTTCAACGCGTTTTAGGCGTGTAAATGTTGAAGCCGATTTCTACACGCTTCTTGCCGTGTTACTGTGCAAAATTACACGTTTGAGGCGTGAGTAGATTACGTACAGCTATGGCGCCCCCCACTCTCATCCCCGCTCCTCCCCCCACCAGGCGGCTACCCACTCCAAGCTATTTTTACCCCCGTAAATAGCTTGATGGCCTGGTGAGGGGAGAAGGGAGAGTTTTTGTGAGGGGGTACCATAACTATACGGTTTTTTGTGTTTTTTATTATTTTTTTTTCTTTTGAGGGTGGGGAGAGTCAATAACTCAATTGAATACATTTTATCAGCTTTTATTTTTTCTTTTTTTATCCATAGAGTACATTGGTTTTATAAAATTATGAAAAAATCCTATTTTTATTATGAGAATGATATTGTTAATAAAATTGATACACTCTGTTCTCTCTCATCGACGCATACAACATCCCTGTGTACATGCAGGTTTACGGTCGGTGAAACTACCCCCACCGTTCATAGAATTATTTTTGTGAATATTATTATTCACCTGTCGAGAGGCAAAGGTTTTATAGTATTCACGCACTATTTCATCATTTTTTCGGGGGTTATCAGAGAAGAGATTGTTGAATTTAGCCATACCAAAACCACAAGACATAAGGTGCAAAAAAATAACACAAAATTGGCCACACACGTCTGAAGAATCACTTTGGAGTTGTTTAACGTTGAAACGGAAGAGTTTGCAATTTCTCCGAAGTCGTGCGAGGTGTTGTGGGATGATTGGGGGCAATTCGTAGCTATCGAAGTACCATCCTCTTCCAGCTCGATCGACGTACATTGCGACCCAGTGCTCACCAGGTTTGGTGTGTTTATCTGTGTTGGCGATTATTCCCGCGGGTCTTGTCCACGTGTGAGGAATTTCGTCAGCCGGAAATACACCAGTGGTAGCGATCGGTAAAAATCGTAGAGCGTCCCGTATTTGCTGTGTGTTCATGCTCCGTCAGCAGATAAAGAAATGGCGAAAAGATTAACTTTTCAACTTTATATGTAATTCCACTCCTGTAGCATGGCAACAGTAGACTGGTGATTATGCTGATGATTAATTTTTTATTCCTTCAAACGAGACTCTCGTTTTGAGAAATATTTATGCACGGAAAGCAGTCAATATACTCGATGAATGAACCATCACTTTTTTCCTCCGTCTCTTCATTTTTTTTATCCTCTAGCGGGAGTAGTGCATCGGTTGCAGAATTTCTTCGGAAAAGAAATTTCTTCAACATGAGAGCCTGTGTTAAAGCACAGCGATTCGATGGTTTTATAACTCCCAAACTATGTCGTAGACATCTGCTGCATGATGTGGATATTTTTTTAAAACTTGGACATCCCCATTTTGGATTTTCAAGATCGTTGATTTCTCGGGTAATCACTTGACTCAATAAATGAGCTTTTTCATGCCCACGGGTCCAAATAGTTTTAGCATGACGTGGTATTTCTCGCAAATTAGCATAGCGTTGTTTACAGGAAACATCTCCCTCATACCACTCCAAACCATGATGGTAAAGTGTTAAACTTTGATTTTCATGTCTTATTTCCCTGGGAAGCTCGCTGAATGCATACGGAGGAGAAACGATCCAATGCATTGTAAACGGTTGGAATAGAGCAACAACGGCTACTTCTTTTGGAAGGAAATTGTGCTCTCTGTCACGCATTCCTTGGATATCGATAATTATTTGCATTTTTACATCCGTACTGGTCAGAGGCACACGATAAACTGAGCTGTTTTTCTACCTTAAAATCACTTCGGCAACGAATGAGAAATGCTTAGTAACACGATCCCCTCCTTTGTCGGTGCTCAACCGCTGAAGTCAGCAATTATCTGTCGCGAGGCGTCGATCTCAAGAACATTATCATATTCAGCATAGACGATGCAATTTACAGTTGACGTCAACGCTTGGGCAAATCGTACCTCGATCCTCACACTACCATGTTTTACCAAATTCCAATGCGAACTGGTGTTCGCAGAAAGATCAGGTGTCAAGTCGAATGCAAAAAGACAATATCCATTTGGATAATTTTCTCGATTGATTGAATTACCCTCGTTCAGAAAATGTATACCGGTACCCGAAAATAATGTATGGTAGGCATCGACGTAGAGATTATTTTGCGTAAAATCCGGTTGCAGTGGTCTAGAAGGTACTTGTGTTCCATCCATATACAATGATAGATAATTGATTTTATAGTTTTGAAAATTAAACGGATTCATTTCAACGTTCCCGTTGTATGCTCGGTTATCGACGAAACCGATGATGATCCGTTTTGGTAGTTGTCCGAGCACGATATTGTCTATCGTTTCCCCATGTATACCTGCATGCAGTGAAACAGCTTTAACTTCAACGCGAGTAAGCGGATATTTTGCTGTTGTTTTTGCCAATGCACGAGCGTGAGAGAGTAAAACTCCTGGTGAAATTTTGGTTCGTCGTACTAGTAATGTAGCTTCGAGGATACTTAATCCATATGGAATATCCTGTTTAGAGCTCATGAGACAGAACGAGTCTCTCGCGCGTACAAGTCGCAATCGCATTTCTACTCCATTCAAGAGGAAACGTTCTTGATTGAAAATGTCACAATGTAAATGACCGAGTAAATCAACCGTTTTTCCTATGGAAAGTAGTTTTGATCGTTCTCGCAATCCGGTATTATTTATGAAACCAGTATCATCCATTTTTCCCGGGGTATCATCATACCACAGAACGGAAGTGAGATGAGATTTTTTAGCTGCTGGTCCGTAATTCAACAATGTTTCTATGTATGCTCTATATGCGTAAGCATTATTCGGTGGTGAGACGAGTTTCTGGTTTAAGTACACATCCACCTGGTTGAACATAGAATGCAGTAAATTATTTACCGGGCCAATATCTGGTAACATGCTACCTGCATCTTTCAACCCTTCTACTTTGGAGGAGGAAGGAAGAGCAGTAGAATTTTTTATTTGCATGCGAAGACTGAGCATAGTATGAGCGAGATCAATGTACTCGTCACCTTGCCCTGGAATGACAAATTCTATCGGAGAATCATCTGTCAAGGAAGAAATGGGTTTATAATGCACCCAATTTGAACCTTCTATCGTAGTTTGTGTAGGAGGTAGCGAAAATAGTTCGAGTTCTGATTTCAAACACTCGCAAGAGTGAGTATGTAAGAAAGCCATTCTTTTTTATACAGCAATCTCTTTTATGCAAATATATCAGCAACAGTACGAAGATTTTTTTTCTTTTTCGATGATTTTTTCCGTTTGTTGACAGACTTCTTTTTTTTACTTTTCTTTTTCGCTTTGGTAGTACTCTTCTTCTTCTTCTTCTTCTTCTTCAGAGCGATTCGTTTCGTGACACGGTCGCTGTGAGAATGGTTGAATTGTGCAATTTTTCTCATTTTATAGCCAGACCCTGTCATCAGTTTTTCGATTTTTTCCTCAGCCTTGCGTTTCAATTTTTTTCCAGATTCACGTACTCTCGTATGGAATGCTTCCTTTAGATTCATGTTGTTTCTGACGACATCGGATGCTATGTTAGCTCCCGTGCGAAGCGCCTCCTTTCCTATCACAGCGGCTCCTTTACGCAGTAGCGGCAATACACGTCGAAAGAGCCCTCCGAGAAAACTTCCGATCCCGTGTCCTCGTTGGTTTTGAGTACCAATATAGACGTGACTTATCCCGGCATATCCACGCCGTTCCAACCCTATCAGTGAATCGTCGTCCTCGTAGTAATGCTCCATCAATTGCTTAATGTAAGCGTTTGAAGTGTAGTGTCACGGTCAACGTCCCCTCTTCGAATGGAATAGGTTGACCAAACTCGTCTCTTATATCGATCTCGATCGTGTGAAATTCATTGCGTATGAGAGGAATGTATCGTGGAGCAGGGAAATGTTTAATTCTGTTCGAACCATAAACATATTCACCATTCATCTCTATGGGGACCACAGACAATAATGGTGTTTGAACATCACCAGTTATATAAGATTCGCAAATATCGGAATACACAAACATGCTATTTGGAATTGCGAGAGCTAGCGATGCAGGTTGAACACCTCTATACGGATTTTTGAAGCTGATACCTGTTTGTTCTCGAGCCGCTTCACCGAACCCTAAGACTTTTGCAATGAATGGAGAAAGATGAAAACCGTGATACCGTGGTTCGTCATGTTTTCGCGAGACTTTAACACATCCATTATGCTCCCGTTTAAATTCTAAACGATCTGATATGCATGGTAATTTGTTTATTGTCTCCAGTAGAGTATCGATAGAACGATACACACCACTAGGAATAAAATTTGTTTCTACAGAGCGTTTGGTATGATCACTGCGACCGGATTTATCATAATCTCCATGTTCAAAAGTTATACTGTGAACCGTTCGAGGAATGTGAAAAAAAGTCATTGGATAACTAATTTCAGCGACAGCTACACCCCACCCACCATCCAAATGTAAATGCCGTGGCAGCTTAGTGACAAATTTCGTAGTTGTGTTCCTTGGAAAATAATGCATGCTACTGTTACTAGAAAGCACGACGAAGAAAAATTCCTTGTCTCTTAAATTCATTTTACAGAATCAGCGTTTTTAGAACTCTGTGAATCTACTCGAACACGCGACAATTCCTGTGGATAGAAAATGCCGTCGATGGGTTCGTTGTTTAAATCGTGTAAAATATATACGAATGGCTGACGGTTCATAGATATTCGATGAATTTTGAATATCTCACGAGTCCATCCGCTTTCGTACCCTTTCGCGAACGCAGCCTTCGCACTACTGATGCGTACTAAGTCTCCCACACTATATTTAGGTAATTTGCTTTGCAATTTTTTCCTCGAAGAAGTATATCGTCGAGTGAGATTTTCGCGAGCTATACTAGCATTTTCTAAAGTCACCTCAGAGGGACGCATTTGCGTACCCGAGTGACGCGCTTGATTATAAGCATGTACGAATTTTTGTAAAACATCAATATATCGTTTGTTTCGCGTATACGTGAAATATCGCCACATTCGATCTTTAAGTGTCCGGTTGAATCGTTCAGCGATCGATGCTTTGATATCTGGGTTACGAGCTGCGCGAAAAATAATATTTTTTTTTATTAAAAATTTTTGGAACGGAGTTCCTGTGAATTCTCTACCACGATCTGTTTGCAATTGAAGAGGGAATCTAGGGGTCGAACGTGAAAGTATCTGTGAGAAAGCTCGAGTCACACTCCCACTCGTTTTATCGTACAAAGGCTCAATCCAGGCGAATTTACTCAATACATCGATTACAACTAAAATATATTTGTAACCGTCGTTATACGTTGCTATGGATCGAAGGTCAGCCAGATCTGCCTCCCATACATCGTCAATATTATTAACGTTATACAACCGTCGAGGAAATCGACGGCGTATAAGCCGATGCTTGGTATAAACGTCTTGACTTTCCAGCCATGGTACGACATTATTTTTGTCAACACCTTTAACATTTTTTAAATTTTCAGCACGAGAAAAGGAAGCAGGGTGGGAGGGGTTATAGTAGGTCGTTTCAAACCGCTTCATAATTTCAATGCTGACCAGACAATTCGTTGTTTGCCTGAGTGGCCGCGACCTTGTTGAGATTTTGTTTTACTGTGAGCAGCGTTGTCACTTTCTGCAGTTCCACGCGAATGTTCAGGTTGAAACCCCGTACCACGCGTCTCCTCGTACTCGCTACAACTACTACTACTACTTGAATCTAAGCTGTATACATCAGCAGGCTCTGGTGATATGATGCGTTCACGAGGGGTTGATGTGTCTACGACCATAGGTTCTTCCAGTACCTCAGGATTTCCAATGAATTCTCGAGGCGTCTGTATCTTCCGGAGATGTGCGGCGAAATGAGCTCGTCCGATAGGTTTCACGCGTTTTCTAGCACGCATAGCATCGTTGATAAGATCAACAATATTAGAATTAGGAATTCTGGTACCACCTATAGACACAACACCATTCACATCCCAACTCATTTGCTTTGAGGGTGAAGTATTTCTATGTAAGTTTCGCAATAACATTTTGGCTTTTGGGTGAAATTTTTTTGGAACGCTGTCAATGATGAGAGTGTCATTTCATTGTATCACGTTCCATTTCATCCTGCAATGAGCGTTTTTCTGACGTTTCACCTTCTATTCCGGATGTATCCTTCTCAAGTACATGTTTAGCCCTCTCGTCATGTTGTGAGTGTGGTGTGAGACGTAAATATCTATGTAAAATCTGTAGATACGCCGTCAATTTATCTCTATCACTAGCTTATGAGTTCGAGTTTAAAATTTCAGCCATCTCAGTGTCTAAACGAGAAAGGGGGGTTCCCGTCGTTTGAACGGAATTCAACATTGTTGCTGAAGGAGAAGTATGTGAGTCAGCAGTTTTATGCTGGATCTCACTAAGACGATGTAGATTATCATGTGAAATGAGTACCATTTTTCTCGCATGTTCCATTTTTGAAATAATTCAAAACCGGAATAAGAAGAAGCTTGAGAAAAGTAGTGCAGCGATTGACAATGAGATGTCTTTTAGCTTTCCAATTTCCGCGTTTTTCAGCTAAGCGACGAAGCAGTACAGCATACCGTCGCAATCGTCGTCTTTCGCTAACTTTGAGATTCACGTTACCGTGTAATACATTGAGCGCACATTCGCGAATGCGACGAATTAACGATGAATCGATAATTCGTAAAATTTGGCGAAGTTGTTTTTGCGTCAAATAGCAAAGAGCTTGTAAAAGTATGGTATGTTTTTTTCCGAGACCTTGCGCTGCCATTACAAGAGCATTACTGGAACATCGTGAGATGTGTCACGCATTTTTATTTCTTTTCTCGGTATATAAACGTAATTAAATTGATCATCAGGAAATACGCATGCGCGAAATCGACAATTATCAGGTGTCGATTGTTTCAGATCAAGTAAGAGATAACCGTGAGGCGCTGATGTCGCATCGAAATACACCTCTTGTAAAAATCGGGGGTTTTCAGGACAAACTTGACGAGCGAGATGTTGTATTTGAGCACGGTCCCGAAGATTTTTGAAAATAATAATATAATTGGTGTTTAAGGATATATCTCTTTGTCCATGACCTTGATGAAATAAATTTTGCGTAATGAAGATTACACTTAGGTTTTTATGATGACTTCCCTTTGTGAATAAATCAACAATATTATTATTTGAGGCTTCACGCATTAAATCATCGATCACAATAAGTTTAGATCGTTGATCGGTTGAATAGTCAGCCGGTTGTGGCAAACCCTCCCGAAACTCGATTTTTTTACCATACTCCCTATATCCTGGCTGCCATTCTGAGTAATAAAAAAGTATTCGCTCGAAACGAACATCAGCCATCTCGTGGATGTATTTGAAAAATTTTTTGACGAAGAAAGTTTTGCCACACCCTGTAGGCCCACAAATCATGGAGGTCCATGGATGCTTCCAGCGTGAATCCATGATGAGAAATGATTATAAAAATGAAATGATTTCGATTATATATAGAATGAGCTCAAGTTTATTCAGTATTCTTCACCTTCAATTATTTTTAATGTTACTCTTACGATTTATAATAACGAAAACAATTATCATCGATTTGTATTATTATTATTATTGTTGTTATTATTATATTTATTTTCGAGATTATCGAAAACAGTCGCCTCCAGAGAAATGAGAGAATCTCTTTCTCTCTCTTTTTTTTTCTTCTTTCATAGCGAAAAAAGTAGTAGTAGTAGAGGAGAGTATCATATAGAACATATGCAAAGAAATAATCATCGACCTTCTAAAGAATCCATGATGGCCGTGTGCTAAGAAATAATATTCGACTTTCGAAAGAATTCGCGACATCGGGTGTAATGTAGCAAAGTCTTCTAAGCTAAGATGACAGGGAAGTAGGGTTCAATGCAATAGCGTAGATACATAAGAAAAAAATAAAATATAAAATTTTTATTCATGGTTACAGCATACATTTTTTCAATACATATTTTTGAATAAATTTTCTTGTTGTAAAATTTGATAAACAAAAAATATAATAATAAAAATGATTTTGATATATATATATATATAATGAGCATGAGTTTATCCAGTATTGTTTACCTTTTATTTTTTTCAATTATCCTTAATGTTAATGATACTACTTGTAATAACGATAACAATTATTATCGATTTCTTATTATTGTTGTTATTGTATTTATTATATTTATAACATGATTATTGAAAACAGTGGCATTCAGATAAATGAGAGAATCTCTCTCTCTCTCTTTCTTCTTTCATAGCGAAAAAAAGTAGTAGAAGAGAGTATCATATAGAACATATGCAAAGAAATAATCGTCGACCTTCTAAGGAATCCATGATGGCTGTACGCTAAGAAATAATATCCGACCTTCGAAAGAATTCGCGACATCAGGTGAAATGTAGCGAGGTCTTTTAAGCTAAGATAGCAAGGAAGTAGGATTCAATACAATAGCGTAGATACATAAGAAAAGAATAATGTATAAAATTTATTCATAGTCACCATGTACATTTTTTCATTACATTTTTAAAAATAAATTCTCTTGTTATAAAATTTAACAATAAAAATATAATAATTCTAACACGAAATATTTCTTGCAAGATAAAAATTAAACATCCTATCTGGTGTGTATCTTTTATATACAATTATACTATTATTAAAAAAATCGACCAATTTTTCATATGTCTAATTACTTTCGTTCATACATTCCTCTCCACAAATCCGTAAGGTAGAGTACGATATTCTTCGTCGTGTTGTCGCTTAACACTGACAGGAGCACATGACTTCGTTTCCTTACGCGAAATAACCTGATGGAATTCGGTGCGCCTTATAGCGTCAAAATTTAAAACAACCGGTAACTTTCTCTCACCTGATACGAATGAACGAATCGTTTGATAATTAATTTGCCGACTATTTTCATAGTTCAAAGTAATACCTTTAACTTTGCATACTTCGACCGTAGTTCCATCAGGCTTACGTACAATAAAAGCATAAAATTTTGGCCCTCCTGACACAAACGAAGAAATGTATGCTCCATCTCCGTATGCACACAATTCATCGGTGAGATCACCGAGAAATTGACCGATTGGTGGCTCATAATCATTGCTTTGTTCACGGCTTACATAAATACAAGAGTCAGTATCACAATACAAAATACGGGAGCCAAGACCTTCCAAATATTCATACAGTTTAAGACGAGTTTGTGCTGTCGTATATGCAGCAATTACAACATTTGACGTCAGTGACGGACGAACCGCTTCATCCACATTTTTGTAATTTACATACATAATTCTATGATTGACTGGCAGAATTCCTGTAATTTCGATTTCAGGGGTTGTAAGTAAATCCATTAGCTCAGCGCGAGAGGAAATGATTAATGTATTGGATTGGTTCTTACGCTGACCAAATTTTCCCCAAAAAGAATTAAGAGCTAATTTTGCAAGCGAGCGAAGACCAGGGTTTACCTCTATCGCATTCGCATCGAGTGTGACACCCTCAGCCTTTTCATAATCATCGATATACTGTTTTATTGAATCGGGATTTCCGATACAATTTGAGGGTGCGCTGCTGGCTTCTTGTTTGATTTTAAGAAAGGTGTTTATGTACTCAGCAAAAAGACCACCGGTTTGCGTCAGTGGCTCGTATCGAGTAATTTCATACTGCCAAATTTCATCAATGCGTAACATGGAATACCCCAGTGAAACAGTTTTTCTTAATTCATCTATGATCCATGTACCATCGAACGCTCGATCATCTGGATTTTCATGCGTACATTTCTCACGCGTGTTTAAATTCAAGCAGCATGACCTGCATAAAGCGAATAATAATTTTCCATGAGCTCGGAACGGCAATACCGGTAAATACAAATCACGAGGGGGTAAAATGATACATTTGACTAGCCCTTCAACACTTTCGAGCGAGTTAGTTCCTCCTACGAGGACGCGACATTCCTCACCTACATACACACGCGGATGGCCTATTGGAAATTTTCCGGTTTTACATACCCACGGGTAAAGTGAACATACATCTACGTAGCGTATTTTTTCTCCTTTTTTCACCTCATACAGATTCACAAAATTTTCTGTCCTTCCTCCGAAAAATGCTTCGCGTGGTTCAAGGGGCGGTAAAATAACCATAGGATGGTTTCTTACGAATTTTTCCATATCCTCATCGTTTTTAATCATAGAATCGTATTCGCATTCCCATATTTCATTTAATAAAAATCCCTCCTCTCTAATCCGTGAAGAAATCGTTATGGTTCGTTCGTATCGCTGATCCATCGTATCTCCACATCGCATTCGCTTGTCTCTATTTACACGAAAACAGCGTTTACAGCCATGCCAAAAACAACCATGGAATTGAAAGACATGACGCGTTTCGTTTTCTTCGTAATATCCATCGACCGGGGGTAAACCATGGGGTAAACGTTGCTCTCGTGTGCGACCAGCGTGTGCTATGATAACGCCTTTTTCTCGTTCGAGCCATACGAGCCATGAAACAGCTTTGCGAGATTGTTTATCGGCCCATCGATATCCTCCGGAGGGCAATAATGCAATTTTGTCGTTAGGAAGGAAGTTTTTGCGATATACTAATGAACACGCTGATGCTATCGTACAACTTTCTGAAAATGGGCAAACATTACCACATTGAATAAATAATTTGCGAAAAGCCAAGCACGCGCGACGTAAAACCGAAACATCATCGCGACAATATCGCAAGAACTCCTCGGCAAAATTAAAAATATATCCTGTCTGACGTGTTTCTTCGTACCAAGCTACGAACCGTTCACGCTCTGAAGCAAACATTTTTTCAGGTGAATAAAAGTTTAAAGCAGGGAGTGGTCCAACATAATTTTGGTTCTCTGGAGTATTGAATAAATGGGGGAATGTACCCTTGATTACAACGTCAGAAAATCCGAATGCTTTAGGGAGAGCACTGAGAGACATTGGTAAATAATTCAAACTATCCAGAAAACAAATTTTTCCTACTTTCATCGAAATTATTTTTGTTCTCCTCAGTATCAGTGCCGGCATCTGAGTTTTTTGATCTTCAATGAGATAACGAAGTATGAATTGACCATCAAATCCTCGTGCGTTATGAGCAATACAAATTATTTTTTCGAATTTTGAATTTATGGCTAATTTCACGAGGTTTCCTATAGGGTCCTCATCAAACACGAATTCTCTCTGTCCACAAACTTCACATTCGTTTTCTATTTCTTCATCGTTTAAACAACATAAGCAAACGCGCTGAGCCACACAAAGATTTGGAATGTGTACACGGGATGAATCATCTCCTCGTAAACGCGTATGTTGTTGTGTTTCAAAATCGTAGAATATAAATTGCAGGCGCAAATCATTTTTTTCCTTTGGTATTTTGCGATCAAATGCTTTAATTTTCAGTCGAGTGATAAAACAATCATGTGATACGGGCCATATGCGTTTGCAAGTTTTACAAAATGATACTCCGCATTCATGCGGCGGTTTGCTCCAGCTTTTAATGAGTCTTGAACAATCGCGACAAATTTTTAACATCTCGCAAACACTCGATTCACGTTTATTTTTACTCCCTCGGACTTTACGTGTTCTCGGGAGCTTGTGAAACGCGAAACATTGAGCCCCAAAAAATGAACGATTGCACTCATTACATCGAGTGAGCGCCTCGCCGTTATTCTTGCAATCTTTTTATTTGCAACGTGAACATTGTTTGGAACATCGATGCTCGATCGCGCGAGTATACTTTGCGTTGCACAAAGAACAAAATCCTCGACTTCCCAGAGCTCCTACTAGATTTAAAATTGGCTGAAAATGATGGGAACGCTCGTAGTAAATTATATATAAAGTATGCTTTATTCGTCCAAACTCCGAAATAACATTTTCCCTCCCATCAAACAAGGCCGGTGTACGTTTTCCGAAAGTAAGAAACTCATAAACTACTATGGCTATACCTTGAGGAGTGAAATATTTTTGGAACAATTTTATTTCACGTAACCCACACCCTCGACCCGGAATTTTTACTCGTGCTTTTTCCACAAGCTTTGCAGCCTCAGATCGTTGATAATCTCGTCGCGAGTCTCGAATTTTTTGCCATGTTTTATGTAATTCTCCCGTACGTAATTCGCCGCGTTCAGCGTAGGCATACGCTGTAACGAGTGATCGTGGTAAACATAGATTATCGATATCACCAATATGTAAAATCGATCGTTTAGCCACCTCTTCATGTGAAAGAGGAATGCCCCCGCGACCACCTCCCTGAACACCGTGAACGATACACATTCTTATTTCTAACGCATCATCAACTATTCTAAACTCACGAGCACTCTGAGCAATATCGTTGATCAACTTCCAAATATCATCCAGCGAAAAATCACGTACCGGACGAAAAGACAGCCACGCCGCTCCTTGAGAAAACCCAGTAGAGTTGATTTCCATCCCCGCATAATCATGGGATTCGCATGATTCGGTGAGATGGGTGATTACATCGCGCATAGCACCTTGGATCCATGAAAATTGATCTGAATTTTCCGGAGGTTTCCTTAATTTCAGCACGATTTCTCGACCCCGTGTCTTGAAACGGCGAAAGTATCGAGTTTGCTCGTTGATTATCTGGAAACGTCGTCCTGGTGGTAAAATATTCCCCCAATCTTCTCCTCCTCCTGTTTGGCATACTGCAAAACGAAAAAAAAAAGTTAAGATTATCCCACTCACTTTACATCGAATAACCGAATAAATTCTAAAATAATAATGGGAAAAGAGTGATATGAGAATTACTAACAAAAAAATTTTTAACGCCTGAATCCATCTACTGCCTCTGGATAACGTTTGAGCATTTCGTTTTCCAATCTGAGGCGAATAAAACCAGCGATGATCATATGAGCAAGTATTCGGCGGTCATAGAACATGTATTCGTCTAGATCTTCTTCTACTTCTTCCTCTTCGGAATAATACCCTGAGATTTTCAATATTTGTTTATATTTTTATATAAAAATTATAAAAATTATAAACGATTCTTTTACTTACCCGAATCAACCTCAGAAAGTTCCTCATCCTCTTCATTCCATTCCTCCTCCTCATCCTCTTCCTCTCCCTCCATCTCTTCCTCCTCATCCTCGTTCTCCTCGTATTCTGCATTTAGCGGAATTTCTTCTTCACTCATTCCCGGATTTGTTTCTTCATCATCACTGTCACTACTATCGCTGCTGCTGGTATCGCTAATGTCGAAATTCAACCGGCGAACAGCTGACGATCTAGCAATACCTGAAGGTCCTGCTGCCGGTTCACCGTTCGACATACCCTCCTCCTCATCAGAACAATCTCTGTATAACGATCCAGATATCACGATAGCTCCAGGATTTCGTACAAGAGGCTTCCTGGTATCTATCCATTCATTTATTTTTGGATGACCCTCTACCATAGGATCATCATCCAGATCGTGATCATCCGAATCCGTTCGACCCTCGGCATTGAAATCATACCGATCTTCCTCGGTACATAATTCATATCGGGCTCCTTGATGAATTATATAATAATAATAATAATGATGATGCTGATAATAATAACAATAATAATAATAGTAATAATAATAATAATAAAATACTCACGTCGTTCCATGAATATGAGCTTAAAATCAGGATCTTGATCCCATTCTCGTCGGCGTAGCACTCTAACCACCGAATCAATGAGTGGAGTCGCGTGGAAATAACCCATATTATATGCGTAAATTATATCACGTTTCGATAAATCTAATAACGCACCGCGGATTTTTCGAAGCACTACATTCGGAGGTAAACGGTACATTATCTCGATCTGTTTTTCTGCAGTCCACTTTGATGATAAACGCGGAGCACGACGAGCTAAAAATTTGAATAACTTCCCCAACACATCTCGCGGAATAATTCTAGCCATATTATTGTGAAACGATCCCTTTGACTGGTAGAAATTAAGTGAAAGATTTTCGGAGCTGTCTTCGGGTATTTGAATAGTTTGAAAATACAAATCAGCGCATCTTGATTTGATACCATCATTGTATGAGAAAAAGAAGAGAGGGCATAAATTTAATTTCCGAAGAGTTCATTTGCTCCAAAGGGCATATCACGTAAATACGTAGATAAAATGCTGATCGAGATTCGTTCACATAGCTCGAGCCAAGAACGAAAAAATGGAAAAAAACAGCGTAGGGGTCTACCGTTGAGAATGTTAGCCTGGAGAAATTTGAGTAATATATAATAAGAATATGGCTAAACCATCGTATCATCAAATTACCGTGGCAGTTCTCACCAGCGAATAATATAAATTTTTAATATGTTGAGTGAATAGCTCTAGAGCTTATAATTATAAGACAAATTCACCGAATTATTGAAAAATTAAATGGGCAGAGAAAAAATTGAATAGACATTTTTTCGATATAGTCACACGTAGATCTAATGTTATCGATCGCTATCGATTGGGTATTAGCGAAGTTAGAGGTGAAGAGAAATAATAGAAATTTATCGAAAATACAGTAATGCATCTGCTGGATTTTTTCAATTTTCTCAAAGATATTATTTTTACTTATTTGCGCGTGGCAGAAATCTTTAAAAAAAACTTGTTACATATGTGACCAATCTATGATAATGCTGACGGCATATCCGTGTAAGTATGGGTATGTAGTGAGCGGATGCGAGGATCATATTCTGTTTTCGAACGTCTCCAAGAAAATGCATTTTTATATTCGTCGACTAAAAAAAATAAAAAGTGATGGATTCCCACCGTTACGTTTTTTTTGCTTCGCTATTTCTTTTTTCCTGTGATTCTTTTCTCTTCACAGCATTAACACCGACGCTGCATTTTTGCACGTGCGCTCAAATAAAGTTTAGACTACTGTCACGAGTGTCTAAGTGAGTATGTGTATGAATTAGTATTACTACTACTACTACGGTAAAAGCGACGGCGGTGTTTCACAAAACATCAAAGTGTATTGAAAAATTGCATTTTCCCTTCCAATCATATAACGATTGATTCGATAAGAGGTGGGGGAAAAATATATAAAAGTGGTTTTTTTCCAATTTCATATCATTCAGTTAATCATTCGCGAACTTGAAGCATCACGAAAATGGAGTACTCCAGAACAATGACAGAGGTGCGACGTGTTTCATCATCCCAGCTCATAATGGGAGTTATTTACGGAATGAATAATTCGTTCGGTAAAATAATTGCATCGGGTTTTGAGATGTCACCTGAGTCCGGGGTTCTTTCTCCGGTAGTTAAAATATTGACGAATTCTTTCATCGGAGTAAACCTTCAGATTGAAGGGTGGCAGAATTTTAAATCTGATTACGATAGAATCTCGCATTATTTCGGAGGACCACGATTCGATGCAGAAAAAATGATTGGGTCAAGAATCGTACATGGATCGCATTGCACGGTTTTTACTTCGTGCTTTCAACAATATGCAGTTTGCTTCAGTAATAGTCAGCTGTCGGCTGTTGGAGAGGTTCCCACGAAACAGCGACAGTGCAATATTATTCTGCAGGGATCGACCTTCAAGAAGTTGAAAGAAGTCAGCAGATGTATTGATGCACATATACAAAAACTTCAACGTGAGAGTGCAGCTGTGAACATGTGTGCGATCATCATAATCTCCATCGTCCGTGAGCTTCTAAGCTCAAGTGATGGTCAGCAGGATGTAATGGGATTCCTCAATTCGGAAGAAGGCATTGGGAAAATTAATGAAGAAACTCGACGAAAAATGAGTGACACTTTCCCCGATTTCATACAAAATTCGATGGAGGCCGTGATCTCGGAAATCATCACACTGTTTCCTTTTGAAATTTGTGAACTCGCAACAACCACCGCGGGAAATTGATATTACATTTATCGAAAATCATTTTAATTTTTAAGATCTTATCATTAACTACTCAATAAATAAATATGAAAATTCTTTTAAATAGTTATTAATATAAATACATAAATCTGCTCGAAACCAAAAAAAAATAAAGTTAAAAAACTAGTAGTGCGAACTCGAGACCAGGTATCATCATCAGTATCACCAGACATCAAACTACAGATTCAGCAGAAGAATAGAGTGGGGATTAGAGGATCAGGGTTATGATGAAGATGAGGTGCAGCTCATTAACAGTCGAGCACTTCAGTGGAATCAGTCGCAAAAAATTTTAAAACAAAATATGCGTGAGTTAAATTTTTCAACTATCGGAATTCGCGGACAAAAAAAGTGATTCTACAGGATTATAGTACACCGTGTGTTTCTTTTTCTTCTAGCTTTCAGCTACGAGGATTATGTATCGCCATTTGATCCGGAGCCTTTTACTATTATTCGGGTCGATGTGAAAAATGGGAAGAGGGAGGTGAATATTATCTACGATGACATCGCTGCGGAAGCTGCTTCCTGGCTATGTCCTAAGGGAGAAAAGCCTAAACGGACGGTCATCGAATGGGTGGAAGCATGATTACGTGATCGTGCAGACGGTCAAAGGGTCACATTTATGATGCAGAGGTACGACGGCGAGACCGGTACAAAGAGGAGGGCGAGATCTCTGCCGCGGCTCGCCGAAGTGTCGAAAAAATTACGGAGTTCTGCGGCAGACTCCATCGAGGATATCACAAAAATGTAAGTGTATATTTCCATCTTTTACCAGCTTAAATTTAGATGATAAAAAGATAAATTTCATTTTTTCCGAGTAATAATTTGCTTAAATTATGTTAATGAAACAACAAATTCCTTTTTTATTTTTTCCTCATAATAATAGTAATAATAGTTCGGGAAAAATTTTAATGTTTCAGGGGGGAGGAAAGAATACCCTGGAAATTGATTCCGATCGATTTCGATACTCCTCCAGTACCGGTCATACGCGAGCTGAGTTTTCAGCTGAGGAATGTATCACTAGAAGACGATGAATACCAAGGGTAAGTTCACAATTTTTAATTTTTTATTAGTTAAAAAAAAACGTTTGGTTGAATATTTAAAATTTGAAAATATTAACTTCTTTATTCTTCTTCTTCTGTTTCAGAACGAAGAGGATACGTTACAATTAAAAAATAAAAAATTTAAAAAAAATAAAAAATGTAAAAAGAGCTTAATTATTGAAGAATAAAAATTAATCAATTGTATTCAATTATTCACATTCTTTATTCACCCCAACAAGAAAAACAATGATAAAAAAGTAGAAAAAATGATAAAAAGTAGAAAAAATTATAAAAAGTAGAAAAAATTATAAAAAGTAGAAAAAATTATAAAAAGTAGAAAAAATTATAAAAATAAAAAAACGTACAGTTATGGCACCCCCCACAAAAAAACTCCCCTTCTTCCCTCACCTGGCCACCAAGCTATTTACCTGTGGAATGGGGGTAAAAATAGCTTGGAGTGGGTAGCCGCCTGGTGGGGGAAGGAGTGGGGATGAGAGTGGGGGGCGCCATGCTGTACGTAATCTACTGGCGTGTTGTAACAACATGGGCTAAGTGCGTTTCATCAACGCGGAGCTCCATGTTGCATCAACGCGGTTCTCCATGTTGCATCAACACTTTTCAAGCGTGTTCGACGTTGAAGCTCAAATATACATGGTTCCAGCCGTGTTGCTGTTCAATTGTCACGCTTCACGCGTATTGTTGATATATGTTTGTAAAAAGGGCACAAATCCGTTGGAAAAAATTTATTTTTCAAGTATTTATTCGATTTCTGCCACATGTGATCGTTTCAGATCATTTCGCATGCTCCTCAGATTAATTATATTGAAGAAAAATTCCTACCTATATCCGGGGATTTGAACTGCTCTACCTACCTATCTTCATGTTCTAACGCACGCACGCTACCTATTACACTACCACGACCTTATGACTTTTTCGACCAAAAACAATTTATATCATGCCTACTTTGTTGCTGGCTTGGTGGACTACCCATACCATAATCATATTTGGTATTCCCTGCTGAGGCGTTTGGCGTAAACATAAACACTGCGCGCCAGTTTTATGCTGTCTAACGATGTAAGGCTAGAAAGTCAAGCCCGGACCAAGGGTTCACCCGGGGCAGCCAGGTGAGAATTGGGAGCTGTTGAATGATAGTGCGCTGACAGAGCGTGATCTCTGCTCCACGCACTGGGGTGCCGTGTTGTAGCCAATAGGCGGAGACAGTACGTTAAATACAAATGGTGAATATAGTGTCTAACGATGTGGTGGAATAAAAAATCCTTCGACGTGCTCATAAAATAACACATTTCACATTTAAAATTATCCATGATGATGATTCTAAGAGTGCTACCGGAACAAAACATACGCCATCTTGTATAAAACAACACATATGCAACCACGTTGTTTTCTAGCGTATACCGTGTAGGTGAAAATGAACGTGTAGATTACGTAGTGTGTAGTTGTCCCGAAAGTGTGTTGTTTAGTACCATCTGTGTTGAATCAACACACATGAAAGGTGCTGAAAAATTTAAAAAACGGAATGTACCGTGTTGTGAAAAAGATCACGGCTCAGCGCGTTGTTTTAATGCGTCAAATCAAGCAACACGTGTTGTTGCAACACGATTCAGTTAAACTACACACGTATTAGGTGTGTTATGTGTTGATTCAATGCATTTAACAACACGCTTGTTTTTACAGTGCATGTGTGATCGCGTTATCTATCGAGACGGTAGGTAGGCTCTCTTCCCCCACCGCACAGGTTAGCAAACGAAAATGCGCTATGATTTCGTTGTTAGGTACGTTATCTTTCGCCTCGTGCTCGGGCTTCGCTTCCCCTCACTAAATTATGCCGTCTTCCGGGTACTTTCCTCTTGGAAATCCAGTCGATGATTCTGTAGCTCAGGAGAGGGCTCCCTCAGCACTTGAAGCGTTCTTCAAATACTGGTGGGTCTGCAACTCAACGAAAAATGTGCCAGCACGCAATGACTGCACGTGAGGCCCAGGGTTACCCCGGATCCCACGTAAGACGAGGCGCCGTGATAAGCGGTTTGCGGTCCCCGGAAGATCGGTGACGGACAGTGCAACTCTTGGCTGCTGCAGCGGAAAGGGCACGGGCGACGCTACAATTGTGGCCTTATTCTGGCGTGCCCTTGGTTTTCCACGATTGGGTACTGATCTTCGATACCTTTGAACGCGGAGGAAACGACGCCCAAACGCGAGCGTTTGGGCGTCAGATGATTTGTTCTAGGTAAACGAGGCACACATGAGTATGTTTCCTCGCCAAGGACAAAACATAGTGAGGTTGCGAACTCGAATAAGCTCGTTAAATACGCAAATTTTTATTACACAGAATACGTGACCATTAATTAAACTAGACAAAGTAGCACAGTAGGCAAAATAGACAAAATAGGTCAAATTATTGGACAATAGTAATAATAATAATACAGGCCTGCGAAATTTGGGTTCTTAAAAGTTCGTTTTGTTATATAGTAATATTCTTAACTCTCAGAGTGCACACTATATTTACGCCCGTATCGCGTATCACTGATTTTACTGGACTGGATTAGGTATCTAAGTTTTCCGATGGCGGAGGATTCGTATTAGGGATACTGAACTTTTTTTTACCCCGCACCTATATCCTCGCACTTTGGTATCACCAAGAAATGTTACGTTCTATTTCGACCATTGGGACCTTTTGAGGCAGTATCCACTTTGTGGGTTAATTATCGTCGTAAGTACATAAAATAAATAAATATCAAAATAAATAAATACATGTATAAATTAGTACATAACATTTATACATGTATAAAGATAAAAATAAAATAAATAAAAATAAAAATAAAAAATGTATACAGGTATAAAATAAAATTAGTACATAAAAACATACCACATCAGTATTATTCCCTTTTTTTTGAGCTTAGACTGCGTTTTGTCGCTTTTCGCTTATAAACCTTTTCTGGGTTGCCTTGGTACAACATCCAACAGTGGTCTGCCATCATGCAGAAGTCCCAACGTCCCTGGTATCTTCTTTCGATTTCTTTAATGTCTTGGTGCAATCTTCGACCCTGTTCTTCACTGTAGTCTCCAATATTTTTTGGGAAATGCTCAAGATGCGAATTCAAGAAGCGAACTTCGAGACTCATATTACAACGAATCTCCTGGTAATTTAAAAGTATTTCTCTGACAATTTCGTTGTAGTTTGAATCTTTAATATTGCCCAAAAATTTTGAAATAACTTTTTAAAATGAAGTCCATACCGAAAGCTCCAAATCGGTCATAACGCATAAGAAGTTCTCATCTTCTGTTAGCTTCCTAATTAGGTCCTGTGAAAATACCTTTCTTCAGTTTAGCATCGGATAAATTTGGGAATTTTGTGCAAAGATATCCGAATGTTTGTCCATCTTTTGGCAAGGCTTTTACAAATTGTTTCATTAAACCAAATTTAATATGAAGAGGAGGAAGTAAAATTTTGTTGGAATCTATTAAACTCGACTTAATGACGTTCTTTTTTTCACTTCCAAACTTTTCCTAGTGGGCCAATATATTTTTTGCCAATGCAAATGTGTAGTTCTACTATCTCATTCACAAAGAAAACACGGGAATTTTGTGTAATCTTACTGCTGGCCGAGTACCATGCACAATATTTTCAGATCACCATAATTAACCAGTTTTGTTTTCAATATCCAACCTTATCCAAAACACTTTTCATATTCTCATATGTTTCTTTGAGATAAATGGAGTGTGCTAACGATATTGACGCATATGTATTCCCATTGCGCTTTTTTGTTCTTTATTAGCATTCCAATGCTGCGGTATTTCAAGGCAAATGGAATAAACTTTGTGCGGAGTCTGAGTCCCTCTTTGTGCGGAGACTGCCTACAAGTGTTACAAAAGAGATATGGACTATTTTTGCATTGTTCAGACGCCATAATCAACTTTTAAAAAAACACAAAGGAAAATTTAAACACTTAAGGGGACAGAGCTAGTTGGAACGTCAAAAAAAGGCCTTTTTTCCGATTTTTTTTTGGTCAAACGATAAAATAATTCACAACAAAAGTTCTTCCGTTTAAAAGATACATATGTAATGTATATGTTGCAATTTTTTCAACGCAATACATATCGAAATAAGCTGGTGACCGTCAATTGCCGAGGACGCTGCAAAAAAAAACACGGTTTGCGGTGATCAAGCTCACGCTGCAACGGCTCATCTGAAACAAAAAAAACGGAGGGGATTTTTAGTTAATGATATAATGCTCCAGTTGAACGAAGGGTTTTGAAAAATTTCCATTTTTCACAAAATGGCGGCCGTTAAAAGTCAAAAGTGTTTTTTTGACCAAAATATCAGTTCCATTTTTTGCTATTAAAAATAAAAATAATTATCCAAAAAAAAAATCCTTCGTTCATATGGAGGACTACCATGTATAGAAGAAGTGATATAAATTTCAACCCGATCGGTAAAGCCGTTCTCGAGCTACAGTGATCACCGACTTCAAAAACATGGTTTCGAGAAAAACGCACTTGAAGTCCGCTACCTGCTTACCTATGGCTCAGACACGACGTGCTACAAAGTCTTGTATTTCGGCGAATAATGGTCCGATTTACATTTACCTGGGCGGAAAATGTTCGTAAGAGATTCTACTTTTTGAAAATGAAATAAAAAAAATCGATTTTTCGAAAATTCTAACTAGGTTTGTCCCGTTAACGCATTTGTCACGTATAACAAGCGCAGGCGCACTGTTTGAGATTGTATCGCTTCTGCGGGTTGCACAAAATGCCACAAGCGCCGTGCACTGCTTCGGGATCCTGTGGAAACTTACACCAGTGCCACGGCACGGTCGCATACGGAAATAAATCCTATTTACGCTGCTGAGGACGTTAGTATAAGGGCGAGGGATGAATTCATGACGAAAACTGAATTTGAACGTTCAACTATTCAATGAAATTGTTTTTCCTTCAAACGAGGGCATAATACATTTTTTACATTGCATTGAGTTAACTAACTAATTTAATTTGCTAACTAGAAAAAAGATCGATTCATTTACAAATCTTTGAGTTGTAAAGAAATGTGATGTGATACAGAAAAAAGAGATTCATATTTGAATTCAACACCCGAAAATCTATAAGAATCACATAAATTTATTAAGGAGTTTCGGTACAAGTGGCAAAATGTAACCATTTACTTCAAATTTACACAGTGTATTCTTTGACATATACTAAATGTGTCGTCCAATTTTTAAATCGATCGTCTACACCGTTTTTGTGAAATTAAATATCAAAAAACACTTTTTAATATGGTGAGATGCCTACGGTCATTGGTGAACGACAGTTTTACGAATGGAATACTGAGAAAAAATGTTAAAAACTAATTGAAAAACTGCTAAACCACTAAGTATACTATTGCAATTCCGGTATTCAAAAATTAAAGAATTCGTCGGCAGAGTTTATTAATTATTCATTTATTCATCAACAAAAACGGTGAGTTTTGCCCCCATCGACCGAATGAATATGCTTTTTTTATTTGTTTTCGACGAAATATTGCTATGTGAAGTTGGCGCTTTGCTTGAAAACAATAGAATTGTACCGAAACCCCTTAAAACAACTTTTCCATCGCAGACATGTGTAATCAATAATTAGGTAAGTCGCTCAACGCTACACCAAGGTAGGTAGTCGCGAGGAAAATTCAGGCAATATAATATGAAATCGCGCCATAAAAATCGGTGTTACATAACTCAAACTTCCGCTCGTAAAGCGATCGCGCATCTCCCTGACGAGAGTGGACATGCGACGTGAAAAGAACCGTAAATCCGATCCATTGGTCGACATGGATTTATACCGGGATTAGGGCTCAAAAAGTCACCGTACAATTTCTTGTTGCATATAGTCCACAGACTACTTAAGGGAGTGGTCTAATTTAGAGGATCAAAAAAGGTGATTTTTGCGAATTTTTTTTTCAAGTTAAAAAAAAAATTATTCTTTGAATTTTCGCAGACATTCTATTACATATTTCAACAATATATGAAAAAATTCCCATCGAAGTTTAATAAAGGAATGATGTACTTAAAGGTACATGAATAAAGCGCCTCGCCACAGGAGGTTCAAATTGGCGAGAGCTATGGAGCCCGAAATTTTTACCTGAAATATAAAAAAAAACCAAAAAGATTTTTAATTTAGACGCTTTTTTATAGTCGATGAACTAAGAAAAATTCAAGAAATCGTGTAAAACAGTAAAGATTTACCAGTTGGAACGTAAAAGTGACGATGTTGAGCTAAAATTTTATCATGTTTTTAGCAATAAGTATTGTTTAAAATAAAGTTTTTAATAATTTTCTTAGCTCATTTAGGATAGTTGGCAATACTGTAAAGAATAAGCCTTATTTTAAGTCGATATGTCAAATCGTTTTTTTGCCACGAGTCTCGCCAAATTGGACAAATCACAAAAACGGTATTTCAAGAAAACGTGGTTTAAAGTTTGTAGCGTCTGTACATCCCGTACGGCACCTACCTGCCCTCGGCTCTGTAACTTTCAAAATACGTTCTAATGATCTTTAAAACTTTGAGAACATATTGTTCGATACTTGAACTATCGATTAAAGTGAAAATTAAAAAAAAAAACGATTTTTTTGACCCTCTAAACTAGACCACTGCCTTAATTGATATATTAATTGATCTTGTATTACGTCATTTGTAGCTCCCTCAAAACAATATCACATATAGATATACTTCATTAATATGTGATTGTCAGTGACGATTGCTCCCATGAAAACAACATTTACATATCTCATTTGTTTATTCAGCCATATTCAGCCATATTCGCTTCGATGTAACTAAATCATTAAATTTTGAGTAACTAAATTTAAAATTGAATTAAATTTAGAGTAACTAAATCATTATTTAAAGTAGCTCTACGTGAAAGTATGCATTGACTCGTGTATCAATCGCTGCCCGGGAGGTAATTTTTTTTCGAGCTTCTGATGGTTTTAATTAAATGAAACTAATTGTGAGTAAAACTATAGCTGGCATGTATCGCCGCCATTTTTTTGCAGTTTTCCTATTAGGCTTTCGATTAAATACTATACAGTAGTGCATTAGGCATGAATGGCTGCAGGAAACACTCTAGCTGAGTCTCTCGGGAACTAGATTGATTAGTGAAGTGGGATAAAAGTAAGGAAAGAGAGGATATAAGCCCGAGGGATATATAGACGGAAGAACATAAAGAAAAATATTGTTTCATTTAATTGATTGTTTTTTCATGATTTATATATTTTTTTAATTCTAGTTCATTATTCTATGTTGATCCGTTACTTAGATATTTTCTCTCAATACTAAATTATTTTTATGATAACGCGTAAAATTCTATCCCAAATATGCTGCACGAGAATCTGATTTTGCAACATACATTTAGTAACCGAAAAATTTGTTTTTTTGACTATTGCATACGAAAAGCCATATGTTGTTCCCCGTTTTTTTTTTCCTTTTCTTTTGTACAAAAAATCTATCTTATTCATCGTAATTGCGATACACCTTAGAAAAAAATTCAGATAAGCGAATGAAAACTTGCTAAACTCAATCAACTAATTGAGACTTCCGATATCATAATTATTTCATATTTAAAAACACATTCCATTTAGAAAAATATTAAATAGTTAGGTACTTGAATAATCGATTTATACGTATTTTTAACTCACGACTGCCCGCATGGGCACAAGCCGGGAGTTATGCGTTTGACCGCGATCAGCTGATTTTGACGTATTATTCGTGCAGAATATTTGTGGAAAGGACAAAAAATTGCTTTACCAAATTTGGAACATATTTCCCATTACCGATAAACATGATTCTTAGCCATAATTTAATGCTACCATGTGAATATTTATTGAAATACCAGCATAACAAAAAAGCTGTTGAATTATTATCGAAATAACAATAGACGATGCCACCATTACTACGTTCACTCGCAACAGTTTCGATATACTTCACGCTGTTGTCGACTCTCGTAACTCTGATAGATGTATGTATGTACATTCTTGTTAGTTATGTTTTTTATTAATATTGTTTATTTAAGTTCAGTGCGTATTTTAATTTCGTACATGTTTGAAGAACTCATAACTAACAGTACTGAATATATAACTTAAAAAAAATTGAGAAATGTCAAAATGATACCCTATATATTGAAAAACATAATAAAAAAATGCTTTCGATCGCAAATAAATGTCGAAAAAAAAAATTGATACTCGCAGAAGGTATACGCAGAAACAGTAAAAATGAAAAAATGACAAATGAAAATAGTTGGAAAACATCTTTTAATTTAAAAAATGTATAAAATAAAGCATAAAAAATCGTTTTAAAAACAATGTAAAAATAAAACAAAGTTAGAGAAAAAAACAAAAGACAAGATGGAAATAATTTACTGGGATGGAGATAAAAAAAAAGTAATTATAGCAGCTAATATGGATTGACCAAAAAAAAGTATGTAGCCAAAAATCACGGGAATATCGGGAGTTATCTCCCGATATTCCCTAAATTCGATTATGATTTTTGGCTACGCACTTTTTTTTAGTCAATTCATATTAGCAGCTATGATTACTTCTTTTTTTATTATTCCCTTGTAGACTTTGCAGATCAGAAAAATAAAATTGTAGGGGAGTTACACTTACCCATTGAATTATTTTCATTTTTTCATTAGTTATGGGTAAATATCTAGAAAACGGTACTCACCTCCGATTTTAATCATTTTGAAATATATTATTCTGGGCATCTTCCTGAGTAATTTCATATATAACTATAGGAAGTCCTCTCTAATAGTTTCGGAGATATATAGTGTGTAGCGGTTGATTTGAGGACATTTTCTTATATAAAAGTGTATTTTCCAGGACTTTTGTTGGATTTCAGGATTGCCCTGGATTCTATTGACTTGGAACAATTCAATTTATCTAGAATAATTTTTTAAATAGTATAATGACCAGGTGCATCTAGTAATGGGTTTGGTCATATATTATTCAATTAAAAAAAAAAATCTGCTCTGGTGGTCACTGGTGACCGTCACTAAAGTGCACAAGCGTCATCAAACTATAAGAACCTTAAAAAGTGTCATCAAACTACTCGATTTTTCTATATATATATGGGCAGATCCACTACTTTTCGACCGTAGCCTGCGGGCTTGGGTCAGCGATTTGGCTGCCGATTTTTTCCAAGGAAGTAGGTTCTAAGAAAAGATGATCCTCCAAATTTGAACTCAATGTAAAGAAATTTGATGGCTGTAGAAATTTTTGAAATAAAAAAAAAATCAATTTTTTGCCATTTTCACGATGTTTTCATGCGAGCTCTATGAGGCTTAAAGACTCGTATGAAGCGGCATTTCTCTTCTTCAATCTTGTATTTTCGAAAAAAAAAATAGTTTTTTACTCCAAACGAAAATCCGCTTAAATTAGCACCTTTTTCTTGAATTACTATTTTCACAAAATTTCGCGTATTTTTGAAACGCTGCCGGGGCAACAATTTTCCAAGCAGACGTATTCAAGATGGCTCAAATTTTTTATCTAGATATATTCTATTATTACTTATACTAATTTTTAAATATTACCACGTTCCTTTTTGTACACGGCCTCTCAAATCTGATTGATTTCTGAAAAATCGCTGTTTTCAGATAGCTGTAACTTTTTTCTATTGGAACGAAATTGCTTGAAATTTTCAGGGAATATACTTTATTCTATCCCCAAACAACACTAAAAATTTCAAGAATGGGTTTCAGCTGGTTAGCGAGCTGTAAATTTTTTAAATGTTCAAATTTCTCGCATTTTTTACATGTTTATGGCATTATTAATAATTTTGATGTTTAAAAGTGATAATTTATGATGTTCATTTGAACGATTTAAATTTTATTCAAAATGATAATTCATTTTTTTCATGTGTATGGCAATATTGATAATGCCATAAACTTGTAGAAAAATAAGAAAAACTTGAGCATTCAAAAAAATTCACAGCTCGCTAACCAGCTCAAACCCATTCTTGAAATTTTCGGTGTTGTTTGGGAATAGAATAAAGTATATTCCTTGAAAATTTCAAGCAATTTCATTCTAATAGAAAAAAGTTACAGCTATCTAAAAACAGGGATTTTTCAGAAATCAGTTAGATTTGAGAGGCCGTATATAAAAAGGAACGTGGTAATATATAAAAATTAGTGTAGGTAGTGATAGATTATACCTAGACGAAAAATTTAAGCCATTTTATAGCCGTTTACTCGAAAAATTCTTGCCCCGGCAGCGTTTGAAAAATACGCGAAATTTTCTTAAGATAGTAATTCAAGAAAAGGGTGATAATCAAACCGAATTTTGGTTTAGATTAAAAAAGCGAAATGCCGCTCCATTCGAGTCTTTATGCTTCATAGAGATTCAGATCAAAAATTACTTTTTAAAAATTTCAAAAATTTCTACAACTATCAAATTTCTTTATATTGAGTTCAAATTTGGAAGATCGTCTTCTTTTATAACCTACTTTCTTGGAAAAAATCGGCAGCCAAATCGCTGACCCAAGCACACAGGCTGCGGTCGAAAAGTAATGGATCTGTCCATATATATAAACCTCTATATCTCCGAAACTATTAGAGAGTACCCTCTGCAATTATATATGAAATTACTCAGGAAGATGCTCAGAATAATACATTTCAAAATGATTAAAATCGGAGGTGCGTACCATTTTTTAGATATCTACCTAGTTATGTTCTCCAACTTGTTTGTTTTTGTTGTTATTTCATTTTTCAATTTTTTCCAGTATACCAGTTTGCAGTCGGGAGTTTTCTTATTTATTTTACATAAGTATTTTTATTTTTACATTTTTTTCAAATGATTTTTCTTCCTTCATTTTTTACATTTTTAAAATTAAAAGGCGTTTTTAAACTATTTGAATTCTTTTCCTTTTTTTATGGAATAATTCGGTTGCTCTAATTGTCCAATAAAATGTATATTCAGTTATATATAAACTATGTCAGATTTGATTGCACAAAACACATTTAGACAGACGGTTGAAGCTATTTGGTGAATCAACCAAATAATTTGTTCCGCTAGAATTTATGTAATTTCAAAAACTGGAAATATGTAGCCAATATATTTGATTATCAACCAAATAATTTGTTTTGCTAGAACTTATGTAATTTCAAAAACTGAAAATATGCGTTATCTAATTCTTCATGATATATATTTTTCATGCCATTTTGAGGGCACTGGGAATAGAATCCGGATATTATATTGCGAAAAAACTTTGTTTTGTGTATGAGGCGAAAAAATATGGAAAAACCAATAAATTAGAGCGCTTTTTGAGAGAATTTTGCTTCATGCACGTTAACGAACAGTTTGACAATTTCTCATGGGAATTTTTGAATGTGTCGGGGGGATTTTGGTTCGCCATTAACGTTTTGTAGTCGTGATCGTTCGATTTATGTGTGTATGGAGATCCAAGATAAATGATAAATAATCAATGCATCGTGTAAACCTCCAGTGGCAGAGGTTTCGGTAATTATTATGCACATTTATGATTTCTAGTTAGGACCATTAGCAGTCAATTCGGTTGATTATGCACGCAAAGTGCATGTTGAAATCCTCCATACACCATCTTTTGGAGTGGGGTTTTTTCTCTCGGATACATGATTCATTTCTATAAATGATGCAATCGGTGTTTACTTCGTTGTATTTTCCTAAAAAAAATAATTTATTCAAGCAAATGAAAAAAAAAGATGCGCCAAATCCATGATGTTCATCTTCAGTTAGTTTTAATTTTTCCTTTTAATACATTTGCAGTGTTTCACAGATAGAATCAAGACGGTTACCATTAAACTTTAATTTCTTTTAATAAAAAGTTTTGTGTGATTATTTTTTGCATAATTATTTAGTTTTTGTCGAAAAAAACAGGATTAAGAAAATGCGGCGTAACATGAAAGTTACCCGGTTTAAGGCGATTTATCAGTCATTCAGTCGGTAAAAATCTTCCTGCGCATTTTTCTCCGACACAGTTGAGTTTTCGAAAAAAAATAAAAATTACACGTTGTTCTCATTTCATTAAAGATCAATCATCTCCGAAAAAAATGAAAATCTACTTTTCAGCTATCTCTCTCGCACTCATGCAACTGTTAGAGCTCCTTAATCGGAAATATCAGAAAGGTAAGAAGTTGCATTCGTTAGTGTTAAGTATACTAGAATTTTTTCTTGAATTTTTTTTCCAACTATCTGATCAAAGCTGATAAATTAAATAACGTAACTTGCGAGCTCTATGGGGTTTATCACAAAATGGCATATCTCGCGTTGAAAATTTTTTAGTTTTTTTTTCGAAATCTTTTTGACCTTTGTCATTCTGTTGATCAGAAAAAAAATTACGGCTTTCAATTTATCAGAGTTTTGATACAAAATAGTTGAAAGAAAAATTCTGAAATAATTCTACTGTACTTAATGTCTTCAGGACACCTGTCTGATTGCTTTACTTATTGAAATGAGTTTTTATGTTTTTTATTATAACACTCTAAACACAGAAATTTATTGGGTTGACAACTAAGTTCTGACTCACTTCAGATACACAGATATATTTATAATTTTGTTCTTTATTTAAACATGTCAATCTACAATATAATCACCAGCCGTGTCTATGACTTGCGCCCATCTAATGGGCAAGGACTGAATGCCGCGCTCCCAAAACTTAGTGGGTTGCTGCTCGAAAAATTTCGAAAATGCGTTTTCGACATGGTCAAAGTCTCTAAAGCGTTGATCACGCAGGAAAGTTTTAAGGCCTCGGATCAGGTGATAATCCAAAGGTGCCAAGTCCGGGGAATACGGCGGGTATGGAACCGTGGTCCAACCAAACTCTTCCAGTAGCTGACGGGTGATTGAAGCAACGTGGGGCCGAGCGTTGTCGTGCAATGAGTGCACCTTTGTCACTCTTCTCCTCTTTGCTCGCATTACAGCAGCCAATTTGCGAAGCTGCTCAACATATACGTTGGTGGTCACCGTCTGTTGGGGACCAGGGAGTAGTTCGTAATATATCATTCCGCGTGCATCCCACCAGCAACACAGCAAAACCTTTCGTCCGTGGGTCTCTGGTTTGGGCTGAGCTGACGGTTCTATTTCGCGCGGCAGCCAATAGGCCTTCCGTTCATTGTTTTCGTAGAGGATGTAACTCTCGTTTCCAGTCACTAAACTGCCAAGAATTTTCTTGCGTTTCGGCTGCAGGAGCAACGACTGGCAGATTGACACTTGGGCAGCCCGATTGGCATCGCTCAACTGATGAGGTGTCCATCTCGCCAGCACTCGTCGATAGCCGAGTGTATGCAGCCGGTTCTCGATCGCTGTATGACTATATCCGAGTGCCTGCGCCAATTCCCGAGTGGTAGCATTTGTGCTTCTTCAGCTCTTTTGATATGGCGTCGTCTTCCAATTCAATAGGTCGACCGGAGCGCTCTCGATCTTTCAGGCTCGTATCTCCGGAAGCGAAGCGACGGAACCAGCGGCTCAGTGTCGATTGTGCTACGGTGGCCTCTCCGAGAGCAACGTTGATATTGGTGGTTGTCTGCCTCGTACTGCTGCCACGCCGAAACTCGTAATATATTACACCTCGAATAGCGCGCTCGTCCATGTCGAGAATTAGACTCCCGCAGACGTCCGCAGCCAGGCTTTCATACTCACCGTGCGAAAGGTTCTAGAACATTCTAGCAGTTGCCAGTTATGGAAACTTTTTAAAATGTTCTAGAATAAAAAAAGGGAGATTTAAAAAAAGTGAGTCAGGACTAAGTTGCCAACCCAATAGTAAAACTCAAAAAATTTTGCGCAAGCAACTAAAAAAAAGCTACTACGTTCTTATATTCGATCTTCAAGTTCCTCGCGTGCAAAATTCTCGTTTTTCCCCACACCGAATACATACAAAAATCCCATCCAATCATTCTCGCTGGTAAAAAAGAAAGAACAGAATTTCTTTTCTTCGAAATTCTGACCGGTTCTCGGTACAATTGAAGCAGAATTGTTTCGATTTGCAAGGAGTTTCGAGCATGCTCTCGATTCGGTAGAATTTCCTTCACGCGAACTGCGATCAAATGCGTGCAATACGCTGAGAAAATAGTTTTGTTGGAGTTGGTCTATCGTGTTTGGCGATGCACAAGGGGTCTTCTGGAACAACGAATCATCGATTATAACGGGTCATAAATCTATATTTATACATGCTATAACGAGCCATTATTTATATATAAGGTGTCCCATTTCACCTGCTGACACCTCAAAAAAACATATCGCAGGGAAACAGTTTAAAACCCAAGTTATAAGATTCAGACCAATAAAACAGATATGTAACTAGGCTTTTATTTCAAGATCATAAAACCACCATCGTGAAATATTGAAATAGCACCTACCCCATTTTTTTATCATATACTGGTTACTCATCTCCACTGGATCTTAAAACACTATATATAGGTGAACACTATATATAAAACACTATATATAGGTGAATGTTCACGTATTAAGGGGGAAAGTCATGTAAACGTACATTTTTTCTCAAGATTTTTTATGAAGAAAAAAAATTAAAAATTTAGGACCATTTTGAAAAAAAAATTACTTATTTTTGTATAAGTGATTTCTTTCAAAATGGTCCTAAAATTTTATTTTCTTCTTTCCGTCATGCAAAGTGTATTAATATATTTTAACAATAAAAATTTGTTTTTTTTTTTTTAATTTTAGTTGAGATTTGAGACGTGTAGGCTGCACGGCGCAAATCTGCTTCCAGCAGCTGTGGTGCCGCCACTTTGAAATATTTTAGTCTAAAAAAAATTGTCAATATATCTTGCATCGTATATTTTGAGATATGCTTTATGTTAATTTAACAAATTATTCCATTTCTTTATAAGAAAATCTTGAAAAAACATATGTTTACATGACTTTTCCCCTTTAAGTATTTTTCGAGTACCGAGGCATGAAAGTCGCAGTACTGTCAACTACTCACGTTACTCAGAATACATACTGTCGATTCATGTCCCACCCGTCTATTCCCGAATACTTTTATTGCCGAATTTCATTTTTTATTAAAATACGTACGTTTAAGGTACCAGTTTGTAAATTCGAAATAGACCACCCTGTATATGCATGTAGAGAGATACAGATATATAAACGCATATCGACATATAGGGATGTTATGTAGTAGAGCAAACGAGTCGTCGTCGTTGTCGTCGGGTTTCTCGTGGTTGAACGATTCCGTTCCCTAACATGCATGCAAATGCACATAGAATATGTGTATATATATGTAGCAAAGAGCAATAGCTTGAGCTTTGTATGCAGAAATCGAAGCGCGCGTGTCGCACTTAAAACTTGGTTCACCCTCTCTGAAGCAGAAGGGCCCGTGGTTTCGAGAGCACGAAGTGCACGTACGTGTTCCTATAATATAATGTGTATGTGTGTGTGTGTGTGTGTGTAAGGACACATGCTCGTATCATCGATGCACATAGACAAAAAAACTTGCATCACTGCACAGGGTGCGGCAGCACAGATACGACCGCGTGAATGTCAATTGTTGAAATTCACAAAGACGTATGTAACAGTAGCTAACAGGAAAAATGATGGGAGACACGATCTTTTAGATTTTGGTCTTCAGTACGTGAAATGAAAATAAAATGAGGGATATTTATGTATTGTGACGTGAATTTTTTTAGCGAGTCACATTTGATAGAAAATTGGTCGAACCTCCCCGACCCTTCCGCCCAATGCTCCGGCTACAACAAACTCTCTTAGGACCGATTCCGGGAAAACAAAAATTATTGTTACCGCTGTTAATTATTTTTGATTTTTGTATTCTATTTTCGAGTTATATTGCGAAACCGGGGCTAAGGGCTTACACACATCCATCCGATCAGCTGTATAGGCGTCTGAACAAGAACGAGAGAGACAAACAACTTCGGCCAATTACTGCCGTCGTCGGTGTATTTCGAGCAGGGCTCATACACTTGGCCATTTCCGTCTTCGACTTATCGCTGCCAATCTCTGGATCCCACCCAACAACTATACTGGCTAACGAAATTATAAAGATTGAGAATTCTCGTCATCGCGCGTCGTCAGTTACATTTTTGCCGTTACGATATTTCTCCCGATATGTCTCGTCTGCCGAAATTATTTTGTGAAATCGGCCATCTCATAAGAAATGGCTCGTTCGCGGGAAAATGTTTAACATCAAAAGCTAGGAGTCCGAGATTGAATTTTCGTTATCATTCAATTTCAAAAATCTCAGCTCCGTCTCACGCTTATTTAAATTCCCATGTATGAAAGCCTGTACATCGTATTCGAGAGACAATCGAGAATATTCGGTAACTAGAGTAGGGGAAGAGTTCGCTGTCCCACCTGAGACTCATCATCGTGAATGTCGTTAGATTTTCACGTGGCATTGAGCGCGACGGACAGGACCGAGATCTTCCTGAACGTACGTAATTTTGGCTAACGCGTTTCGTACAGTCGGTGGACCCGTCCCGATATCTTTGATATTTTCTTTAAGAATAAAATAAAGTCTAGGCCTTTATAGGCATCACGGAAAATTTCCTGAAAAACAATTGCTCGAAAAACAATTTCCCGAAAACAATTTTTCGAAAACATTTTCTCCAAAAGTAATTTCCCGAAAACAACTTTCCGAAAATTTAATTCCCCGAAAACAATTTCCCGAAAAACAATTGCCCGAAAAACAACTTCTCGAAAATACAATTCTCCGAAAATACAATTCGCCGAAAAATCAATGTCCCGAAAAACAAATTCCCGAAAGTGAAATTCCCCGAAAACAATTTGCCAATAAACAATTTCCCGAAAATGCTATTTCCCGAAATAACGATTTCTCGAAAATATTGTTCGAAAAAATAATTTATGGTAATTATGCAGTTTGAGTATTTTTCCGAAAAACGACGGTAAAATTTTTTTTTCGCCGTGAAGTTGTTTGTTCCATTATAGTAAGTGATATTCTGTCGGGGGAGATTGACATTTTCCATTAATTTCACAAGTTATGGGGTTTTGAAGTTCCCGGAAACACGGAATAAAATAAGGCATTTTTGAACATTTCGAGGCCTACATTGGGGGTAGGAGATGGGAGGATTTATAAAAGAAGCCTTTCTCGTATAGGGGATTATATATATATATATATGGGGCATTCCATGCCAAACCGGCCAGTCCCTGACTCCGACCATTTTTGATTTTGTCAAGTGTTTCATTTTCAAGTAACTACTGAAAGGAGTTTTTAGGATTTTTTTAGATTTTTATCTCAACCCGGTTAAAAGTAATGAATTTTTCAACATTTCGCAAGAAATTTTATTAAATGCTCATAACTTTTTCAACGTGAGAGATATCAAAATAAAATAGAAGGTGATTTTTTTCGCCTTGAATGGTAGCTTTATAAAAAAAATACAAAAAAATTATCAAAGGTCGGTTTCATATGTTTTTTTTTTAATTTTAATCCAAAAATATTTTTATTTTCAAAACTTGGACCGTTTTGATTTCTTTGAAAAAATTCACCTTTTTTGTAGACATATTTTTACATGTCTCGAAAAATTCACAGCTTGTGATATACATACCTTCCATTTTTTTCTCATTTTTTATCACGTGTAAATCAATAATGAAGAGTTGTCAACCCTGGATTATATTTCTTTATTGTTTTTTTCCACTCGTAATCCCATTCCTCAAGAAATTATGAATGAAAAAAGTTAATAAATAAATATTGGAAATTATTTATTCATTTTTTCATCCATAATTAAATAAATAAATATTGGTAATTATTTATTCATTTTTTCATCCATAATTTCTTGAGGAATGGAATTATGAGTGGAAAAAAAAATAAAAAAATATAATTCAGGATTGACAACTAATAATTATTGGTTTACACGTGGTAAAAAATGAAAAAAAAAATAGAAGGGATGGATATCACAAGCTGTGAATTTTTCGAGACATGTAAAAATATGTCTACAAAGAAGATGAATTTTTTCAAAAAAATCAAAACGGTCCAAGTTTTGAAAAAAAAAAAATTTTGGATTAAAATTAAAAAAACATATGAAATTGCCTTTTGATAATTTTTTCGTATTTTTTTTACGAAACTACAATTCAAGACGAACAAAATTACCGCCTATTTTATTTTGATATCTCTGTTGCTGAAAAAGTTATGAGCCTTTAAAAAAATTTCGTGCGAAATTTTGAAAAATTTATTATTTTTAAAAGAGTTGAGATAAAAATCTAAAAAAAAATCCTAAAAACTCCTTTCAGTAATTACTTGAAAATGAAAAAATTTCGACAAAATCAAAAATGATCAGGGTTACCGACTGGCCCGTTTGGCATGGAATGCCCCATATATATACATATATATATATATATATTTGAATTTGATAATTGATGCTTAAAAATTGTAATTGCCCTCTCGAGGGGCTCCGCCCCATGCGACCCCCCGAATCCGGGTTTGAATAGAATATGTGAATCGTTGGATGTGTGAAAATAGTACGGTGGGCTTGTAGCATATCGAGATGTGTGTGTGGAATCGTTGGACGTGTAGAACTAGTAGGGTGGATTTGTAGCATCTCGGCGTATGTGCGTGGAATCGTTAGACGTGTAGAAATAGTGGGGTGAGTTTGTATCATCTCGGTGTGGTGGGTGGAATCGCTGGACGTGTGAAAATAGTAGGGTGGGTTTGTAGCATCTCGGGATGTGCGCATGGAATCGTTGGACGTGTTGAAATAGTAGAGTGGGTTTGTAGCATGTCGAGATCACTGTAAAAACAAGTGTGTTGTTGCCAACACACATTAAGTGTGTTCTTTACTTAACGCCATAAGCAAACTTTAGATTCTTTGTCGCCATTTTCTACACGTTTTAAAGTGTGTTGAAAATCTACAGTTTGCTTATGGCGTTAAGTACAGAATACACAAGTGTGTTGTTTTCGACGACACACTTGTTTTTACAGTGATGTGTGTGTGGAATCGTTAAAGATGATGAAATAGTAGGGTGGGTTCGCATCATCTAGGGATGTGTGCGTGGAATCGTTGAACGTGTGAAAATAGTAGGGTCAGTTTGTTAAATCTTGAGATGTATGTGTTTGGAATCGTTGGACAGGTATAAATAATAGGATAGTAAAAAGGTATCATAATATGTATCAATATTAATTATTTGGAATAACATAATGGATACTTTTAAAATACCCTTCCCTCTCCCATCGTTATACGCACCATAGTACGCAAACACAATATTCTAACCTATAAGCTGTCCGGACGAATAATTCGTGTCAATTTGTCCAGTTACCCGGACGACTAGCCACTATGTATAGAATATTGAATTGCGAGGACGCCGAAACATCCTCGAGCCACATCACTACCGCAACTGTCATGAGCGAGCTGAAAAAATAATTTTTTTATTCGGGAATGTTTGTTTTTGGAAAATCGATTTTTGGGGAAATCGTTTTTCGGGAAATTGTTTTTTCGGGGAACAATTTGTTCGAGTAATCGTATTTTCGGGAAAAAGTTTTTCGGGAAATCGTGTTTTCGGGAAATAATTTTTTTGTGCAATGGTTGTTTTGGGAAATTGTTTTCGGGAAATTGTTTTCGAGCCATTGTTTTTTTGGGAAATGGTTTTTGGGGAAATGTTTTTTCGGGAAATTGAATTTTCGAGAGATTGTTTCTCGGGCTATTCTTTTCGGGAAATTTTCCGCGTACGTTTTATAGCGCCAGAGTTCGGCTCAATTGTTCAATTTAACGGTCATGGCAACGGTTTAGCCTTTTTGCTATTTTGTGTCGTTCTTTTCCCGCGAAGCGATAAATGTTCCGATGCGAGAAAGGAGAATATTGTGGCCGGCAGTGGAAATCTCATATTTTTGTCCGTGTGTTAAATAAATCATGTGTCGGTTTCGTAGGCATCGAGAGAAGAGCGCGAATTTCGGGAGTGTTAAAGAGCGTAGCGTGAGTGTGTGTGTATGGCCGGGAGAATCGCCGTTATTTTGTTGTCAAGTTCGAAAAGTCCGGCCGAGTAACCGATTATCGGGGGCTCGGTATTTTATTTTTCGTGTCTTTTAGTCCAATATCGATTTTTCAGGGTCTTATAAAATTCTTCTCGCGAGTAGAACCGCGGTGAGAATCGTATCGGACTCGGTTAATTTTATAATCGTGTGTGTAGGACTCCGATCGTGTGAGTGTGAGTGTGGTCGCATTCGAGCTTCTCTCTCGATGACCCTTTGCGCGCATATATTTTCTGAACTTGTATCTCGCAAATAATTCTTGGATATAATTACTCTTTTGTAGCGATATTTGATATTGTATTTGTTTTTTTTTTCTTGAATCGGGATTCATCCCGTAATTAATTTGATTATTAAATAAACTTTAATTGTTAAATTGAAGGACAATCCGATTTTCACCTTGTTCTCAAATTTTTCCAACGTGCCTAACTCCGCCCATTCCGCTGCAGTAAAGCTGGTCAACGTTTTCTTTTTTTCTCCCGTTAAGTCGCTTAGGCGACTGGCGCCCAAATTAATAAAATGAATTAACGTGGAGGAAGGGAGCGAATTTTATGACAATTGCGGCTATGAAAAATTACGTCACAGTATATATTTGTGAAATGGAATTATAATATGTATACATAAGAAATAGTTTTTCGGAAACGATTTTTTATCAAGGTAATTCGCATAATTTTTCTATACGATAGGAAATGGTTTTGGAATTATTGCATGACCTTTTTGAAATATAAAGGTGATTTATTTTTTAATAAACATCTAATTATCAAGTGTCGAAAAAATGAGAATATTAACTAGCAATTTTTCTAACCCTTTTCATGCTTGATCTGCGTACTACTCAACATTTTGTTCGGGTTTCATCATTCCTGTCAGCAGAAGTCTATTTCCGATGCAGTACAAAACAATTGGGTTTGACGAGCTTATATAAGGGCAATGTTAGATCTTGAATTTTTCCGGTATACTTTTAATATTTTCGTAGCTTGGAAATAGGGTATGTATAAAAGCAAATATATTAAAAGATTGCACTGCATTGAAAGGAAAAATATCATTATAGTATTGAAGAAACTACCCTCGATTTCCGTTTGTATTAAAGTGCACAGTTGCCCCATCGCTTTTCATTAACGTCTCCTGTGACCGACGCTATGAATTCGCCCTTCCACATCATCATCCTGTTTTTGGATCAATATTCTCGTTTCTGGAGTTCATTATCGGTTTCAATGGCTGCTTCACATGTCGCGATTAACATATTGAATTGCGCTATATATTTACATAAATTTAATATCAATAATATTTATAGAATATTAACCCTAGGTTCCTACATGACTTTTTTCTACCCCATCGTTCCTACATGGAGACAATTTGTCCCCGGCCACTTTGCGAGCTCATAACTCTGTGTAGAATCAATATTTTTGAGGGACTTTTTTTTTTAAACAATAGTACAAATCCTGACTAATTTAATGATCCAAGGCTCAATGCAAAAAAACGATTAGTTTCCCCGTAGTTGATATTAAAAAAAAGTGTAATTCATTTTTCGAAAAATTGCACGCGTGGCTTAAAATTAACATTTTTGATATATTCTTGATTTTTTAAAAAATAAATCGGTTGTTCCATAAAGTTTAACTATGAAACTATAAGAAAACAATGATAGCAAACCAATTTTAACATTTCTTTTAACAAACTGCAAGGGGTGAATTTACGGTATTTTTACATCTTAATATTTCAAAGCCGAAGCAGGTATCGAATAAAACGCAACATAAACGTTTCTTGGAGGATCGCATCTTGGTAATTTGCAGTCAGGGCAAATATTTTGGGACATCCAGTTGTTTCCCTTCGAGTAGTATACACAACGTACACCCGTTTGTCAATTTTGCCGAATGACGAATGCGTCCTTCTCACACACAAGCACACAAGGCTACTACCTGCAACTATACTTCGCCATGCGCCACGGAGGTGCTCGAGGACACGCGTTTTTCGACTGACAAAGCTGCCAGAAATGGTTACGCTGCACACAATCTCTCAAACGCATGTTTTTTGAATACACAAGGCATATTGAAGTTGGGAAAAAAGTCAATTTTCTGACGCCGTTCATACATAGGGACAAATTGACCCCAAATCGATTTTTAAACGCCTGTAGCGTTAAAACCAGAGAGTATAAAAGGCTGCCATTTGATGTACGAACCAAAAAGAGTTCACTTTAAATTATCCCCTCCCCCTGGGAACCCCTAAAATCGACGAGAAAAAAAATGCCAGCCACAAGTCGATTTTAGTCTGGGTCAATTTTTCCCCATGTAGGAATCTAGGTTGATCAATTAGCGGTAGGGCATTTATACTACAGGAAAAAAGTTGTATAACACAATCATTTGTTGAAAAATTAATGTTTTGAACGATTTATAATGATTATTTCAAGCGTGCGTTCAGAAGATATTTAAAAAAACAACCATTTGCACAAAGCTTCGAAACCAGGAAAATATCGATACCAACAAATAAAAATGAATGTAAATTGTAGGAAACTTTTGGAGCTATTGAGCAAAAACTAAATTTCAATGACTGCTCTAGAGCAACCCCTACACTAATAAAAACTTGGTTTTACACTTCAGAGAGACGGCAATTGCTAACAACTTTTTTTGCTACTTTGTAATCAATATACCTTGTAAATTTATCCACTTTAGGACATCTTCTATACGTATAAGTATTCTCTCGTTCTCGCTCTTGCTCTCGCTCTTTGAAGAATGGTAAATTATTCAGGACGAACGCGTAACTATTTTTAAGTGAAACTTCTTTAGCCATTGCAGCGCGAGATTGCTGTTTGGAAATTGGCATGCACGAAAATATGAAACGCTGTAAAGGAGTGGGGATATAGTGGGGGCAAAACAACCCGTGAAAAAATAACCGATGCTTACAATACGCTCGGGACAGCACTGGTCACCCAACCGATGGCGTCCAACGGTAGGACCGATGTGCGGCCAATATTTTTTGCCTAAGTTGATATTGAGCATAGGCATACAACGGAATGCTATTGCTGGCTCAGAAGCGTATTTTGAACGGCAGTCAATAATAGGCGACCGACGATTACGCCAGCGTTGGGCCGATGATGTTTAGTGCTTTTCAGCCTAATCCCGATTTACGTATCGGCATACAACACAGTGCCAGTTTAAGGTCAGCATTGGGCTTCAAATGGCAACCCACTGTCGCCGCCCAAACTTTTTTCTATATGTATCCTATATGTATTCTATATGTATCCTAGATGTATCCGCGATGCTGTTTGCTGCTATATTTAGCTTACGGCCGGATTTCATATCGGCATGCAGCGGACTGTGAATATTGGGCCAGAATCGGCTTCTAATCGAGCACTAACCATACACAACGGACACTCGCATTGTCCATGAATAATATACTGTTCAGTGTGTTGTTTATAGACCGAGGTTAATGTAAATATCGGCAGACAGCGAACTGTTGGTACGGGGTTAGCATTGGGTTTTGAACCTCAGCTGTGCATGATCCGACTGTCATATATTGTTTTAATTTGTTGTTCATAGCTATATATATATTTAGAGACGTGTGGTTTAACTATTAAAAATAATTCCCACGCTAATTAGTATAAGTATGCAAATCAATACGTTATTGGACAAGAATAATAATGTTAGTTAGTGAGAAATTTGGTTAGTGAGAAATGTATCGAGTATCGAGAAATTTATTTCGCTACTAGCTACGAATGTATTGGGCATCGAAATGTATTTCGCTACTCACTATAAATGTATCAAGCATCGACATTTATTTCGCTACTCGCTACAGATGTATCAAGTAGCAAAATCGATTTCGTTACTCGATACAAATGTATCAAGTATCTAGAGTCGCGGTAGCGACTCGAGACAAGTACGTTTACATTATAATGTCGAAGACGAGTCGCTACTAGAGTTTTTACAGCAAGCAGAGCGATTTCGAACAGTTTTCGAAAATTGTTTCGGTGATATTTAATGAATTACAGCGTTTTGAAAAATGTTGCGGGATCAGGTATTTTTTATTTATTTTTTTCTTTCGATCGTGACTATTTAGAACTCCGTAGCCTAACGCATATTGGAAATATTAATATTTCATTCTTCCGTAACATCAAAAAAATGGTGCGTTTTTCGTACACATTTTTTGACATTTTGCGGTCGCTGTCTAGTGACACTAGTTGTAACTAGAAATCTGGTGATATGTGAGACTGTGTTCGTCGATGTGGCAGCCGATTAACTTTTCTTCATGTAATAATAGTGACAGCTGTGAGTTGAAAAAGGTTATAAAGATCGCGGATGTGAAATTCTATATTAATAGCAACAGTTGTGAGGTTAAAAAAATAAGGTTATAAAGATCGCGGATGTGAATTTATTAAACCTAGCCCCTACAATTTTTTTTCCGAACGTAAACTCTATACCAGAGTCGAAAACGATCCTGTTTCTTTTTTACCATAAAATGTTCCTTGAATGCAATAATAAGGTTTATTTAGAAACCATTCTCTTCGTTTTTTTTTCATAACTAAGAGAATGGTGTATAATAAACTCGTATTCGGTGAATATTTAGTATCTTTGTCGTGAGGTTACAAAGATCGCGGTCAGTTTCAACGTTTGGTTAAAGTCACTTTTATTATAGATAGTAGAGTGATAGTGCAAAAATTAAGGCATCTTCTCACTTTAAGCGCCTCAAAAATAGGCTGTTTTTGCGATTTTTTTTCGAGGATTTTTGCTTAAAATTATGGGATAAAACGGATCCTATGTAATAAACACATCTTTCAAGTACATGAAAAAATTTTTATTTTATTTTTTTAAACAATTATTATAATACATCAGTAGCATTGAAAAACCCGTGTAAAAATGTTATGGTCGTGGCTTGTTGATGGTATCTCCGAGACGGGTCGTCTGAAACAAAAAAATAAAACTGTTTTAGATTCAGTATGTCAGTGGCTATAGCGCATATCATCAGATTTTTGATATTCGCGAAAATAACAAAATGGCGCACGTTTTTCGAAAAAGTAAAAAAAAACCACGATTTTTTTGCAGTTTTTTGTAAAAAAAAAATTCTTAAAATCAAAATTTAAAAAATCTGATGATATGCGCTATAGCCATAACTATGAAGCATATGTCATTCAAATTTCATGACAATCGGCCGGATAGTTTCCGAAATTTCATCAACAAAGCACCGAAAAACCTTGTTTTGAGATAACTGCGTTTAAAGTTTTGGAGGGATCGCCGGGTACTCTCAGGTAGTCACCTAACGGTCGCCAAAAAATGTAGTTAGACTCGTCCGATCTTTATGAAATTTCGAGATGACATTTTTGAAGATATGTACTTTCAAAATTTAAAAAAAAAAAAATCGATTTTTTTAAATTTCCAAAGTGAGAAGACGCCTTAAATGTAATTCAATAAATAAACTTTTGCACAGTACCTAAATAAATAATTTTTTTTATTAACCCTAGCTCCAATAACCCATTTTTCCGAACGTAAACTCTAGAACGGAGTCAAAAACGGTGCCTCTTCTCTTTTACCATAAAATGTTCCTTGGATGCAATAATAAGGTTTATTTGGAAACTACCATCTTTGTTTTTTATATAACTGAGTGAGAGAATGGTGTATGATACCACCCTAGGTTTAAATTATATATGATTTTGAACCACCCTAGAATGGTAGAGACCTTAAATATATGAAAATACTATTTGCACTTGCAACCCAAAACGGAATCAAGTGATGCGAAATAATTTTGAGCGAAAAGATATTTGATTTTACAAAAAAAAAATTTCATAAGTATTTCACCAATTTTTTTTTTTTTACCCATTGCTCATGAGATATAATTCATGATCAATAAATGTTATAAAAGAAAAACTTGCGTAGTACTTCGGCCAAAATTTTTTTTTCCAATCAAACTTTTGCTCTCGAAAATTTGTGCGCATACTTTTTTGTTTCAAAATCTCGTTTCATTATGATTACTTTTATTTAAAAACTTTCGATGCATTCTGATGCTATTGGAGTATTTTTATGGTATCATTTTTTATGGAATATTTTCCGATCTGTTGATCTGTTGGCACGGATGTTTCAGTATAATATTTTTTGCAATTTTTTTTTACAAAATTTAAAAAAATTCAAGTTTTTACTTGTTTATTGTTCTTTTATGCGTCGTATCTTCTCAGAACTACTGTACGTATTAAGTAATTTAATAATTTTATAAGTATTGACGCTTAATTACGAAGATTTAATTCATTTGAACACTTCTTAGATCAATATTTCACATTGCATTTTTAGTCCGAATATAATCGCGATACACCAGCTCGAAATTCGATCATATATCCATTTTTAGCCGAAATCATTAAAAAATCGCTTGAGCGACCTTTAAAATTTTTATTCAGAATCCAATTCTTGAGAGAATCACTTTTTGATAAAATGTTACCATATTTTGCTGCAATACCAAAAAAAAAATTAATTCTTTTGCATCACTCAGATACGTACACAATAGAGACATGTTTAATTGGCAAGCTATGCATTTCCTACAAAAAGTCAACAAATCCCCTCAAAAAACAGCATATATGCTGTAAAAAAGTTGAGACAAGTACATTTACTCCCTCCAAATAGTTTTTCCGGTAAAAAATCTCCTTTTGAACGCGAACCCTAATTAAAAGTTATAAAAGAGATTTCCTCCCAAAAAAACCAACCGTGCAAAAATTCTCTCATTCACATCAAATCTCTCAAAAAATTATAGGAGAACCCCACAAAAATTTTCTCAATAAAATGGAAAAAATGGATGATTTATAGTTTTAATTTATTTTTGTAAAGTTTAGACTTAATTTTTGGTCGGATTTGAATTGGCCTCTTTTGTGAGAATATGATTTGATTGGTAAATTTTTGTGAGGCTCTCTTATAACTTTTTGTGAGTTTCCTTTTTATTGAGAAAATTTTTGTGGGGTTCTCCTATAATTTTTTGAGAGATTTGATGTGAATGAGAGAATTTTTGCACGGTTGGTTTTTTTGGGAGGAAATCTCTTTTATAACTTTTCATTAGGGTTCGCGTTCAAAAGGAGATTTTTTACCGGAAAACCTACTTGGGGGGAGTAAATGTACTTGTCTCAACTTTTTTCAGCATATATGCTGTTTTTTGAGGGGTCGAAATTTTACTCGCTACTCGCTACAAATGTATTGAGTAGCAGTGACTTGTCGATACATTTATAACGAGTAGCGAATATCGATCAATATATTTTTTGGACA
Source organism: Rhimphoctona megacephalus (assembly GCA_963989365.1). Classification (NCBI taxonomy): domain Eukaryota; kingdom Metazoa; phylum Arthropoda; class Insecta; order Hymenoptera; family Ichneumonidae; genus Rhimphoctona; species Rhimphoctona megacephalus. Next base: position 22,934,310 of record OZ022417.1, read on the forward strand.
TCTCTGAAATGAACTTGTAAATGAATAATTACACTAGGTAATGTTTTTATACTTTTTTTTTTGCGGATAGAAAGGAACTCGGTGTTTTCGATAATTTTTTTCGCGCTGAACACGAATGTGGATGCGATAATGATCTATCGCGCCAGCTTTTTGCACAAAAAGCGTCGAAACAACGTGTTCTAGGCCATTTTTGAGAACTATATCGCGAGGACCCAATGTGCGGGGACTTTTTAATAAATCCTACAATAAAGCTTAAACCTTGTCCTTTTGAGTGAGATCACTATGAATTTTGTCCCTCATGCCGATTGACTACTAGCAAAGCTTCTTTATTTAGTAGTTCGCGCATTTACATATGCATAATACTGAATGTCATCATTGGTTGGAACCAGTTGTCAATGTCATTCCCGAAACTTAGTGTATAAATGTGCCTTGTGAAATTTCGCATTATGGCCGAGCCCCTGTAACCCGTGTATATGCAAGGGCGCGCACGGCTTCAAGGAAGCGTTGACAGTCATTCAATGGCAGGCGTGACAACATTTTTAATATTCGCACTCAAAACTACAAGGTTCATACTTTTCCATATGCTTGCCATTTTGTTATTTTTCAAAATTTCATAATTCCCGATCATACAACGATAGCTACTTATCTGTTGTTTTCAAATTTTTAGTTATTCGATTTCAAATGACATGTACCGCCAATTTGCTGTTAATCGCACGCCGGCGTTTTTTTTTTTTGAGACGTCTCTTTTGACCACGTATATTCCACCCTTATACACTACTATAGTGTTTACTTTGAAAAGAAAAAACTCAAAAATACCTGTTTATGGGCTTGTCGCCCTCGTGAAATCCCTTAAACAAATCTAGTGAACCCATAAAAAAGAAAATATCTTATTTTCCAGCCTAATGGTGATTAATTTGCATTCTGCTTATTTCATTATAAAACTCTGATTACGGACAATTTGCCAAATTTTATATACTTTACTCGTAAGTCGTTCACGTACGTATTTGGGCATCGAGAAACACGATTTCAAAGCCTGATCTGATCCACCTCATATGAACACGAGAGATTATAGTACACGGGGGACCAGATTTCGATGCACGAAACCGTAACAGGGTTATTCCGCGTTAACATGCAACCATTTCGTACTCACTGTATTCAAAATACACATGCGAGTTTATGTGTATGTGTCTACGTATAGTGAATGAAGTATACATGGAGAGTCAAATGTTCATAGGTAGTAAAACACACTCTGTAACGGCCAAAATTCTGAAAGTTACGTCTTTTTGCTAGTTACAAGATGAAATACGATATACAGACTGTCGCGAATGGTCGTCGTTATAAGAGCTTAAGTACAAGACCGAAGTTTAACAGTCGAGTGCCGTTTTTTGATGAGATTCCTTCCCTGATAATTAACATTGAGGTAAAAATGCATACGACCAATCTTCTAGAGCGTAATATTTTCTAGTAGCTTTGACATAAGAGCAACGCGAAAAATGTCGTCGTTTTTAAGAGTCACTATACTGGTTCCTGAGGACCCACAGTTAAATATTTGTTTAAATTATTCCAGATTCTGCGAATTAATAGGTATTAGGCATTCATGTCCCGAATTATATACTACAGCACGCTATTGACCGAAAAGTTATATTGATTCGGCGTGGAGCTTAACGTGTTACGATCTTATTGCCATCCGTTTTTAAGAACGAATTATGTATTAACAATAGAAAAATGCCGTCAACAATTTTTTCATAGAATATTTTACGCTCTACAAAATCGGTCCTATGCATTTCCGCTGTATCTCTGACTCTTTCAGAGCATGCATGATAAAAATACACACCTTTGTCAACTGTTCCGATCGTTAAATACTTATCTGCAGCATTTTTGACTCGAAATTCGATCCTCATTTTGAGTCTTTGAAATGGCCTAACTCCGTAGGACACTCTGTATATAAGGAAAAAGACACAAACTCGTGCACAAGGGTAGACGGAAACTCTCAAATGCTCAACGCGTATGCGAGCAACAGTTCGAATTCATTGCTATGACTCGGGTTAGCTTGAATGTTGTCGGTGGTGTCTACACGTGATCACTTATACCCTCTCTGTCTCTCAACGTTTACCCGCCTTTCCTTTTCTTCTTTTTACGTAGAGTTCTCTCATACACCACCATTTTTTAGAACGTGTTGAAGATTGCACATCGTTAGGGTATAACGAAATTTCTTCATTTTTTAATATACTGTCCCACATTTTTGTAATAAGCCCCGACAGTAGTAGTAAACGATTTTTTATAGTGTTTTCCTAAGATTTACCTACCAAATTTACAAAATAGATTTAAATCATTGGAAAAATTAGCACATTTGGCTCGGAAGCATACAAAAAAGCAGAGAGAGCGGTTGGTCCAGCTGATAAGGGCTCGGGTTCGCATGTCGTGGGCCCGCGTTTGAACCGCGGCCAAAACACCAACGAAAATTGGAATTTTTTTTCAAGTATTTCTGCTGCAATCCCGGGTGGTTCGGATTCCATTTTCATAAATCCATGTCTAAAACACCTCTCTGTTTATGCCTGTGCAGTCGGTGTACGACTCCGGGTGCCTTCCGTGGACGGTTCTCATCGTGCGGATGGGGCCCCCCTAGCCGTGTGTTGGCTGGCTCGTTATACTACAGTTGAGGAGGTGACTTCCTAAGCACCTGTAGTGGCCATGCTTGAGCGTGCTCGCATTGTCACCTGAGGGGATTAGTTAGGTGTACCATCTGAATTGGCAAGGTTTTCTGCAGTTTCCCTTCATTAGCGCACTGAGAAAAATTTATGGTTCACAGTACCATATTTGCATATTTCCCTGAGAGGATAGAAATACTTTTAAGGTAACGCTAACTCAAAAAAATATGGTTGCATTTATTGTATTTTATAAGTCGTTTATATTACGCGCATATATTAACAGCAACAATGATCTTGCCAAACATATGTTGCATATTTGTTACCAAATAATAGTGATATTTTTCCTAAAATAAATATTACCGTTAACGATCAGGAATACTCTCGACTATACTCACGGTACGCTTGGCAAAAATTTAAAGTAGACCATACTAGATATTTCCTTGGTGCCATAAACATATTATATTGCTACTATAAGATGAAAATGTTTAGTCAGATTTATCACATTTTAATAAGAAAACCTGATGTGCACATACGTTAATAGTAACATTCATTTTTGCGGATACAAAATAGTGTGATCCGTAATGTTTATTGTAAGGACCATTGATATTTTTTGAGGATACCATTTTTGGATTTTTTAATAAATTTACTTTGCTCGTGTTCTTAATTATCACACATCAAAAGTGCGTTTTACTTTCTGGAAAGATGTGTTTAATTAATACTTCGTTTTTGCAGAAAAACCATTGTCGCGTCGTACTTTTACTCAGGTGAACGGCATAAATATCCCTTGCGGTATGGTTGATATAACGACAACAAATAGTCATTGATAGTTAGAAACACAAGTCTCCGCGACATTACATAAATTGTTACTATTATGAGATATTTTAATAATGCCTATCCATTAAAAGATATTAATTACCATATAAATGGTAAAATTCAGTGCAGGTCAATCCAAAAATGAATATGCTACAGTATACCATATTTTTCATATCCATAGTAACTTACTTATAATGTTACTAGGATTATTTGATCATTGTAAGGGTTTTTACTATGATTTTTAGTCCTTTTTAAATAACACATGGTTATCCACACCATTGGGATTATATGTTTGGATGAACACTACAGATATAGTCCAATTAACTATAACATAATTGTCCTAACAATATTTTTTGGTACATTTTACCATAGAGCGGACAACTATACGTGTATAGTTGCGAGAACTAGTGTCTTTTTTCTCAGTGCGGCAAATGCGATACAAGTCGGCTGCAACCGCATAGAATTATAGACAGGGGGAGGGGGGCAACTGACTGGAAGAAGAAGAAAGGTCACTGTAAAAATTCACAAGCCCACGAGAGCAAAAATGGATATAGTAATAATTTTTTTTTAACATACAAAAAAGCGATTTTTCTGATTCTCAATGTTTTTTTTTTTCTTTCAAAGAATCCAACATATCAGAAAATAATTGAGGATTATAAAAATACATTACTTGTTCCCGAAGGCTGACATATTTATTCAAAAAAAGTACGAATTAGACTCGCGTATTGGGATTTCGTACATTACCGTATTATTTACCATCTTATTGACGTTACTTTGGGGAAAAAATTAGATTCTGACTAATAGAATATGTGTGGGGCAGAAGATTTATAATTATGCTAAATTTCAGCTCGATAGCGTCATCATTCAATCCAGAAAAATCCGACGGTGATAGGCATCCGGGTTATCAAATGAGTGTTTTCATAAGGGTTCAAATTTGAGCCAATAACCGAGCCTTATTTATTTATCTACCGCAATGGCGAAATGCGGTATAATTTGATTATTAATTGTCTAAGCAAGTTCGGAATGGATTTTGATATATTATCTCTAAGAACACTATCCGTCACACATGCATAATACGTACATGGAAAAAATTGATCACTACAGTTGTCAACGTTTCAGAAAAAAATTGTGCGAAAGAAATACCCCCACAGCAGTTGATCGCAATGAAACGCATACCTCCTGTCTTTTTGCCCTGTATCCAGGCAGGAGGTAATGAAAAGAACTTTCGTTGTACATCAACAATGTAAGCTTCTCAATAGCAGGATTTGCTGCATAAAATAAAATCTCTTCTTTACCTATTCGGCCCATTGTTTATTCATATATCTCTGCAACACTTACTTACAAATACATTTACAAATCGACAAGAGATAGAAAATTGAGGAAAATATGGCCATCATTATCGAGTCAAAACGGCTTCACACGCTCGTCATCTTCACTCGAAACCGTCAAATGCCTCTCTGAATATTCTCTATCAAGAGACTCAGTGGAGTCTCGGGATAAGTACATTTGCAGCTCTGTCGTCTGCTGTTCCGAGCGCTCGCCGAGTCTATATTATAACATCCTTGGTAAAAAATTCTCTTTCTTTTATACCTATATCTGTGCTGTCAAAGGCACTCGAGACGACTCTTCCAATGACAGGAATAAATGATAAGCTGCAAATATCCCCACTAAATCGGTCGCATTCTTTCATGTTCTATAACATACAGTTTAAAAGAAAAAAACATGCAAACAAGGAATAAATGCAAGCGCAAGCTAATTATACATTATTTAACAATGAGTTTCATCGTTATTTATTCTTGATTGGATTTTTTTTTGATTATTTTTGGTCACATATTTGTATTGATACTTGTAAATTTCCCGAGAATAAATAATTATAGTCATGTCTAATTAAATGTAATTGTCCATATATGACCAGATCCGAAAATTGGCCAGGTCGGATCGTGTATGATTGGATATGGCCATATGTACAGTCAGATCCATTGATATATGAACAGATATGATTATACATGAATGCAATTTTGTAGTGTTAAATATATAATGATGTATTATAGTTAGGACAGTAACTTGTGAAGCTTGTAGAGAAATACCATGCGAAGACATTATATAAACATCAAATTGTCTATGCGTCGATTTAGCGGCTATTTGAATAATTTATTTTTTAGTGCCAAGTCTCGTTGCTTCAACATTATTTTTGTTCTTTTCTAACACGCAACCAAAGCAATACTTCAAGTACTTAATGAGAGGTATAGATCCTTTGATCGCGTATAAGTATTTGCTGAGTTTACAAATGACATGATTTTTCCATAGCTTTTGATGAGCCTTCGAAATTCTTTGTGCAGTCGTGGTTTTTTTTTCTATCAAATTATCATCCGTGTTATTATTGCACTGCTCAACTGCTCTCTCATAATATTCACATGTACTACAACGTTTATTTCTGGTTGTATAACCTATTACTTTACTTGTGTAAAAACCAATAGTAGTACCGTGACCTGGAAAAAGCGAAATTAATGAAATAATTTCTTTAATTCATCATAATACTAATTTAATTCATCATAATAATTATAACAATTCATCTTATTACTGTACCTGTCAGACTGTTGTACGACCGATCAGATCCTTTCTTGTGCCACTCAGCATCATAACTGATTGTTAATTTAACGGTATCATCTTCGACCCAATCTCTCAACTCTCTCAAGCTATTTGTATCATAGAATGTTTTCAATACAATATTACAAATTAAGGGGCCAGTCCACTTTGGAGCCACGAAAAAAAGGCTATTTTCGCGATTTTTTTTGAGGATTTTATAAAAGATATGAATATAAAAGTTGTTGGGCTTGATAAATAAAGTCTTGAAATACATAAAAAAAAATATTTTAATTCATTTTTATTCATTTTTAAGTACAAAAACTATAGTTTAACGTAATGCCTCAAAAATAGGTGGGCTAGGTAGCTCCATCATAACTCGGCAACGGCTTGTCTGAAACAAAAAAAACTAAAGTCCATTAGATTCAGTATGACACCAGCTACAAAATGACCCTCGGATATAAAGTTTTATCAAAAAATAAAAAAATGGCAGATGAAAAACGAAAAAAGTAAAAAAAACGCGTTTTTCGCAGTTTTTCACAAAAAAAAAGAGTAAAAATCAAAATTTTTAAACCATCGAGGATCATCTTGTTGCGAATCATGATTACAATATGTGGTTCAAATTTCAAGAGAATCGGTTTATTAGTTTTAGAGATACGGTGGAGCTAGATTTCGAAAACGTTGTTTCAAGAAAAACACGTTTGAAGTTTATACGCTCAGGTAGACGAAATGAGGTCTTGACGTTCAGGTAAAAAAAAAAAAATACTTAGTGAGCTCGGATTTTCATAAAATTTTGACACAATATTTCTGAATGTATGTGCTTTCGAAAGCAGTAAAAAAAATCGATTTTTTGAAATTTTCAAAGTGAACTGGCCCCTTAAAAGAATCTTGGTAAAAGGATTGTTACAATTCTGTGAAAATTAATTTTTTTATCAACTTTAGTAAATAACTAATACTAATTGAACTTATAACTTAATTGGTATTACTCCTTTTACCCTTCTCTCTCTCTATCGTCATTTCTCTTTTTACCTTTAAATTCTGTAGACAACTCTCCGAAGCTAGTTCTTCAATCGCACCATCTACTTTTCTATCAATCCGTTTAATGTTGAAAAATGTATGATTGGAACGTCGACCGCTGATAAAATTTTGCCATTTTAAATTAGTTAGACAAAATTATTTAATATACTTGCTGGTCATAATCTTAGAGTTCACTGTATAAATTGGTCTTGTCGATGAACTCGGTTCGACAGGCGATGTGCTGACTTGATGAATTCAGAAATATGTTCTACATTTTACTTCGAACATCTCTATGACTCATTAACCACTATTATTATTATTATTATTATTATTATTATTATTATTATTATTATTATTATTATTATTATTATTATTATTATTATGAGCCAATCCACTCTATGACTCATTAACGGTATCTCGAAAAGTTAATGGTTTTTTGCAAGAATTACACCATAGTTCTTTTGCCAATAATTTCACATAAAAAATCCGACGTTCACTCAACTCTGAGGAAACTAAGTTAATAGTATTATAAATATTTGAGGAAAGAAATTAATAGTATTAGAGAAAATTAATTAATTGTAAATTTATAATATATGTACATCAATTTTAATAGTGCTAAAACAGCCCATTAATTCAAACAACTAACATCCTCATGCCTACCCTCAAATTGGGCATAAAATGATTGCATATTTACGTTCGAAATCTTCACGTCGTCGTTTATTACTTTGCATTACATTGTTTTTCCACTTTACCACATTTTCTTTTACAAAATCTACCTTTAAATCGGCTTTCACTCATTTTTACGTTGAATTTTTACTAAAATTTTTTTGGACCGTGCAGCGTGCAGTATCTTGTGTCGCTTTTCATACACATGCATACACATATAAATAGAAAAGCGCTGTTGCCACGTTTTATTTGACGATTTTACTACGAACGTATTTTAAACGTTGTTATCATGTTAAACATCAATTAGTTTCAACAAATAGGTTACACATAATTTTAATAATTAAAAAAATAAATTTTAATTGTTTCTTTGATGATCAAAAAAGCAAAAACGTTCAGTTGCTTTTTTTGAATTATAAGTAACACGTGAACTTCCTTAATGAATCCAAAATAATAAAGTGCAACTTTTTACTTCTTACACAAAATATTTCAAATCCCATAGTTTTCGAGGTACGCCACTTTTTCAGAAACCTGTCTCTTTTGGAAAAAAAATCGCAAATTTTTTTTCCAAAAACTGAATTGAATCTGGAGATATCCTTTTCAAAGGTTTCTGACCAAAATGTCTGTTTACTATTCTCTAGGAGCCTATAGCACCCGATTCTCCAAGGTGTGAAAATCACGAAAAACCGCCATTTTCAAAATTACGTACCGGGTGCAATAAAAAATCGCATAAATGAATTTAAAAAAGCAAAATGAAGCTGAATTTGTCCACTTTAAAATCTCATTTGTTAAATTGGGTTATGATATTTTTGGATCGAGATATTTGACTTTTTGCGCAGATCGAACAATTACAGGGTGCCTAATACTTTTGAGCAAGGCCGTATGTACCATTTTTTTTGTATATATGTTCCTTTTAGGAGTAGTACGATTGATATAATAAAAAAAAATGGTACCGTGATTCGCTCATACTTACAAAAAAAACTTGTTCGTTCACGAGATAAATAACATTGCTTATTTTTTGAACAAAGTTAAACTCATATTAGTTACCGAGAAGTGTCAATGAATAAATATTCATGCCAAGCGATACTCACGCATTAATTAACAATAGATCTTCACCTAATATACAAGTTAAAACTTGAAAAATACTGACGTCATTGCCACACGCCTGTTCAGTCCTTACAATGTATAGCATGCATGTCCAAGGGTATTCAAGTTCAAATTCGCTAATAGGAATAACCACATGCACATTTAGTGTTGTCCGACATTTCGTATATATCACAACTAAAGAGAAAAGTGAATCCACGGTTGTGTGCATAAAGCGTAAACATACTTCAAAATATTTGTTTTCGTGAGACTCCTAACGATGCCTAAAAATATCAGTGCAATTCTTGTAATCGTTTCGTTAAAAGTACAGATCTCAGAACAATCTCAAAAAAAGTTTGATTTCAATATTATGACAAACTAAAAACAGTGAATTACCATTCCATGCGGAAGTTTGTGGTCGTTGCAAATTATGTGCGTACAAAAACGTGACGATTATGGATGAAAACGAAAAAGAAAGAGTACGGGGTGCCTCAAAAGAAAATTTAGTTACTGCTGTCTCAACGTCTGCGTTAATTTCTACGCCCAATGTGAACGAGATGGGGACAGTTGAACTTCCTTTAAAGCGGACTAACAATTCAAATAGGTATTGTGTGATTTGTAAATCAAGTTCACACCTGATTATAGGGTCCCTAAAGAAGCAAGCACACAAGCATTCAGCAAAACTGGTATTGCTATTTCTTCTCGACGACGTTATTGCAATGATTACATTCAGGAAAATTTGTTTTAAACAAATCTATTAAGCGATATTCAGATCGGAAATCATACTGTTATTCTAAATAAAGAGGAAATCACATCTCTTTTAGAAAATGTCAAAAAGGTCACATCAAGACAGGGGCTGTACTTTGATAGTTCTAGAAATCTTTCTAACGAAGATTACATTAATCTAACCGGTTTGAGCTTGCAAGAATTTGATGAAGTATTAAATTCCGTTAAAGGAAGTATTCGATCAACGAAAGTAAGAACAATCAAAACATGTATTGCCATTCTATTGATGAAATTAAGAACAGGTTTGTCGAATGCTATATTATCTACTCTTTTTTCTTCGAATAAAACAGATAAAACGTTCGATTCACACTGCTCGGCAAGCTGTAATGAATCATTTTATGCCGCTTCATATTGGAACATCTCATATAACCAGAAATGATTTCACACAAAAACATATAAGACCACTAGCAAAAAAATTATTCAATGCTGATGATGAGACAGTAATTTTATTGGCAGATGAAACTTATATTTATATCCAAATAAGTTTCAACTACAGTTTTCAGAGACGTTCATTCTTCATGCATAAAGGTCGTCCTCTAGTAAAGCCGATGATGCTAGTGAGCACTATTGGTTATGTGCTTGATGTTTTTGGCTCATATTTTGCGGATAAAAAGAATAACGACGCTAACATTTTGACACATATAATAAAAAAGAGCATTGCAGATCTTCGAAACTAGCTCAGACTTTGTGATATATTTGTTATTGATAGAGGCTTTCGTGACTGCTTGAAGTTCTTGGAAGAATGTGATTTAATTCCAAAAATGCTTTGTTTTTGAAAAAATCTCAACAATTCACTACAGAAGAAGCAAATGAGACTCGAATCATAACAAGAAATGGTTAGCGCTTGCAGGAACTTTATCAAACAGCCAAATACCCTATATAGGGGACTTCGTACGAATTGTTTGCGTCATACTGAACGCCTTTCAATGTACTAGAATTAAGGATATGCGAGAAGAGGAGATGATCGTAAAAAGAATGTTATTTCTATTCAATCAAATGAACCACTTAAAAGCAATAGTAGAAGCAAGTGGATGGGCCCGAAAAAATGTAATATGGAAGGAATTGTGAGCAGAAGAACTGATCGATTTTCCTCGTCTTACTCTGGATGAACTACGGCAGTTAACATTGGGCGTTTATCAAATTAAACAGGCTAAGTCATACATAGCGGAACACCTTGATGAAGAAGAACTCTATCAACTTTTTATTCATCGTGAAGATGAATCAATATTGCGAGTACAGCTAAGATCACGCTATACTTCCAATAAGATCTATAATATCTTGTTACAAAAAGGATTAGGTATAAATCATATATGCCAATGGTATTATAATGGGCCAATGGGCTATAGGCCAATGTAAAGTTGGTGCAAGGGTGATCGGTTATTGTGCTCTTCTAACTGGTATACTTTGGTGTTTGTATCATTGGCGATACAAAAGTACTAGCACACACCCAATGAAAGAAGATAATTCGGATTATATTGCGGATGCTGTTTCGGGATGGTCAAGTGACGAAGCCGGAGATGCTTATTCAAGCATATCCGAAGAAAATTGACTTATTTTGTACTAAAAAAAAGGCAGTACAGCAACTCTTCTCTTTACGGCTCTACTCTTATCAACTCCGCTCTTAAACATCTCTACTCTTAGAATTATATTATCTGTTTAATATAATATGTCTACTCTTGTGTCGTCTTCAATCTTAAATATTAGACTAGACATGTTAAAGAGTAGAGAGGTTAAATGAATATAGCATAGAGATATTCGGACCAGAGTTGTTACCAAGTAGAGCTGCAATAGTACACTGTAAAAAAAAATTATTTGATCCAAGTAATCGTGTCCAAGTAATTCGTATTTACTGGAAGCAAATACATTTTTTTTCGCAATAAATAAAACGAATATTTATCCAAATAAATTAATTTTGAGCCAAATAAATTTATTTCAGTCAAAGATGTATTCATTTTATACGAATACCGAATTACTGGATAATATACAAATAATCGATTTACTTGTGTCAAATAAATCTTTTTTACAGTGTAGAGTTGTTACATTATAGCAAAGTAACAACTTTTTTCTTCATAGCTCTTCTCTGCATCAACACAGTTCGTATAACCTCTGTACATAGCGGAGTTGTTATCGAGTTGATCTGTGAAGAGTAGAGTTGTTACATTGCTGCAATCTAACAACGCTATTCTTGCAGCTCTTCTCGATAATAACTCCGCTCTCAAAGTCTCTAGATTCGATTACATTACGTCTCTCTTCCTTAATGTGTCTACTCCTGTTTCATCTTCAATATTTAATATATCTGCTCGTCGTAAGGTATGCTCCAAAATATTACTACTCAGATATATACCTACTCCAAAATATCACTACTTTATAATATATATTTTAGAGTAGGCATATTTCTGAGTAGTAATATTTTGGAGCGTACTTTACGATGAGTAAAGATATTGAAGATTAGAAATGTTACAAGAGTACACGTAGAGATGTTATGAATTTTAAGAGTTGAGATTTTTAAGAGAGGAGTTGATAGGAGTAGAACCGTAAAGAGAAGAATTGTTGTACTGCCAAAAAAAATATATATTTTTCGGACGTCTATAGTGTCTATTTATTCTGAGCAGTTTTCAATACCCGTTATGTACCATTTATTCAGTGTTTTAAAAATATTTTTGCTTCCACGTTGTTAGCCGACAATTGTGCAACAACATACTAAAAATTCGACATGAATGTCGGAGAGACCATTTTCAAATGCTTATCGACCCTGGTCCTTTTTTTTTAACAAATTCATGTATCCGAGGTATTTCGACGTTCGGCAATGACGGGGAATATGGAAATACGATTCCGCACTTATCGTCCCATCAGTAAGGCCTTTGGACGAGTTAGAAGTCTTTATCGTCGTTGTCCCGAATTAGGGTGTCATTTGTATTTTTTTTCCATATCTTCCCTGAAAGTCAGTTACCAATTTGTCATAAATTCATATTTGGCTCGTCCGCGGAGAAATTTTGTCGATCTAGAGCGAAGAGTTTGAGATAAATATTTGTTATCTTATAATCACGAATATCTCGGCTCCATCTCGCTCATGTGAATTTCCGTGTGACGAGCCTCTCGATCATCGTCGGAAGACAATCGGTCACTTTCGAGGAAAATAGATTAGGGAAAGGATTCAGTGTCCCACGAAAGACCGCTAATTTGGGAGATTTTCACGACGGGCTCTTCGAGCAAGATAGACGGTCAATTAACCGGTTGAGTGGTAGACAATTTTTCAGTTTTCTGGCCAAAAGTGGTACGCTGCAGTTCTTTACTAAAATATATACGTATATTTTTTCTAGGGGTTTGTTTGGGCCACTGCATCCATTCCTAGGGTCAGTTTTGATATAGCACCCCACCGGGGGTGAGAAGATAAGGGTAGAGGGTGCATTTGCGCAGATTTTCGGAACGAGATTTTATGAGAATTCCAGATTTACAATAAATAATTTTCGAAGAGGTCCAGCCTTATTAGATGAAAACCCATTTGTGTAGAGCGACCTCGAAAATGGTTATATATCAAATTGTGTGTAAATCGGTTGACATTTGAGCGAGTAATTCAAATTTGTACATATATGATCCATTACCACTGCGGGTACATTTTTTTTTGTACATATATGATCCATTACCACTCAACCGGTTAATAGAAGGGTGAGTAAATTCGTTAACCGCCCTTGGTTGATAAGTTCGTTCCCGATTTTCGCCATATTCTTCACCGTCAACTTTTTTTTATCCTGTTCGACTTACCGTAAAATTCGGTCATGCCAGCGGTTCTGCATTACGCGTTTTATTTTTATAAACGCTGTATACTTTCAAAATTGCACATGAAAAGATATAAAATGGAAAAAATTTCGTGCAGCAACAGTAGCGAAGGCAACCTGCAATTTTTGAGAATATTATTGAGCAGAACGCAGATTTTCATGAAAATAAAATAAAATTATCTGTGTAATACAGGGTGTCCAATAGGAAGTTGCTGAAACTAATCGGCTGTCATTTCAAAACACGTGCACAGAATCAGAAAAGCCAAATTGCTTTAAATAGAGGAAACTCTGCAGTTTTTAACGCACATAAATAAAACCCAGTCAAATATTTTTTATGTCAATTTATTACATCTTATAAAAATAACGAAACAGTACAGTGATTAATGATAGATATTTTCGAAGTGCGAACCGTTAGATTGCGCACAAAAATCAATTCTCTTTTGAAAACTGTGAAAAACTGTGTCCAACATATCGTTCGTAATGCCGCGAACCACTTCCTGGATGGCCGCGATCAGTTCTTCTACTGTGCTGGGATTTTTAGCGTAACAATGATCTTTAACGTAACCCAATAAGAAAAAATCACAAGGGTTCAGGTCCGGTGAGTACGGAGGCCATTCTAGTCCGCCTTGAGCAAATTTAGGGTACCTCAGACCGATTACTCGAGTCCCAAATACGCGATGAATAGCTTCAAACACCTCATGAGTCCGGTGCGGCGTCGCTTCATCTTGCATGAAGTAAAAATTTTTAACCAGTCCCCTCTTTTTTGCATAAGGGAAGAATTTCATTTCCAAAAGCTGTTTGTAACTCTCTCCTATTACCGTAGATTCCAAGAATTGCAAATAAATTCCTTTTACTGAAATCGCTGCCCATGCCGTTACTTTCTGTGGATGAAGGGACTTCGCTAGCGATATGTTGGGATTTTCCGTTCCCCAAAACCGGTAATTTTGTTTGTTTACGTACCCATTCATCCAAAAATGTGCTTCATCGGAATAAATAATCGTTTTCTCATTAAGTTCTTCGGCTTCAAACATTCCCGTAATAGTGTTACAAAATTCGATGCGTTTCGTCATGGCATGTTCAGTTAACAATTGATGAGTGCTTATTTTATACGGATGAAACTTTAAAAAATATTTCAAAGTGTTGTGTAATGATGATTTGGTTATTTTTAATGCTTGAGCAGCTTTCCGAATCGAATCATTTGGATTTTGTTTGAAATAATTCTCAATTTCGTTGATCTTCTCTGGTGTAGTCACCGTAACAGATGGACCTGGCAACTCGTGTCTACGGTCCTGGAGTGTACCATACTTCACGAATTTATCGATTATCCTACAAAAATTAACGTAAAATTACTTCAATGCAGTTTAATTGAATTGAAACACAAGTTGTGTGATAGATGAATATGAATAAATATTAAATTCTTACCTTTTCAGAGTGTTTTCGCTGGCAACTCTATGAGTTCCAAACTTAGTACGAAACCCTCTATACGCATTACTATAAATTTTTCCCCTCGAGAAGAAGCACTCAATAAGATATACTTTTTCTTCCGTGGTGAGCTCACTCATTTTGACGCGCGCGTACTTGCTTCAACCACGGCTGGAATAAAACTGCGGGGCCTCAGGTATGCGCCTTAGAAAAAGGGACCCCTATTGAATTCATGGAGGGAAGAGACACTTAGTTAGTTTTAGCAACTTCCTATTGGACACCCTGTATATGAGACTTTACTAGAGTGTCTAGAAAATTTTTATGCCCAGTTAAATGTTCCAAACATCGGTTTGAAAGTTGAACGGTAAAAATTGAATATTTACATGCAGTTAATATTTTTTTATCTGCCTTATATATAGGCAGATAAAAATCATACCTCAAATTTAATAGTGCGCTTACTAATTACAATTTCCCTATTCGTCCTAACATTCAAGGGATCACGGTAATTTTTACCGTAAAAAATATATCTGCTTTCTAATTTTCTCGATGTATCAACTGATTGCAGCAATTTATATATAGATTTGTAGTTGTTAAGTACGGTCATTGGTGATCTGAATCCATATTTTCGACACCGAATTGCTTTAACCGTTCCCGTGAATTGAAGACTGAATTCTTTTTTATAAAATAACGCGCTTATTTTCAATTCTGGACTGAAATAATAGGACATTTATAATTCTCTACAGCATTGGTCATTACCGTTTTTTCCCTCTAAAATCCATGTTTTTCGAATTAGACTTCAAAAAGGGAGATAAAATGTAATGATTGCTCATTTCAATTTTGTTTCTCTTGGATTAACATTTTCGGAATTACGCCTGCGGTAAAAGAAAAGAGCGGTGGTAATGAATCGTTTTACGAGCCATTTGAAAGCTCGATATCCTCGCGATAGACTTACATTGATATCCAAGGCTGAAGTGAACCTTTTTCACATAAAAAAATGTTTTTTGACAGTAGAACGTTCAGAAAAGTAGGGTCATCGAAGTTTGTCAATAAATTATCAGGAGGAAAGACGGCGAGGAGTACGACTTCATAATGTACGGTCTTGAACATTAATTTAATAATTTAGCGAATCATATAATTGAAACAAAACAATGATATCATGCTTCAATAGCCATGAGATCATAAACATTTTGAATGTATGCGATTATTTCTCGCTATAGAATTTTTTGAAAAAAATTCAAAATAGCAATCATCTTTGAAAAAAATATTTTTAACAACTTACATAAAATTTAAAAAAAGTTATAATTATAAACGAATTCAATTGTGGTCGGGAGATGTCTCCTTTTCTCATACAATAACTTTGTTAGTTAGAGATGTCTCTCGACCACAATTGAATTCGATTATAATTATAACATTTTTTTATTTTATGTAAGTTGTACATTTTTTTCATTACCTACCGTTTTCGTACTTTCATGTAACTCTTGATTATTACTTTTTGATTTTTAATTTTGGCATGTAAATTACTTATCCTACTGTCAGTTAACATTGACCAGAAAAATTGAATCTCGAGGGAGTTCCACTTACCAATTGAATGATTTTTATTTATTTATCTGTGTTATCTTTGATCAATTTTTATTTCACACTTTTTGAAGTTCACTACTACTTTTGGTGGAAAGTTTTTAGTTAATTCATTTTTAAACATTTCTTTTATTGATTTTTTGAAACATAAAAAAATATATTTTCATGAAGTTATATAATTATAGCAGTCGGGACTTTTTTTATTTTTTTAAACAATTTTTTTTCTTCTTACTCTTCTCACTCTCTTTACTTGTAATGTTTTCATGGTATACGTCATATTTTTTTGTTGATATGTTTTTTTCAGTACACAGTTTTCAAACTTTTTAAAATTTATTTTTCTAAGACCTCTTTGAATACCATTTTTTTCTGTAACTTTTTTTAGTACAATTAAAACTGTATCTATAGATATTTTAGTGTTTTGTTATTTCAAGTTATACAGTTTTTTATTTGTATAATTGTTGCAGTCGGGAGATTTTATACATTATTCATTTATTTTTTTCAACAATTATTTTTTAATTATAATTTGCAATAAAATAAATGTTTCTTGTACTAAAGTTGTTTGGCTGTGTAGAAAATGAGATTATTGTGCCAGCGCACGACAGTTAATTTAATGAGTTCAGTAATGAATTTTCTAACAAAAATATCGTTTATACAAAAACGCATCAGAAATTATGTAATTAACACATCGTTTATGCAAAGAAAAAAATATTAAAATTTATTGACGCTTCAAGTAAAATGTAAAATTAGTCAAAAAGTAAGTCTGGTGTATAAATGATATCAGATGTGACATAATTAAGTCGAACTTTTCACTGTCACTATAAACGGATTAAGGTTTTTATAGTTTTCTTTTTACAACTGATTGCAATAAAAACAAAGAAAATGCTCGACATATTAATGAATGTATATATCTCATTTTGTGTTTCAGGTAAGGGAATCTTGTAGCATTAAACGTAGCGAGAATAAGAAGACGATGACGAAGGGAAGCGTAAAATCGGAAAAGCTTGACCCACCAGTTCGAACCCGACATACCATCAAGAAATAAGAAGATTTCTGGACTTGATCGAAGGTTAATTCGCGAGTAAATTCACGTTGTTTATTTTTTCCCCTGAAGTCTTCAATTCGGACAAAAACATTTTGAAAATTCTTTTCTTTATATTTTCGCGTATTGTTGAACATCAAATTTAGTCTAGTTTATCTTCATGTTTGTTTAGAATGGTAAGCGAAAGAAAGCGAAATATTCAGCATATTCGCGTTTGCCAGTTTGCATGGGTACAACTGTGTACACAAGGTATTTATTAGTTACGACTTCGGGAGACTGCAATCTTCACGCAGAATCATTCTACTAGCGAATTTATTAAATCAAGCAAATAAGATTGCTGTATAAAAAACAAGAATTTTCCGACCGTACCAATAGTAACGAACTTGAAAAAGTATTAAACAAACATCGATTGAAAATAAAACCAATAAATAAAACGTTAACCTTTACTGGGCCGGAGTTTTAAGTATGAGAACTCCCTATAAAAATTGCTCAAAGTGGCAGCTTATATCGTATCTCTATCATAAACAAAATATCGATCATGAGTCGCGCCTATATTCAGGCTTTCCGTCGTTTTAGGTGATCGTCAAAATTTTAGGTGACATCATACGTTTTTTTAAAGTAATTTTTTATCATCGGTATTCACAGCAGTTTTCTACATAAAAAAAGCATGATCATATCGGTCTTTGATTGGTATAAAAACAATAAACGTACGCAAAAAAGAATTCGTGATCAAAAAAGTTTCACATAACTTAGAGAACGGATATAGGGTTTAGTTTTTTATTCAATGTGCGCTTCTAGGTGATGTAAACAAAACAATTTACGCTAGAGTAAAAGTAACGTCGCGTTACGTTGTGAGTGTTTGTTCTTGCCTTTCTCAGTAAAAACATCGGCATCTTTCGTAGTATCAACATTGGAAAAGAGTGTAAGGAGAGGTATCGAAGTAAAACAAACCCTTCCGTTATTTTATACTACTATTTTTATATACCCCCTTATAGTTATATACCCCCTTATAGCAGTGTTATACCCCCTTAAAACGAAAACTCTTCTTCGACTATAACTCGAGAACTGATCGGTCAGTTTCGATCAGATTTCCCGAGACATAATTTCGCGTAGAAATCCACGCGTTTATCCACTCACTAAACACTTTGTTTTTATTCGACAACGTTTACGCTACTAGAAAAAAAATATGTCTCATTGAATGGCGAATGTGCGAAAATCCGCCTTTATCAATCCACCTGTTTTGGTTAAGTAATTTTTCGCCGTTTCCACGAACATTCTGCACAGAAAAGTAGTTGAATTCAGCTGATTGTGGTAAAGCTCGACCCCCTTTCTTTTGTCCGTGCAGACAGTAGGGAATTGAAAAGATCTGCTTTAAATACTAATTTGAAGCCACGCAAAGCCTGCGAAGCTATTTCAATATCCTCGTTTGGAACTGAGGCAAAACCCTTGATGCCCCATATTTCCTGCAGGAGCTGTAAAAATAAATTGGATGTTAAGAATAAAATTATTGTAAATATATAATATATATAAGAATAAAATTATTGTAAATCAGTTTTCAGCTAGCTTTCAAATTCATCTTATAACTCTTAAGGTTCATATGCTGAACACCCATCTGAACAAATTCAAAGACAATATGGGAGCATATTCACTAGAAAGTAAAGCGAGCGTTTCCATAAGGATGTGATAGACTTCAACGTCGCTGATAGGGACAATACAATGAAAGTATTATGGGTGGCTATATTTGGAAATAAAGGAATCTCGACTAATTTAAGTCTTTCAAGATGAGGAGCTGAAAACTTTCATAGTACCGCTTGCCAGTCATTAATTCGTGAATATCAGACTGTTCCTTGCCAGATAGTTATCCTTGTCAGCATAGGACAATCGCACTCACGTCCAGACTTGTTGAATTTTTGTATTCATTATTGCCAGGATTTCGTAATCAAGAACTGATCATTATATTTCGCGAATTTCAGAAAAACTTGTAAGTATTTGAAATTTTTGATACTTTCATTGAAAATTGACTGAAAAATTAAAAAATATCCGTTGATAAATCGTTTTGATGACGCTGCATTCAGCGTTCGCTGGCACATAACTATAGTCGTGACAGTTTGGCAGTTTGACAGAGTTATTCTGTTCGCTTCTTGAATATTCCTGTTTTATTCGATGAATAACGTCACGGTTAATAGTGATTGATGTGTAGACAAAGTAAACCGAGTGCGGCCGTGAATAACCGTTTTTAAAATAACTGTTGTAAAAATAACCTCTAAACATAACCGTGATCAAAATAGCCGAAAAAAATAACCATGATCAAAATAATTGGCGTAAATACCCAGACGATCAAAGCAAAGGAAAATGTAATTTTAAATAAAAACCCAACCCAAACAAAAAAGAAAACAAAATAAATACAAACGATGAAATACAAACAATCAAACCCAAAGAAAAATAAATAAAAAATCCAAACAAAACAGAAAAAAGGGGAAAAATTTCATGTCAATTGGAAAGATGCTTAAACTTAAAGAAGTTTTTTTCTTAAAATGGTGTTTTTGAAAACGATAATCATTCTATTTCTTAAACTAAACAATCGATTTGACTAAAAATTAGTACAAAGGATCTTTACACAATTATTCAGTCTTCGTCGAGGGATTTTTTTAACATCATAGTTTTTTTTTATAAGTAAAAGAAGGAAAAAGAAGTTAGACATAATTCTGACTTTACGATCCAAACCTCTGCCATTTTGCGAAAAATAGATTTAAAATCGGTCTCGTCAATGACTAGTTTAACTTGTCAATTTTAAGAAAAAAAATTTGTATTATTTTTGGGTTAAAGCGTATAGTCGGAATCGTGGTTACCGCAAACGGTTTCTTTGAAAAAAATGTTTTATGGAAACCACAATTCATTCAATTTTTTTGAAAAATATTGAATTTGACGCCTATTTTGACACCTCTGGGTGTATGCAAGCCCTCAATGAGTTCATTATGACATAGCATTTTAAGATGAAAGATTGAAGGATAGCAACGAAACTGGTTTCATAAGGAATGCGTTCCGTAAGGAATGCATGGTTTCATGCGGAATCTAGATTTGCAAGATGCATATTTTCTGATAAAAATGCGTTCTGATAGTCGGACACATTTGAGGATGATCTATATGAGTTCACTTGCCTACCATTTAGATTATGCACGGCACCGTTCACATTTGCAAAAATTGTTAAACAATTTATTAACTGTTTGCGATCAAGAGGATTAGCATCAGTAGTTTATTTGAATGACGTTTTATGTGTAGGTTCTAATTTAGCTTCATGTTTTGAAAATTGTCATGATGACATTGGAAATGTTTACTTTCTTGAGTGTTTTAATAATTTTCGACAAAAGTAATTTATCACCGAGTACAACTTGTAAATTTCTGCGAATTGTTATTAATTCAATATCAGTGACACTTGAATTGCCAGATGAGAAAAGGTAAGAAATAGCAATGCTTGCGGGAAGGTTTAGAAAGAAAAAATAAGAGAATTTGCACAATTAATTGGTAAGCTTGTTCATTGCTATCGAGCTATACAATATGATTGGCTACACTGTTAAAAAATATATGAAATTTACAATACTTTTACAATACAACGGTAAATGAAATTTGCAAACCGGGTGTATGAAATGAAAATTATTACACTCGTATGCCAAAATTGAAATATGAACATAAATTTTGGTTACTGATGTGGAATTTAAGATACATAACATTGAATATTCATATGAAATCTGAAAACTTTGTGGACATGCATTGAAATAAATCATATGTTTGATTGATAATTAATACAAATGTACATGAATTCATCTACTATCAACAATGTATTAAAATTATAGTATGATCTTCACTTTTCTTGACAGTTGACTGAAAAATAAGATACACATGAATGTTAATAATACGATACATGTTATTTCCCATCATAACTCTATCTCTTAAAAATACGATATAAAAATGGGAATGAAAATTAATATACCCTGCAGTATAAAAAAAAAAATTCGTGTATTAAAATTCATTTACCTATGTATTAATTATAAGAATCTCAATATTAAAATTAATACACAAGTGTAGGAAATTCGTAACGCTTTGTGGGCACCGTGCTTCGCGCTCTGGCCACCGCGTGGCGCAGAGCGTCGACTTTCTCATAGGAGGCACGTGCTTCGGACGAGGATATATATAAGTCGCTCGAATCTAAGAAAATTGTGTAAAACATGAAAATGGTAAACACCAAACTTAACACAAGATGTTGAGATTATAATACAAATTTTTACGGCGAAATTGCTCGACTTGATTGCCACGGCATCAAGTGGTGATAAGTCACTCTAACTAATTTCTTGGGATGTCTGCATGATTTCGACCATCAACTTTAAAAAATCGAACACAATAGTACGCCAATTAATGTATTCCCCTTAAAAACTCATAATAGCTGAATTTATTTAATATTCATTCGTATATTAATATTCAAAAAGGATCACCAAATTTTATGATACATCTCTAGAAATATCGTAGACATATGTAATGTGAAAACGTTATACGGTGCTTGAAATTTAGTAATCTTGAATCTGAAAATTACTATGCTGGTAACATAAACTTTAATATACCTGTATAGTAATATTAGTAGATGTTTCGTGTTTTTAATATGCACAAGGTCAACATTTCTTACATGTATATGATGTTTCAAATACGTAAGTATATTAATTTTATTGAACAGTGCTCGTATCATTAAAATACCGCGTCTCTCAATTTTCCTCAGCGTATCTGAATTTTCATATACGGTATCCGCATAAAAGCTTCCTATACATGTGTATTAATTTTCATACGGAAATTTTTTACAGTGTATATACAAAGAAAATTCAGAAAGAAAAATATTTGGCACATATAGTTAATGGTCGTTATTATGATACAAAACTATATTTATCCCACGATCTTCAGAAAGATTTTCTCTGGTGGCAAGACAACGTAGGTTCATCAGTAAAAATAATAAGAGACTTAAAGTTTGTAACGTAAATTGTCTCTGACGCGTCGAAAACAGGCTGGGATGCTTTCTGTAACGATGAACGAACGAACGGGCACATGGGGACACGGAAGGGGCGGGGGGGGGGGGGGGGTGGAGCAGTGTCAGAAAGAAATTTAAATATTAACCAGCTGGAACTCCTTGCCGTTTTGATTGTATTAAAATGCTTTGCAAGTGAATTAAGGAATTGTAAAATTTTACTACGTATTGATAATACTATAGCTATAGCAGATATACGTTAATCGTAAAGTATGGGTGGTATTCAATATCCAAATTTGAATAAAATTACCCGAGATATTTGGTAGTGATGCGCGATCAGGAATATTTGGATTTTCACATCCTATATAGCGTCAAAAGAGAACATAGAAGTGGATGAACAATCCCGTGTACAGAATATTGATACAGAGTGAAAGCTGTAAAATACAGTTTATCAGAGTATAGTTTCAAGATTAGAGCATCCATTGGTGGATTTATTTACTTTTGGAGTAAACATTAAATGCCAATTATATTGCTTTTGGCATCGGGATCCCAATACAATGGCAGTTGATGCGTTCACAATAAATTGGCATGAGTGTTTCTTTTACGATTTCCCTTCCTTCATATTAATACTTGAAGCTCTCAGGAAAATTGTTTTGGTTAGAGCTTGTGGTATTGTAGTTGTGCCAAGTTGGTCATCACAGCCGTGGTTCCCATATATGTGGAATTACTGGTGGGCGAACCAATAATTTTCAAGCCTACTAAGGATATTTTGTTATCACCTTGCAGGTTGACTCGTCATCCACTCGAAAATTCGATGGGGTTGATTGTAGGCAAATTTTACCGGAGGCGTACAGAAAGAAAAAAATCTCGGAAGCGGTAACTAAAGTTATTCCTGCTTCGTTGTCGGATAATACTTGGAAGCAACACACTGGCCCAATAAAATTGTGATGATAATTTTGTCATACGAAGGGAGTGGATGTTTATGATGAATATATTGATTTGACTTTGGATTTCTTGCATAAAAGATTCGATGCAGGTGTATCATACGGCACCTTAAATTCCATGCTTGCGGCAATTTCATTAATTTCGATTCATGATGTAACAAATAATGTTATTATTAAAAGATTTTTCAAAGGTATATTCCGCCTTAGGTCTATAAAACAAAAATATGATTGCATTTGGGATGTTAACCCTTTGCGCCATGGTGATCTAATCAGCTTTTCATTATTGAAACGATTTTTTGACCATTTGGAGTCGGGTTTTTAAATTTTTTTGGGTTTAATATACATTCACCTTTGTTCAAAACATACTTCTGACTTAAAAAATTTATTTATTTATTTGTTATGAATAAACAACCCAAAACATGCTGATTTTCTGGAAAAAAATCATTTCCACTTTGGAAACAGCACCAAATTCCACAAAACTTTGGATACTGAGGTTTTTGGGGTCGCTGATTACAAATCCAGCATCAGATTTTTTGAATTCAAAATGGCGGATCGAATATCGCGGACGTTAACCCTTTGAAGCATACATTTTTCCTTCCGTGCAATCGACTCGAAATTTGATACTCAGGGGTTTTTGGGATTGCTGATTACAAATCTAAACTCGAAATTCGAAAATTCAAGATGGCGGATGCAACATGGCGGACGAAAAATGAAAAAAGTCGTTTGATGAAAGTAAAGGTTAGTACTCAAAGGTTTTTGGGGTCGCTGATTACGAATCTCCACTCCAAATTTGGAAATTCAAGATGGCGGATCCAATATGGCGGATCAAAAATGCAAAAAGTCCTTTGATGAAAGTGAAAGTTAATACTCCGAGGTTTTTGGGGTTGCTGATTACGAATCTCCACTCTAAATGTAATAATTTAAAATCGCGGATCCACTATGGCAGACAAAAAATGCAAAAAATCGTTTGATGAGAGTGAAAATTGGTACCAGGGGGTTTTTGAGGTCGCTGGTTACGAACCTACACTCAAAATGGAAAAATCCGAGAAGGCGAACCTAATAGGGTGACTTGCATTGAAAAAATAATACTCATCCTGTGTAAAACCGGTACATGGATATTTCTTAAGTCATTTATTGAGAATTTCATCCGACACAACGAACGAAGACCTAAAAAATCGTTAATTCGAGAAATCTGGAGATTTTAATTGCTGAATCGTAGGCAGTACGTTTGGATATTTTACTCTTGTCTGAAAAACTTGTCTCAAGTCAACGATTTCTTAAGTGTTTGTCCGTTGTGTCAGATGGAATTCGCAATCAGTGACTCCAGAAATATCCATGTACCGATTTCACACTCGATTAACATTCTTTTTCCGATGCGAGCTACCATATTGGATTAACTATCTTGTATTTCGGAAATCTTGCCACGGATTGGTAATCAGCGACCTCGGAAAAACCCGAGTACCAAATTTCACTCGCATCAAACGACTTTTTGCATTTTCGGTCCACCATATTGGATCCGCCATCTTGAATTTTCATCTTTTGGATACAGATTCGTCATCAGCGACCTCAAAAACTCCCGAATACCAACTTTCGCTCTCACCGAACGACTTTTTGCATTTTAGGTTTTGCGAAAAATGACATTTTTCGATTTGATGTTCGCACATAATACGCCATTTTGAATTTTTAATATCTGATGCCCAATTCGTGATCAGCAAGCTCAAAAACCTTTGGGTACCAAGTTTCATCAGAATCGGTAAAAAGGAATAATTCGTGGTTCAAGGGATTAGGGCATCGATCATTATTTTGTTTGGTTTGACATTGAGTTAAAAATTTCATGTGAATAAACAGAAAAAGTTCATACCCATGAACTAAAAAGGCTGAAAGAAGGAAGAATGTTGCATCGGACAATTAGGAAGAAAAGGAAGCGGTAACGAGAAAAGGAGCTTTAAAGGTATCAAATTTCTACTATATGTGGGAGAAAGGTACATTGAAGGGTATACGGGATAAACTTTTCACTATCGTCTCCCGATCCTCGTTCGTTTTCACCATCATCGATCGAGCTCTTGCATTTATGTGTTTGCCTCTCTCTCTCTCTCTCTCTCTTTCTCTCAATAGCACTATCCCCTTTCTTTTGGTAGATAGTTTTCGAACTGGTGTTCTCATTTAGTCGAGCGCGATCCGGCTAACCTATTATTTCAACTCTTTGCCCGCGATCGTAAAACTGTCGGATTTTACCGCGGTATGGAGGCCCGATCGAGGAAAAGCTGCAGAGAACGCGAACATGAGAGATACCAGAGTGGATTCTCAACGTGTATATGGTGTCGTCTCAAGCCCGAATCTACCGAAAAGCACCTTTGGCGCTTATCCTAAGTAATTGCGCTCGAGTTCCAGGTGAGAACGGGAGAAATAGAGAAGAAAAGGGGAATAGGAAGCGACGAAAATAATGACAACGAGAGGAACAAGGAAGGTAGAATGTAAAGAGATGCAACAAAAGAGAGAGGGAAAGCTAAAATGAGACGAAAAGAGACATGAAGTTTCAATTTCTTTTGACTGCGTTTTCATCAGAAAACGATGGGCTTCGACTGTCGTCCATGAACGTTATCTGCATGATATCCTCCAATAAATTCTCAATTGTTTGCACTTGAATTAAAACCGCAATGTGCGGCTATGTCACTGATCGTTACACGTAATAATTATTCTCTCTCGACATCGAATCCCAGCACCACATCAATCCACTAATGTATTTTTTTTGTATACGAAAATGATGAAAGGAAAAAATTTTCCTTCGTCATTTTACTCCGTCAATGTTAACTAAACTTTGAATAATTAATTCAACTGTAATAGGTCAATCAATTATAATTCAATAAATGCGATTCTAACAAAACTCTTGGAATTGAATTAAATTCCAATGACGTTTGAGAAATGCGCATTTCTTCTGGTTTCCATCAATAAACTCCTTTCAAACTCATTTTTGTTTTTATTAATCTTCCACAACGAGTGTAGAGGAATATAGTAATATATTCGGTGAATTTTTACAGCTATTTTCACCCGTAAGAATTGCACGATTTTTTCACTGTTTTTGATTCATCTCTTTCGTAAATTTAAATATTAATCATTTTCATTTCCGATTGAATGAACTCCATTGATTGCGGTAAACGATATTTGTTATCCAGAGACGCGGCAGCGTCTTGACGCCACGTATTAAAAAGAGAGCGTTAACGTCAAAGGCAAGACGCGCGGCGTATCTATACTCGAGATGGAGCTCCTTTCCATTACGTGCAAACTTCAACTCGACGTTATTAAACACTACATTTAGATAACTTAAAACAATTATAAATTTAAAACACGATACACATCATTAACGGGAGAAACCAGTTTAGGAGGCCGAAATTGTGGTGTTTTTCGTGAATTTTTTTAACAAGGAAGGAATAATCAGAATTTATTTAAACTTGGAGGATATTTTAATCATGTTTTGAAGTACACTTTGTAGTTTTTTTCAAGTCATTTCCGCTGGAAATAGTGGAGTTAGAAGCTACTGTCCATGGACGATCGCCATCCGAGTTTTTTGCTGGTGGGCATTCCTGAAGTCACAATTTTTATCTGTAATCATTACAATTTTTTTTTTTTCGTTAACAATATATTTCTTAAGAATATGAACCTAATTGTGATAAAAAAAGTTGAAAATTGCATGTTTTAGAGGTGTTTGAACACAATGTCATGTTTTTACACCTTTTTTGTATTAAAAAAAATATTTTTAATAATCATATAATTCCAGAGTTAGGTTCATGTAGATTGTAATTGAATAAAGAATATTCACACAAATCTTCAGAACGATTGGTCAATAACTTTTTGAGCTAGAATGCCCACCAGTTGAAAAAAAGTCGTCCATGGACAGCAGCTTCTAACTCCATTATTTCCGGCGGAAATGACTTGAAGAAATTACAAAGTGTACTTCAAAACATGAATACAATATTCTCCAAGTTTAAACAAATTCTGATTATTCCTTCCCTGTAAAAAAAATTCGCGAAAAACACCAAAATTTCGGCCTCCTAAACTGGTTTCTCCCGTTAACCCGTCAGCAGGTGCGCTATGAGACTTTTTCGCACACTTATATTAAAACGATGATTATTCGAAAATTTCAAATAGTATAAGCATTTGAAATTTTTTCTACCTTCACTTAATTTATTTTTCTGTATGATAGAAGAGTTAAAAAAATTTTTCGAATTTTTCTTTTTGATTTTTTTTAATTATTATTTTTTTGGTTTTTAATGTCAATTATCGTTGTATTTATGGTTTTTTAAAAGTAAAAATATTTAATAGCCACAATCACTGTCGCGAAATTGTTTTCAAAACCCTATTTTTCAAATTAAGCACTTGAAGCTATACATGTGAGAAAATCTCTCATCGCCAATGTTTGAAGTGTACGTAGCGCGCTTGCTGACGGGTTAAATAGATTCCCGCCCCGATTAACAATTTATCTTCATTGATTGATAATATTGCCAAAAAATTTACGAATGATATAAATCCATACGAGGCTCGTTATTTTCGTTTAAAACCCCATTAATCTTCATTTATTGATGCCATCATTTATATAAAATTGACAATCCACTTCTCCCCCATCAATATCACTTATCCTCATGATTGCATTGAAATAAAACGACTCAGTTTCATTAATGCCGCTTTATGATTTATTCAGTCAGTTACCCATATTATGACGTCACATTGTCTTGTCATTATCATCGTCAAGTCGAAAATACTAAAAAAAAAACATCCTTCAAAACAAAATTGCTCGAACTCGAAAAATTCAACAAAATCTGGTTTCACAAGTCTTATGATCGCGATGAAACTTTTGTTTATTATATCAATTAAATATTTGGTTATACGATTTTTCAACGAGTTCATGATCTCATTATAGCAGGTAAATCGTATATGCATGTATTTTGACTATTGTATTTCCGCATATTTTTATTCTCGAGATTCGTTCGGTATAGATACAAACTCGAGGGAGAGGCGGATACGTAAAACTTTAAATTGAGGAAAATCCCAGGCTGCCGTGTTCAAGTTATAATAGTTATAAGTTTATGCTTTTGGATAGAAAAAATGAAGAGAGCGGAAAGAAGGAGACGGAAGAGAGATAAAAAAAGAAAAATAAACCAATGAAAAAAATGAAAATAAAACTTTGTTTAAAAATAAACCAGTTTCTGGAAGTCTTACAAAGGTTTAATCAATTTGGATCGTGTGTATATTGTTGGAAGTATTCCACGTAAAATTTTCTAAGCCTAACTATTCTGATCTGAATTTTAAATATTCGACCGTTATTGATTAGCAATCATTTTAATATGTTTTTCTGAGAAGGAAAAAATAAGTAGATTGATATTTTTGCATTATTCAATTTGGCCATTGATCCCATTTTCACTTCATACTTAAAATTTTTCTCCATCATTATGAGTGATCCATCCATCTCTTTCAGTTTTAACTGCACTACTCGAAAACTCATTACTATAAGTACAATTCAAATAGCAGTACCATTTGTAACAAAATCGATTCACTATGTTCAAACCAGGATTGTGAAATTTTTATTGAAAAAGTAATGCATTTATCATTACTTTTTTATTCCGTAATCGCAATTATTTTCATTAACCATTAAAATTCAATGGTTAATGGATAATTTTTCCATTAACCATTAAAATTAATTTGTTAATAGAGAATTTTTCCATTAACCATTAAATTGAATTGATTAATGGAGAATTTTTCAATTAAACATTAAAATTAATTGGTTAATGGAGGATTTTTCCATTAGCCATTAAAATTAATCGGTTAATGGAGGATTTTTCCATTAGCCATTCAAATTAATTGGTTAATAGAGAATTTTTCCATAAAACATTTAAATTAAATGGCTAATGGACAATATTTCCATTAATCATTAAAATTAAATGGTTAATATTTAACGGTAATCATTTCCATTGACCATTTAATGGTAATGATAATAACCGAGTATCCAGCTATTCGTAGTAGTTTTGGTCTGGGCTAAAATGACGCAATAGTGGTAACCGAGGTTTTTTCGGTTTCTAGTAGCGAGAGCGGTTTTGTTCGTGATCAAAATGACCCTTTGATAATAACCGAGGTTTACTCGGTTTCCAGAAACCGTAGTCGTTTTGGTTAAGGTCAAAATGACCCAACGGTAACAATCGAAGTGTACTCGACTGCCAGTAGCCGTAGCAGTTTTGTTCTGAGTTAACATGATCCAATGGTAGTAACCAAGGTTTTTGCGGTTACTAGCAGTAGGAGTGCGGTTTTGTTCTGGGTCAAATTGACCCTATTATAGTAACCGCGGTTTTCTCGTTTTCTAGTAGTGGGAGCGGTTTTGTTCTGGGTTAAAATGATCCTATGGTAGTAACCGATGTTTATTCGATTGCCGGAAGCGATGGTAGTTTCGATCTGGGTCAGAATGACCCAATTAAGTAGTAATTAAGGTTTACTTCGGTTACTAATAGTGATATATCGGTTTGGATCAAATTGGCCCAATGGCAAATTTCCCCATTGCCCATTATTTGGGTAATTTATTTTTCATTTTTTAATGTAATGAGTAGTGGAATTTTTTTACATTACTTATTACAATGTAACGGGTAATGGACATTTTCTTCATTGCCCATTAAAAAAATAATGAACAATGCATTACTTTTTCATTACAAATTTGCCGACAATGAAATCGATAATGATTTCAATCTGGTTAGGTTACAAGTATAAAAAATTGCAACTCCTTGTCATTTTTATTTTTATGAAGTTTTCTTTCTTGTTGAACGATATTTTTTCCCCCTTTAAATCGTACGAGTCAATGTTAGGAATTGTAGTGTTCTGCCACCCGTTTTGTGTACAACATAGCTGCTAGTCCACGTATTTTCCGGTCAAATGAAACCGTTGTCTTGGTCAAACAGTAGCCGAAACACGAACACTATCTAATTAATCGATCAAACGAACTTATCTTAAGTGAAGTTCGATCGTAATTACATGTAGAGTCTCGTTCAAGATGATTACATGGTAGAACCATCTACTTGCATGAATGGAGACACGAATTTAGAGCATAAAAAGAATCGAAGCCCGCGTTGCCTGGCATTTAGTTTACCCCCTTTCTCTTTTCATATTGTTTGAAGAACGCTTTATTATATTTAAAAATATCTGGGCGAGAGGGGGGGGGGAATTAGTTCTATCAAAATATAAAGTGCACGAATCCTGTCCTCGATATATTTTCTTTCGAAATGTGTACATGGTTCTTTTTCTCTCTAGGGTTACGTCTGCAAAATAACGGCAAAATTACCAACAAGTTTTTTCAACTTTTAGAGTATTCAAATTTTGTGATTAGAACGAGTTTTTTATAGTCTATATGTAAGTTGTACATGACTTTCAAAGTTTTTAGGTCGCTGGTTAACTATTTGACCTTATTTTTGCGAAATTAATTTGTTTAAACAAATTATGACAATAAATCGAAATTTAAAAAAATCGTAATCTACGAGAAATAATACGTAAAAAAACATGTGTAGCAAATTTCCATTATTTTGCTTGAACAGCTGATTACGTCGATTATAAACATTATGTTGAAGTTTGCAACGTTCGCATGCAACGGTTTTTTAATAAATTTCATTTCCCAAAGTTACAGTTCCCAGATTTTTTATTTCTGAAATATATTGGAAATACTTGAAGAAAGATTTAAAAGAAGTTTTAAAAAAGTCTACCATCCGGAACCCACCCCTAACCAGGGGTAAATTTTTTGATATTTTCCATTTTCCACAGTTATAGAGTTCCCAGATTTTTTATTCCCTGAATACGTTTGAGGTACTTGATAAAGGATATAAAAAAAGTTTAAATAAAATCTACTGTCCAGGACCCACCCCTAACAGGGGGTAGGCTTTCTGATATTTTGTATTTTTCGGAGATATAGAGTTCCAGATTTGTAATTCCTGAAATATGTTTGTGGTACTTGATAAAGGATATAAAAAACGTTGAAACAAAATCTACCTTCGGGGCCCCACGCCTAACAGGGGTACATTTTTTGATATTTTCTATTTTCCACTGTTATAGAGTTCCCAGATTTATTATTTCTGAAATACGTTTGAAATACATGAAAAAATATTTCAAAGAAGTTTTAAAAAAATCTGCCGTCCGGAACCCACCCCTAACCAGAGGTAAATTGTTTGATATTTTCTATTTTCTACAGTTATAGAGTTCCCAGATTTTTTTTCCTGAAATACGTTTGAGGTACTTGATAAAGGATATAAATGAAGTTTAAACAAAAGCTATCGTCGGGGATCCACCCGTATATTTCAGAAATAAAAATCTGGGAATTCTATAACTTTGGAAAATAGAAAATATCGAAAAATTTACTCTCTGTTAGGGGTGGATCCTGGACGGTAAATGTTGTTTAAATGTTTTTTATATCCTTTATCAGGTACCTCAAACGTATTCTAGGAATAAAAGAATCTAGGAACTCTATAACTATGGAAAATAGAAAATATTGAAAAATTTACCCCCCCTTAGGGGTGAGTCCTGGACGGTAGATTTTGTTTAAACGTTTTTTATATCCTTTATCAGGTACCTCAAACGTATTCCAAGAATAAACAATCTAGGAACTCTATAACTGCGGAAAATAGAAAATATCAATAAATTTATCCCCTGGTAGGGGTAGGTCCCGGACGGTAGATTTTATTTAAACTTTTTTTAAATCTTTTTTCAAATATTTCAAACGTATTTCAGAAATAAAAAATCTGGGAACTCTGTAACTTTGGGAAATAAAATTTATTAAAAAACCGTTGCGTGCGAACGTTGCAAACTTCAACATCATGTTTATAATCGACGTAATCAGCTGTTCAAGCAAAATAATGGAAATTTGCTACACATGTTTTTTACGTATTATTTCTCGTAGATTACGATTTTTTTAAATTTCGATTTGTTGTCATAATTTGTTTAAACAAATTAATTTTGCAATTAAGCCACAATCACTGTCGCGAAATTGTTTTCAAAATCCTATTTGTCAAATTAAGCACTTGAAGCTATACATGTGAGAAAATCTCTCATCGCGCGCCCGATGTTTAAACTGTACGTAGCGCGCCTGCTGACAGGTTAAGTACAGGTGTTTACCCAAATCCAATCCCTTTCTACATTTTAGTCTGCCATTTCGAGTTTTTGAATTTTTTATGGTGGACCAAATGGTGGATCTAATGTGGCGGACCAAAATGCGAAAAATCAATTGGTCCCAAACCTACAAATAACGAGTTTACGCAGTCCCAAAAAAATACAAATACCGAGTTTCATTATCAAGTAATTTTTTGCATTTTGGTCCGCCGTATTGGATCCGCCATTTTGAATTTCCAAATTTTGAGTTCAGATTCGTAATCAGCGACCACAAAAACCCCTGAAAACCAAATTTCAAGTCGATTGCACGTAAAGAAAATTGTATTTTTCTTTAGTAAGTAAGTAAGGAAAAAAGGGTTAAAGGGCACAGTTTTGATACGAAATTGTATTTCAAATTAAAACCGTTGCCCCAAATACGTTACTTTGTCGATTGGTTCGTAACACCTTTAAATTCACTTTTTTCAGTTATTGCTTTTGGCTCCAAAGACCTTTCTTCCAACGTCATTATTTTTCGGTCGAATAGCCATACAATTCCGTTTGCCTGTCTTCTGTATTTTACTTCATGCTCGCCCATTAATCACACAATTCTTATCGGACTCTAAACACTTTAGACTCGACCATTTAATCGCTCCGGTTGATGGAGGATCTTCTTCAACCCTTGTCCAGGTGGATTTTGAACATCACCAGAGAATTTACTCGAGCAGTTCGAAACAATCTTGTTGAAGCACAGCTGAAGCGAATCAGCTGGATTTTCAACGCTATTTACCCTATATGGTTACCAGGTGCGAGTGTCAGTTGGATTAATTGAGGCCAAATGAAATATCTATTCGCATCAAGGTTCCCCCTTCTAAAGTTTTTTTTCTAATTAGGATTAAGGATACTTGCGTTACGTCAGTCTAATGATTGTTGTTAGTCGTGAGGAGATGAAGGAGAGCTTCAGTTTGCTATGTTTGAAAACGATTTCTGGATTGATCGTCTTTTTCATCAGGATATTAAGAGTCGTGGTAGTGGCTCGAGACAAGTACATTTACAAGCATTTACTTTCAGCATTTTTTCGCACCTACATTTTTGATGCTCAACTGTTTTTTTCGCAGTCGCTGTCTAGTGATACTAGTAATATTGGTATAAAGTTCTGGTGATACTGGAGATCTGTCGTGGATGTGACAGCTGACCAATATTTTGGTATCAGTTTTGACTATTTGTTAGAGTAATAGTCGTGAGGTTATAAAAATCGTGGACGTGAACAGCTGACCCAAATCTTTGAATTAGGTTTGGATTTTGGTTAAAGTGATAGTTGTGAGTTTTGGTTAGTAGATAGAATAATAGTGCGAAAATCCAATGTCATTTATATTGATGGTGCCTCAATTATTAGCCTCACTAATTTTGTGTTTATTTAAAATGATAGTACGGGAATGAAGTGTCATTTCATTTGAATATACTTTTTTACCAATCGCACGGTTCACGGCATTCTCAGATGGTAAAAATCCTGTAAACTATTATATGTATATATCTCCTGTACTCATGGCGGCTTAGCCAGTATTTTACATGGCTTCAAGCAAGAAGAATTTTCATTGGAAAAAAAATTGGCTTAAAGTAGATCGCTTATTTCTTGTTACATAAATTTACACAATCTACTATGCGTGATTAGTAAATGTTATTATAACCTCGCTAAGCAGTACGGGCGAAAGTTTTTTTCCATTGAAGTTCTTTTAGCTAGAAACTTTGTTACCATAAATTGGTTGTTTTGCAATCTCAAAAAGAGAATGAATACATGAAAAAATATTCTATCAGAAATAAAATGCACAAGAAGTATTGAAATGCATAAATAATTAGAATGAAACAAACTCAAAATGGAATCGAGCGATGCGAAATAATTTTGAGCGAAATATATTTGATTTGAGAAAAAAATATTTCATAAATACTTCACCAATTTTTTTTAACCTATTGCTTATGAGATATAACTTTTGCTCTGGAAATTTTGAGCGTATACTTTTTTTGTTTCAAAATCTCGTTTCGTTATGATTACTTCTATTTAATAACTTTCGGTGCATTTTGATGCTATTGGAGTATTTCTTCGGCATCATTTTTTATGGAATATTTTCCCATCCGTTGATCTGTTGGCACGGATGTTTCGGTGCAATATTCTTTGCAATTTTTTTTACAAAATTTAAAAAAAATTCAAGTTTTTACTTATTCGTTGTTCTTTTATGCGTCGTATCTTCTCAGAACTACTGTACGTTTTAAGTAATCTAATAATTTTATAAGTATTGACGGTTAATTACGAAGATTGCATTCATTTCAACACTTTTTAGATCAATATTTCACATTGCATTTATAGTCCCAATATAGTCGCGATACACCGGCTCGAAATTCGATCATGTATCCATTTTTAGCCGAAATCATTAAAAAATCGCTTGAGTGACCTTTAAAATTTTTATTCAGGATCTAATTCTTGAGAATCATTTTTTGATAAAATGTTACCATATTTTGCTGCAATACCAAAAAAAAATGTTAATTCTTTTGCATCACTCAAGTACGTACACAATATAGACATGTTTAATTGGCAAGCTATGAATTTCATACAATAAGTCAACAAATCCTCGCAAAAAAACAGCATATATGCTGTAAAAAAAGTTGAGACAAGTAGATTTACTTCCTCCAAATAGTTGTTTCGGTAAAAAATCCCCTTTTGAACGCGAACCCTAACAAAAAGTTATAAAAGAGATTTTTTCCCAAAAAAACCGACCTACCAAAAATTCTCTAATTTACATCAAATCTCTCAAAAAAATATAGGAGCACCGCACAAAATTTTTTTCAATAAATTAAAAACTCACAAAAAGTTTTAAGAGAGTCTCACAAAAATTTACCAATCAAATCATAATCCCATAAAAAATGCCAATTCAAATCCTACCAAAAATTAAATCTAAACTTTACAAAAATAATTTAAATCTATAAAATTTTGTTTTATTTGTATTTTTAATTCACTGCGAACATTTTTAGTGCATTATAGTTCTGTTGGAATGATTACTTCGGTGTAACATTTTTTAAACAATTTTTTTTACGAAATTTTTTTCAATTCGAAATTAAAAAAAAATAATTTTTATTTGGTCGTGGTTCTTTTATGCATCGTATCTTTTCAGAACTGCTGTACGTTTTAAGTAATCTAATAATTTTATAAGGATAAAAGGTTAATTACAAGGTTTATTTGAATACTTCTTAGAACATTATTTCACAATTCATTTTTAGCCCCGACAGAGTAGCTTGAAATTTATTTTTAGTCGCGATACAGTAGCTCAAAACTTGATCATGTATCCATTTTTAGCCGAAATTAGAAAAAATGACGCTTGAGCGGCCTTTAAAATTTGTATTATGGTTCCAATTTTAGAGAGAATCACTTTTTTATCAAATATTTATTACCATATTTTGCAGCAACACTCGAAAAAAATGTTGATTTGTTTACATC
Organism: Rhimphoctona megacephalus; assembly: GCA_963989365.1. NCBI lineage: Eukaryota > Metazoa > Arthropoda > Insecta > Hymenoptera > Ichneumonidae > Rhimphoctona > Rhimphoctona megacephalus. Next base: position 22,970,253 of record OZ022417.1, read on the forward strand.
ACCCGAGTACGTACACAATAGAAATGTTTAATTGACAACCTATGATTTCCGAAGAAAATGTCAACAAATTCCCGCAAAAAAAACAGCATAAATGCTGTAAAAAAAGTTGAGACGAGTATATTTATTTTTCCATAAAGTTGTTCTGGTAAAAAAAAGTTATAAAAGAGATTTCCTTCCTAAAAAACCAACCTTGCGAAAATTTTCTCATTCACCTCAAATTTCACAACAAATTAAGGGGTTATATACAGTTGGAAATTTCAGAAAATCGATTTTTTTTTTATGGCATTTTCAGAATGTACATACATTTGAGTACATTCTCTGAAAATTTCAAATTAATCCAGCAAGTAATGTCGGAGTTATATGCTATTTTATGATTAATTTCAAATTTCAAAAAATCGATTTTTTTTTGTTGCATTTTTGGAGTCTACATATATTCAAATAGATTCTCTGAAATTTTCAAAGCGATACGGCAAATATTCGTAGAGATACATGCGTACTTGAAAGGACGCTTGGGGCATTACAAAGTAAGCGCGCTCCGAACGGCCCGAGCGGCAGCGGTTGTTGTGGCCCGCGTGCCTGAGGTGACCCTTTTCATTGTTTTTGCATATATGGTATATGCGAGAGCTAAGCGTGGTCATTTCTTATACCGAAGAAAGGAATTTTGTCAGTCGAACCAGCTCTGCCACAGTGTAAAGTCGCGCGTTCAAATTTTACTCCGTTTTCGTAGTTTTGCGAATAAAAATGCCTTACAAGTGTACCAGACAACGGAGACTATCCGACAAGACGCAAATTTCAAGAGGGAAAAAGCGAAAACAATCGTACAATCCAAAAACAGTCGAGGCCGATGAAAGTAGCTTCAGTACATCCGCGAAAAAATTGAAAAATCAGAAGGAGATCTTAGTTCCTCGTGATTCCTCCATTGAATATCGCATTTTCAATTTTATAACGGTCTTCGCAGCGATAAGTGAATACGTCCAGTGTAAAACTTGCAAAGGAAAAGTGCAATTTCAAACGGCTGCACAATGAGGACTCGGTTTTAAAATCGTCATTCTGTGTGATAAGTGCGATCCTCGAGCCATAAACTCTTGTCCTTTCATCAAACATTCTTACGCGATAAACAGACGATTTTTATTTGTGATGAGAACTCTCGGAATAGGATTGAAAGGTGCAGCGAAATTTTGTGGATTGATGGACATGCCACCTTTTGTGATGCAAGCTACGTACGATTTGATCGTCAAAAATATTCATTCATGCACGCAAATGGCCACCGAAAAACTTTTCGAAAAAGCTTGTGCTGAAGAAAAAGAAGCGTCTGCTCAAAATCGAGGCGATGGAAACTGTAAAGAATTGACAATATCTGGCGATGGAACCTGGAAAAAATGAGGGTTTACTTCTTTATACGGAGTAACATCACTGATCGGTTATTATACGGGGAAAATTATCGATATCGTCGTGAAAAGTTCGTACTGCAAACAATGCGAGGTTTGGAAAAAAAAAATCGACACTGAAGAGTACAACGAATGGTATGACGATCACAAAGATGTTTGTGCTGCGAATCATAACGGTTCTTCAGGAAAAATGGAAGTCGATGCGGTCGTAGAAATGTTCAAGCGTTCAATGGAAAAATTTAACGTCCAATACAAAAATTACATCGGCGACGGTGACTCGAAAACCTACTCGGGGATTTTGAAAGCTGTGCCTTACGGAAACAACGAAGTGGTAAAAAAAGAATGTATTGGACACGTTCAAAAAAGAATGGGTTCACGACTCCGAGACTGTGTCAAAAAAAATACCGAGATGACTGTAAATAAAAGTGGGAAAAAAATGCAAAAAAAAGTACTTGGTGGAAAAGGAAAGCTCACAGCCAAACTGATCGATAAATTGACGGTTTATTATGGCTTGGCAATCAGGAGGCACTGTGATTCCGTTGACAATATGTATAATGCAATATGGGCAACATATTACCATTATTGTTCAACAGATGAAAATCCTCAACACGAAAGATGCCCGGTCGGAACTGAGTCATGGTGTTGTTGGCAGCGAGCGCGAGCTTCGAATAAATTATCGGATTATAAACACGATTATTCTCCATTTCCACAAGATGTTGCTGACGCTCTGTTTCCGATCTACACGGATCTGAGCAATGAAAAGTTGCTTGAAAGATGTGTTGGTGGTTTCACCCAAAATAACAACGAAAGCTATAATCAGTTGATTTGGAAAATCACACCGAAAATAATTCCTAGTGGTTCAAAAATAGTGGAAATAGCAGCTCACATGGCAGCCGGCACCTTTAATGAAGGTACGGCATCACTATTATATTATATGAGTGCACTGGGTCTATCGATTGGGCCCAATGCCCATGCCTATGCCGAAAAACAGGATGCAGAGCGCGTCGCGATCTCTATTTTCAGAGCGCATGAGCGCACGCGCGAAGGAAGAATGGTTCGCCGACGACTGCAATTCGACAATTTGGAAGCTGCTGATGATGCAGAGGGAACTTCTTATGGCCCTGGAATAGATGACTCCTTGTAAGTTGTAAAAAAAAATTTTTATCCATGTGTTCACCACTTATGAAACTTTGAACGCGTTTATCTCGAAACGATGTTTTCAAAGTCGGTGAGCACGATTTCTCAAAGATGGCTCAACCGATCGGTCTGGAATTTTAACACAACTTTCTCAGATATATTCTACTGGGATTGGACGAAGGAGTAAGATTTCCGAAAATTATTTCTGTTTTTTTTGAACCATTGAACGACCAAAATTCGGTTAAAAATTGAAATTTCGTCTTTGAGGAGCCGTCATTTCATCAAAATTGGAAATTCCAACTATTCCTTCGTCCAATCCTAGCATTTATCTGTCCACTAAACAAATCTCTTTGGTTTTTTAATTTCAGCTGATCCAAACGGGAGATTTCATGCTCACCGCAAGACGCCTTTTTTTAGAGGACCTACAGGAGATCAATCACAGGAGCTATCTGAAGCAATATTTTGTTAAATAAAAAATTGCGATAAAGAGTTAAAAGATGACACTCCATTTACTTCCTTATGCTTTTCCTCGTGAAATGAAATCCCTGTCCGGAAAAAATTCGTAAAAAAACGAGTTTTTTTGGCCTTCCAACTGTATATAACCCCTTAAAAGAGTGCCTTACAAAAGTATACTAATTAAATCGTAATCTTACAAAAGATGCCACTTCAAACCTGACCAAAAATTAAATCCAACCTTTATAAAAAGTCATTAAATAAATTGAAACTATAAAAGCATTAATAGTCAAGTACATTAAAACTTATTAATTTCTAATATAAAATCTCTTCATTAATTGAAAATATAGTTATTCTATACAACAAGAACAAGAATAAAAAATCAGTATGAGAAAAAAATTGCAATAAAAAAAAAAATTTCAAACGAAAAAAATTGAATTGAAAAAAAATTTCGGCCGAAGTACATGGCGAGTTTTTTTGCTTAATTCATATGATGTATCTATCACTCATGCTCGCGAACTCGCCAAGTACTTCAGCTGAAATTGTTTTTTCAATCCCATTTTTTTCGTTTGAAATTTCTTTTCACTGCAAAGCACTGATTAAATCAATTTACTGTCAGAAGCTGTTGTAGAAATGGCTGAAATTTCATACCCGTTTAGCGCTTTAAGCATACTGTAAATCACATTGTGTTTCCTAGCTCGAGAATTCATGCGAGCTGATAAGCTTAGGACACGAAATTATGTATAAGGCAAATTTTTTCCAGTCCTACACTGTGGCAAATTGTTTCGGGTAAGAATGCAATTTCCAATGAAATTATTTTTCTCAATATACCAAGTTCGCAGCGGTTTTTGATGAACGTAATAAAGCTCCGAGAGCTTGCAAAATAAGCTTGGTAGCAGACTTTCCATTCCCCCTTGCACAAACATGCTTCTTATCTCGTGATCTCTTTTACTATCAACGTCATTTTTATTCGCTGGTAAGGCGTTTCTTGATTAGGTCTGTTAGTGCCAACCCGCGAGCGTCTATTCGTCTCGCATCTCTCAACCCTTTGAGAATTGAAATAAGAGGATGAAATAGAATTTTACAAGGTTCTACCTGAATCTTGTCTTCTCTTTCGTTGACTCGATCGAAACGCAAAAGTCCAGAACTCTGGCTCGTGGGAATTGCGAGGATATATCACTTGTCTCATTTCGCCCTGCGCCTGAGAAACTTTAAAAACTCATCCTAAATCTCTTTCCGTGTTGTATATATTGTCCTTTTTCGTTCTCTCGTCAAGCTTGTAAAGGTATTTTAATAATACGCCAAAAAAATATTCGATTTAAGAGATTTTTTTCACTGCATAGTTAATGATTAATTATAAACAAAGTTATATGTTCTTACAATCAGGAAATATAGAATAAGAGTTGGTGTTGGAATTTTCGAACATTCACGTCATTTATCCTGTTGCATTGAATTTTTCTTTTGAATATTACTCATTTGGATTACCAGCAAAAAGTACGATGGAAATTATAAGACTTCCAACTTTTTTTATCATTTATTTTATAAAAATGTTTGCGGGCAACTCGAATGCTTTTTCTAACTTCCTTGTTTTCTTAGCAAAAGTAGGTTGCAGGTTTTTCTCAGATGTGATACATGATTGTAAGATCGAGTATCTTAGCGTACGGTAAATGATAAAAAAAAGCGAAGAAACAACTTTTTACTCGGGAACTGGGATTTGATGCTCTTTTTTTAGCCTCGTATAGTTATTATTCCTTCGCTTTTTTATATGATTTAGCTAGCGAATGCAATAATAAAATGCTTTGGCTTAAGGAAGGACGACCATTTACAAATTTGAAAAAATCGATTTTTTTCCGTAAATCGATAGTTCAATGTCTCAATAATATCGTGTTTAATTTTTAAAGCGAAATTCCCAGAATTGCCTGAGTTTTCGCGGAAAAACGCGTAGTGACGCGTCTACTAGGCGTTGGGCGCGACGTAATAAATTTATTCTGCAATTTAATGGACATTTGTGTTGGTCTAAGTGAGCGGTGTTATCGGAACATGTTGAGCATTTACACATAACTGGAAAGGGTGTGTTCAAATATTACCAAAAAAAAAGCCGTGAACGAAGAAAATGAAGAAAATTTGAAACGTGATCAACCGGCGGATAAACTGAAAGTAACTGATCGTGGAAGAAGCGAGACTTCAAATCTTTATTTGGAGTAACAACTCTCATTGGTTATTATTCCGGAAAAGTTATCAACCTGGTTGTCAAGAGCAGTTATTGCCAAGGTTGCACAGCGTGGAAAAATAAAATCGACACCGTTGAATATCGGAATTGGTGTGCTGAACATACAGAAGAATGTGATAATAACCACGAAGGCTCGGTAGGAAAGATGGAAGTGGATTCGATTCTTGACATATTTTTGACACTGTTCGACGTGAGGTATCTCAATTATATTGAAGATGGCGACTCAAAAACGTTCAAAGCCATACTTGACAAGCAGCTCTATGGTGACAATTTGGAGACAAAAAATGCGTATGCATAGAACACGTCAAGAAAAGAATGGGTACGCGATTGAGAAATGCAAAAAAAAAACCTATAAGCTTGGAGGAAGGGGAAAATTAACAGATGATCTCATAAGAAAATTAAGTACGTATAATGGATTGGCCATTTATCGAAATGTGGAAAGCGTAGAAAATATGAAAAAAGCTATTATGGCTACGTTCCATTATTTATGTTCGACCGATGAGAATCTCAGATACGAGAACTGTCCGCCAGGGGCCGATAGCTGGTGCAAGTGGCAAAAAGCTGAGGCTACTGGTGAAACTTTCAAGCACCCTGCGCCTCTCCATCCTGAAGTCCAGAAGCATCTTTTGCCGATATACACGGGTTTATCCGATTATAATTTATTGGAGAGATGCTTGGGTGGCCACACGCAAAATGCAAACGAAAGTTTCAACTCCACCGTATGACGCTTAGCTCCCAAACATTTGCATTCAGACTTAAGTGTCATCGAAGTTGCAGCTTACATTGCAGCCAGCATATTCAGCGAGGGGAATTCTGCAATTTTAAGAATTATTAGCGCTCTGGAGATCAGCATTGGGAGGCAATCGAAGGAATTCGCAAGGAAAGCCGACGAGCAATGCGTATTGCGCCAGGAGCGCCACAGCTTTCTATCGTCCAAGGAGGGTCGGAAAGCCCGTAGAGAACAGCAGCAGCAGGAAAATCGGTCTTACGAGGAAGCCGAAGGAGTCCTGTATGGCGCTAGAATTGCTGATTAGCCGGTAAGACATCAAAATCATAAAGTTTTTCCTTGTTAAAACTTTGAGCGCGTTTTTCTTAAAACTGTATTTTTCCAAACTGCTGGAGTGATTACTCAAAAACTATTCAACCGATTTTGATGAAATTTGGTACACATTTTCTTGTATCAGCTTGTTGTTATTATCAGCCGGCTTCGTGGAATGTGAAATAACAATAGCGAACCCCAACAGGAAGTTAAGGAGAAGTTAATAAATTCTACCTTGGAAACTGAAATGGATACCCGGGTACCCGGTCACTGACCGGACGGTTAAGCTGTCATTTCGTGAATTTTGCATATATTTCCAAAATCCTGCTTCACCGACAGCGTATGGATGTTATTTTTAAAAAATCATTTTGATTTTTGACTTTCAGACAATTACAGCGCAAGGGAAAACTTCGGCAATGTGGAAACTTTTTGAGCGACTTCCTCGAAAATCGATGTACACGACTGGCAATTTGCATTAAAAAAAATATATATATATATATTTTTGCATACTTAAGACGTCAAATAACAAACACAAAGTTACAAATTTCCATGTGTATTCTTTCTATGAAAAAAAAAATCACAAAAAACCTATAATTTGTGCTTTTAAACGGTCTTCCCCCCTTAAATTTGTATTGAGCTATCTCTTGAAAGAAGTAATACATATAATGTCAGGCTCGGAATTCAATGTTGAATAAAATGAATTGAAACAAAAGGTGGATTGGATTCTTCGTGTTAACAATACATGATTCACGCAGTATGCATTTAAGGATGTATGATCGGTCGGCTTGATTTCAAATAAAAATCTGATTTTTTTATACACTACCGCCGAAGTTTCCAGACAAAAGTTCAAAAAAGTCTCGGCGCTGTTTTTGATGCCATATCGTCAGTAATATACATAAACGAATTTAATAAACGGCATTTTGAAGGGGAAGAATTCAGCTTCATTTTCCTTTTTTTTTAAATTTTCACGATATGTTTTATGACCAGCACGTCATTTCGAAAACGATCGTTTTTCGTCTTTTTTTTTTCTTTTACAGTTGGACCGGGTTTTCAGAAAAAAATTTTTTCTTCCATTTCCTTAACCGGATCCTTAAAGAGGAAAGCTTAAGCTTCAGTTTTGTTTTTTTTTTAAAGTTCGGTGCGATTTTTTTTCGCAAAGTTATCCCGTCTTTGGCGAAAAAAGACAAAATTTGGAAATTGCCGCGTAACACGAGAACTATTAGATTTAAAAGGAAATGTCAAGGGGATAAAAAATTGCGCCTGTGATTGTTGAGTTCACTAGAATTTTTTCAGTTTTTTTTCCGAAATTTTTTTTTCATTGATTTTTAGTCGAACCTCAGGTATATTGATTGTCGTAACTTCAAAACGATGGGGTTTGTGATAAAACGTTAAGAAACAAAAAAGTTTTATTTCTTAATTTTGAATCCAATAAACATTTTTTCAGATTTTTTTTCAAATTTTTTTTCCAACTATTTTTGGTTCAAATTCTGATGAATTGATTCGCGTATTTCGAAAATTATGAGGTTATGATAAAATATCTAGAGGGGAAAAACTTGTATTTTTCAATTTTGAGTGCATTGGAATTCTTGTAGATTTTTTTTCGAAATTTTTTTCTGATAAATTGAAAATGGTCTCAACAACTGTTTAAAAGAATTCTCAGGTATTTAAGTTGAAACTACACACCTTTAAAATTTTGGTTAGACTTCAATAGTCTAACGAAAGTCTAGTTTTATTTAATATCTCCAAAAACTGAATAACCCTGTAAAATTTCACCAATTTTGTCGAAAAAGCAATTTGCTTTTTCGTGCCATGATATTTGGAGACTCTCCCAAAGGTGTTCTGTAAAAGTGAGATTTAATCTTCTTATTCACGCCATCCAGTTAATTCCACATTAGTTCTACCCGGTTAAGATCAGGAAATTAAGGAGACTACTTTATTACTTGCGGCTTTCTACTTTTCCTTTATTCTGTAAAACAGAAAAGCCTGTGTCTTTAAAATCTATAAGGAATCTTCGGAATAGGAGTTTAGTTCGAAAAAAAAATTTGAAAAAAAATCTGAAATTTTTTTTGATGAGTTCGAAATTAAGAAATGAAACTTTTTTCTTTCTTGACGTTTTATTACAAACCCCATCGTTTTCAAGTTACGGCAATCAATATACCTGAGGTTTGACCGAAAATCGATGAAAAAAAAAATTTCGGAAAAAAAATCTGAAAAATTTTTAATGAACTCAGCAATCACAGGTGCAACTTTTTACCACTTTGAGATTTCCTTTCAAACCTAGTAGTTCTTGTGTTACGCAGCAATTTGCAAATTTTGTCTTTTTTCGCCAAAAACGGGATAACTTGGCGAACAAAAATCGCACCAAACTTAAAAAAAAACAAAACTGAAGCTTAAGCTTCCCTCTTTAAGGATCAGGTTAAGGAAATGGAAGAAAATTTCTTTTTCTGAAAACCCGGTCCAACTGTAAAAGAAAAAAAAAGACGAAAAATGGTCGTTTTCGAAATGACGTGCTGGTCGTAAAAAAAATCGTGGAAATTTAAAATAAAAGCAAAATGAAACTGAATTCCTCCCCTTCAAAATGCCGTTTATTAAATTCGTTTATGTATATTACCGACGAAATGGCATCAAAAACAGCGCCAAGACTTTTTTGAACTTTTGTCCGGAAACTTTTCGGCGGTAGTGTATGTTGTAGTCCAAGCTTTATACATAGTCGAATTTTACACAGCGCATATGGCGACAATGACTTTCTGGTCATTACAACCAAAACGTTAATATATTTCGGTATCAGATGCTCTAGACAAAAAACATCATTTATATTTATTAAATATCGCCGATTCTGATAGTACATTAAAAACGAGAAGTTAACGAACATCCGAATTAGAAATATCGAGGTGAAGACCACAAATTGTCATGACACTTCATGATTTTATAACCCCGTAGAATTGTGCCAACGTCACACATCGTAACACACAACATATATATATGTAGACATATGTATGTACATAACCTATTCTTACTGTCAAGCGGGCTGATGTTTTTGGGGGTTATGTTTACCTCAAAACCCAGCTGTCAATTTACCAAGTGCGAGCGACGTTGTCGACAGTAATTTTTGCTATGTATACCACCGAGTCATGTTAACAATTCAGAACGCGATGCTTCCGTAACGAAATTAACTTATAAATTTTTACTTATCTAAAAAATGATCATTACATTTTGGAATAATATTGTGCTGTATATGGCCATCCGTGGTAGCTTATTTTCTAAATTGTAGTGAAAGATTGTCTATTGACTAGTACGAGCCACTTGTAGGTAAAACCTAAAAAAGACTTATTGAGTAAAGCGGAAGGAAGAGTTGATCATCATAAGCAAATAATTAGACGTAAGAATGAAGTCCTGTATGAGTTAACTATATATTTTCCAAGTTTCTTGTATTGCTTTGCAGTTGAATTATGTTTTTTATTGCTTATGGAGTAACTTCGGGAAGAGGTGTTTGTCCCGAAGAATGCCAACATTCGAAATCACTGTAAGTTTATCGTAACTCACAATGGGCCCATGTGCGTCATTACCAGTTAACTGGTTAATAGGTTCAATGTATTTGATATATTTTTGTGTTAAATTCTTTTTAGTAAACAACACACACCTACAACTGAGGACACGATTTTTCAATGCATGACGTTCTTTTTTTACTTTAAATAAGTAGTTTTCCGCTGATATCATTTCTTTTTGAAAAGGACAACAATTTTTCAAGTGAAAAAATATAAGTTGTAGAAAAAATTCTTAATTAAAAATATATAGCAAAAAGGGAGAGGAAAAGAGAGAGTACGCGGACGAAAGAAAGAAAGGGAGAATGCACGCGATGGAGAAGGGAGAGAACGCGCGCGCGATGTAGAGATGAGAGATAGCGCGCTGCTTTCCCTCACCTTTTCCGATAAGAAAAGGAAAAGGAAAAAGAGGGGGAAGCCTCGTTTAGCGGAGTGGGTGAAAATGAACGGGGCAGATGTAGACGTTTCGCGCAAAGGACGAATGTATGTCTAAACTTACACAAGCGTGACTAACGCCTTTCTGACGCCAAGAAACAAAATATCCTGAAACATTCGATTTTACTGCACTAAATTATCATATCTTGGGAATGGGTGGACGGATCGACTTGTAACAAAGACCAAGGCAAAGGGAAAAACAAATAAAAAATTGGTCCTCTACAGTCAGATTTTTAAGTCAACCCGTTCTTCTGTAAGCGCTGTTTGAAAAAAAAAAATCCGAAAACCGCCATATTCGAGTATATAAGAGTGCGGCAGGGCGCTCGCGCTGGCTTTTTTTTTAATACTTGGCGTCGAGCCGCTACCGCGGTTATTGATATGCGCATCGCAGATCTGCCATTTAGTGTAATTTGTAAATTGCGCGAATCCTCATAAAAAGTTACATTATATCGGAATGTATCTAATGACAGCGAAATGAGACTGGGACAAAACCCAGCATATGGAAGCTGCTGCGGACATGGATTGTTAATGAAAATAAGATCAAACAGCTGTGAGTACATGTAAAAAAAATCGAATGAATAATTAAGTAATTGTTACTTCTGGATAAAATAAAATCATCATATTTTCTTATTAAAAAAGAATTTTTCTGGAATTTTGTAATGTATTTAAAAACTCCGTTGATCTTTTTTTTTAAGGTATTCCTTTCACGAACTCGAATATTTGACAATTCACGGATTTTTTTCTACATAAAAGTCCCATCCCAGTACATAAAAGGCACATCCCAGTCCACTGGAAAAATATCGAGTCAGGTTACCGAACCTTTAGAAAAGAATTATAACTTTGAAAATCGTCTAATTTACACGACACTTTATGGAAATGACCTGTTGCTCACATTTCTATTGAACAATTCATATATTAAATAACGATAGATGTTTGATATAAACTGTCTTGCGGTAAATTAAATTCTAAAGATTCCGTAGCAGCAATAAAAACAGAGAGTCACCGGACGTTTGAAGAAAATATTCACGATAGAACTTGAAAGAATATGATCAGCAGACGATTTTTCGTAGCCATGACGTTCAAGAGGTTATGTTATCTTCGGCAGTTTTTACAATATTTTTAACGCTATTCTTGTTTTTGCCCGTTACAAATTGGCTCACATTTTTACCAATGTCACTGCGTACTTTATACGTATTTTCACTCATATTTCACTATTTTTTTAACCAAATACAATAAGTCCAGCTTTTCTCTTTGACAGTGGAGTTGTTGACATTTGTAGCTCTCCAAAAAATATCAAAAAGTTTCATAATTTACACAATTAAGCTGAAATTTTCGATTTATGTTTACAGTTCAGACTAATAATTGGTTATAACTTTTTTAAACAAAATGCAGCCTAATTTATGAACAAATGTGGAGGGCCCCGCTTATGCGCCCAAAAAATACGGCCCTCCGCGAAAGGAATACCTTAAGTTTTATCTACCAAACTGTCCTACATGAGCAATGTTTTTCGAATATGCACGATACTAACACTTTATACAGGAACGTATTTATCTTTCGCTTTTTGTTATTCCCCTCTCGATATTTCCTCAATTCTCACCAGTCATTATTCTGCGCGCAAAATAAAAGCTTCACACTCTCCACCGTCTGGTAGAATTGATACCATTTCATATTTTTCTGCGATGATAAATCATTTTCTCTGTGCCTGTGTGTTTCCTATCGAGATAAGATTTATTACCATAGTAAAAATGATCGCCATGTTGGCTTGACCGCCATGGGGTCCTGTATTCGGTAACACGTCAAAATAACTCGCAATAAAATAACATGCAAAAATAATACAGAACAAAAATAACACAGAACAAGTATAACACGCGACAAAATGATATACAAAATATTGTAATCGTAGCATATTGATATTGTGGTTGTTATTGTAAAACCATATACAATTCAAACCTATGGTGGTTATGACCTAGAAAACGACAAAAAGGCGCGAAGCGCCCGGTCCAAACCATCACATTCCACTATTCGCACCTGAATTTTAACACTGTTCTAAGTCCTGGAATGAACTTTTTTATTCATTTTTTCACATTTGAAGGCTCTCCCCCTTAATATTACATCATTTTATATTCATACTCATGTCTAGAAAAAACATTTGGACCAATTTTGAACTGGAGCCGCAAAGATGTGTCAACTATATTTTATTGACACTTTTTAATTAATTTTTATTAATATTTCTTTTAATTTGGTGTTATTTTGATCGGTGTTATTTTGTCATAGTACCTTGCATTCTCCATTTTTGTTTGTTTGCCATCTTTGTCGATGCTGTCGTTGTCACGAAACTCACGCGCTCTTTGGTGGACTAAAATACACATAATATATAGATTAGGGTGATTACAAAAAAAATCGATATTTTTTTTCTTGGAGCTCCAACGAAAAATGTTAGCACACTGAAAAAAAGTAATTTTCCCAAAATTTTAGGCTTATTTAGAGACCATTCTCTTCATTTTTTTTTATAACTAAGAGAATGGTGTATGATAAGCTCATTGTATTTGGTAAATATTTAATATCTTTGTCGTGAGATTATAAAGATCGCGGTCAGTTTTAACTTTTGATTAAAGTGACTTTTATATATATGGAAGAGTGATAGTGCAAAAATAAAGTTCAAATCAATAAATAAACTTTTGAACAGTGTCTAAATAAATAATTTTTTTATTAACCCTAGCCCCAACAATCCATTTTCCCGAACGTAAACTCTATAACGGAGTTCAAAACGGTGCCCTCTTCTCTATTACCATAAAATGTTCCTTGAATGCAACAATAAAGTTTATTTAGAAATCATTCTCTTTGTTTTTTTTTTTTATAATTAAGAGATGGTAATGGTGTATGATAAACTCGTATTTGGTGAATATTTGATATCTTTGAACAGTCCTGTGGTTATAAAGATCGCCGTCAGTTTCAGTTTTGATTAAAGTAACTTTTATATATATATATATAGAAGAGTGATAGTACAAAAATAAAGTATAATTTAATAAATAATCTTTTGAAAAGTACCTTAATAAATAATTTTTTTTTATTAACCCTAGCCCCAGCAATTCATTTTTCCCAACGTAAACTCTTGAATAGAGTCGAAAACAGTGCCTCTTCTCTTTTACCATAAAATGTCTCTTGCATGCAATAATAAAGTTTATTTGGAAACCATTCTCTTCATTTTTTATATAATTGAGAGAATGATGTATGATACCACCCTTCGTTTGAACCACCCTAGGTTTGAATTATATATGGTTTTAAACCACCCTAAAGTGGTAAAGATCTTAAATACATGAAAATTCTATTTGCACTTACAACCCAAAACGGAATCAAGCAATGCGAAATAATTTTGAGCGAAAAGATATTTGATTTGAGAAAAAAAAATTTCATAAGTACTTCACCAATTTTTTTTTAATCTATTGCTCACGAGATATAATTCGTAATCAATAAACATTATAAAAGAAAAACTCGCGTAGTACTTCGGCCAAAATTATTTTCTCTATACTTTTTTGTTTCAAAATCTCGTTTTATTATGATTACTTATATTTAAAAACTTTAGGTGCATTCTGATGCTATTGGAGTATTTCTTCGGCATCATTTTTTATGGAATATTTTCCGATCCGTTGATCTGTTGGCACGGATGTTTAGGTGCAATATTTTTTGCATTTTTTTTTACAAAATTAAAAAAAATTGAAGTTTTTACTTGTTCATTGTTCTTTTATGCGTCGTATCCTCTCAGAACTACTGTACGTTTTAAGTAATCTAATAATTTTATAAGTATTGACGGTTAATTACGAAGATTGAATTCATTTGAACACTTCTTAGATCAATATTTTACATTGCATTTTTAGTCCGAATATAGTCGCGATACACCAGCTCGAAATTTGACCATGTATCCATTTTTAGCCGAAATCATTAAAAAATCGCTTGAGCGACCTCTAAAATTTTTATTCAAGATTCATTTTTTGAGAGAATCACTTTTTGATAAAATGTTACCATATTTTGCTGCAATGCCGAAAAAAATGTCAATTCTTTTGCATCACTCAGATACATACATAATATAAACATGTTCAATTGGCAAGCTATGAATTTCATACCCGAGTACGTACACAATATTGACATATTTAATTAACAAACTATGAATTCCATACAAAAAGTTGACAAATCCTAGCCAAAAACAGCATAAAAGCTGTGAAAAAAGCTGAGACAAGTATATTTATGCCCCCCCCCCCCCCAAAATAGTCGTTCCAATTAATTCCCCCCACCACCCAGCGCCAAAATACCGATCCCCACAAAAATTTACAAAAACCCGTCTAAGTCGTTCACGCAAAGATCTCCCCGCACAAAAATCCTTTCTAAAAACCAACTCGTCATACAAAGTTTTATGGGTATCCGCTCTCATTATATTATCAAATTAAGTCAAATTGTACAGAGGTGATAATTTCATTCTCGTAAATGTTGTGAGTTCACAAAAAGTTGATAAATAAATGAAGATCTACTAAAGTGTATGTGGCCAAGTACGTGGGATTTTATTGTGTTTATAAAATCTCCAATTATGTTCATATGCCATTTCTCTAATTAATGTTTTATTACAACGAATTATTATCCTATGACTTGGAACTACAAGGGCTTTAAAAAAAATACAGAATTGCATTAGCCTGAGTGAGCTTGAACGCTGCTCCACTCTCATTTGTAATATTTGTAGTATAGTTTTATTGGTAACAAATTGATAAAAGTTTACTATCGTACGTAGAGCGGATACGCACAGAGTACTTGTCCGGCCCGAAAATTTTTCATAAAATTTGTCACATAAGTCAACATTAATCTACCATACTTGTTGACCTTAACTAGTAAAGTAAGCGCAGCTAATTTGGAATCACAATATGCTGATCGTTTTGTATCCCAAATTATCCTCCTTTCCTTTAACCAATTGTTATCGATGAATTGATGCTCGTGTGGAGCATATCTCACGTTATTACACCGCATGTTTATTCTGGTTTTGTAACGTCCGGGGGAAAACTGGAGTTCTAGAGCATCTAAACGGTACTGTACACCCGGAATAAGTAATCCGGTAATATTTACATGCACTTCTACAACAGGTTTTACAAAACGGAATAAGCCTGCCATGTAAGAGCGGTCATCAATTAATTACATTCTAAGGCGGGTAAGTTTCGAATCTGCATCAGGAGATACGAATGTTCGGAGTAGTTGAAAAATTTACCGTGAACAAAAAAGCATATTTTTAGCTGACTAGTTGAAAAATTTTCGGGCCGGACAAGTACTCTCTGCATATCCGCTCTAGGTACGATAGTAAACTTTTATCAATTTGTTACCAATAAAACTATACTACAAATATTACAAATGAGAGTATGGCAGCGTTCAAGCTCACGCAGGATAATGCAATTCTGTATTTTTTTTTGAAAGCCCTTGTAGTTCCAAGTCATAGGATAATAATTCGTTGTAATGAAGCATTAATTAGAGAAATGGCATATTTCTCTATTGCAAATATGAACATATTTGGAGACTTTATAAACATAATAAAATCCTACGTACTTGGCCACATATACTTTAGTAGATCTCTATTTATTTATCAACTTTTTGTGAACTCACAACATTTACGAGAATGAAATTATCACCTCTGTACAATTTGACTTAATTTGATAAGAGAATGAGAGCGGATACCCATAGAACTTTGTATGACGTGTTGGTTTTTAGAAAGGATTTTTGTGCGAGGAGATCTTTGCATGAACGATTTAGACGGATTTTTGTAAATTTTTGTGGAAATCGGTATTTTGGCGCTGGGTGGGGGGAGGGGTATTAACTGGAACGACTATTTGGGGGGGGGGGGCGTAAATGTACTTGTCTCAGCTTTTTTCACAGCATTTATGCTGTTTTCGGCAAGGTCTGATTTTCTGAGGGATTTTTGTGACAGGTTATCATATTTGGGCCAAATTCATGCTTTGTGGCTTATGGAAATATTTATAATTTTGGTGTTTTTTTTTTACTTCATTCTACCAGGAACTTCATCCAAGAGAAGATTATAGAGGATTTTTGGAATTGTACATTTTTTTAAATGGCATTTTACAAAACGGCTTCAAATTTAAAACCATTTAGTAGAATGCCGAATTAAGTTTTTCTGTATAAAAAATTTATCTGCATAAAAATTGTTTTAAAAAACAAAAAACTCCCGACTGCTATAATATATATAACTTCATAAAAATATATTTTTATAAAATATTTATAAAATAGAATGAAAGAAATTCCCAAAAAAAGATTTATTTTGAAACCCCCCCTCCAAAAGTAGATAGTAGTGAACTTGAAAAAGTGTGAAATAAAAATTGATCAGAAATAATACATATAGATAAAAAATCATTCAATTGGTTAGTGTAACTCCCTCGACATTCAATTTTTATGGTTAATGTTAATTGACGGTAGGATAAGTTATTTATATGCGAAAAATAAAAATCAAAAAGTAATTATCAAAGTTAAATAATTGTACGAAAAATGTAGATGATGAAAAAAATGTACAATTTACATAAAATTAACAAATGTTATAATTATAATCGAATTTAATTGTGGTCGGGAAAAGTCTCCAAGTCATTAAATGAGAAATGGAGACGTCTCCCAACCATAATTAAATTCGATTATAATTATAACATTTGTTAATTTTATGTAAATTGTACATTTTTTTCATCATCTACATTTTTCGTACAATTATTTAACTTTGATAATTACTTTTTGATTTTTATTTTTCGCATGTAAATAACTTATCCTACCGTCAATTAACATTAACCATAAAAATTAAATGTCGAGGGAGTTACACTAACCAATTGAATGATTTTTTATCTATATGTATTATTTCTGATCAATTTTTATTTCACATTTTTTCAAGTTCACTACTATCTACTTTTGGCGGGGGGGTTTCAAAATAAATCTTTTTTTGGAAATTTCTTTCATTCTTTTTTATAAATAATTTATAAAAATATATTTTTATGAAGTTATATATGGGGCATTCCATGTCAAGTGGGCCACCCTGAAAATTTTTATTTTTTGATTTCGCTCAAATTTTTTTCTATTATTGTATCCATTGAAAGAACCTTTCTTCATTTTTTTCAAATTTTTTTGTCCATCCATTCACGAGATATGATTTTTTTTTCGAAATTCGATGATTTTTTTTCAAATGCTTGTAACTTTGCGAAAAATGGACCAAATTGAGCTTCTTTTTTTTTGAAATCTTGGTTTTTTATTGCACTTTCCGAAACTGAAAATGAAAAAATGCATGATGTCCATCTTTTTGTCTGTTCTTTAGCTTGAAGCAAAAAAACGTTGATTTCAGAAGGTTCGACATTTTTAATTTTTTTCAAAAAATTCTCTAAGAAACTTTGACCTATTCAACTATTTTTGAGAATAGTTTCATCGTGGCAAATTTATTCCTTCAATTTTTTTCTTAATTTTATAAATTTTTTTAAAATGAAATATTTGTTTGCTGGCACAGTAAGCCATTCAGAAATGTAATTTCGTTACATCCAATAATTTTCCATCGTAATTGACCTTGATGTCGGGTATGTATATGAAATATCTTTCGTTTATTCTTAATACATTTACCATAGAATAGAATACACAATAGCGGATTTATTTTCATGTTTTTGTAGTGCACATTCGAAAAGTCATTCAACCTCAGAAGCTTTTGTTTTTCTCGCCCACAAACCACAAGAAAAATTGGCGTGACCCGAAAATCAGTGACCCCGAAAGCCTCTGAGTACCAACTTGGGCATGAAAATTTCAAGGACGTTCCGAGATAATGATTTTTTATCAATAAAATGGTTATTTTTCGACGTTCGTTCATTTGTGTAAACAAAATCACCAGTTATTGCAAATTATTTCACATCAATTTTTATTCGTAAATATGCAATCGATACCAAAATATGGAAAAAAGTTTGAAAACCGAAAGAAAACTACGGCAACTACTCGGAAAATTGTTATGGAAAAAGTGGGATTCCATAATCCCACCGTGCTTGAAAGGGTTAATCATAATTACATCAGAACCCTTTTTCCGCAAAAACACACACAACATTGTGTACATACTGGTTTGCCATCACGCCAATTTTTCTTGTGGTTTGTGGGCGAGAAAAACAAAAGCTTCTGAGGTTGAATAACTTTTCGAATATACAGTTCAAAAACATGAAAATAAATCCGCTATTGTGTATCCTATTCTATGGTAAATGTATTAAGAATAAACGAAAGATATTTCATATACATACCCGACATCAAGGTCAATTACGATGGAAAATTATTGGATGTAACGAAATTACATTTCTGAATGGCTTACTGTGCCAGCAAACAAATATATCATTAGAAAAAACTTTATAAAATTAAGAAAAAAATTGAAGGAAAAAATTTGCCACGATGAAACTAGTCTCAAAAATAGTTGAATCGGTCAAAGTTTCTTAGAGAATTTTTTGAAAAAAATTAAAAATGTCGAACCTTCTGAAATCAACGTTTTTTTGCTTCAAGCTAAAGAACAGACAAAAAGATGGACATCATGCATTTTTTCATTTTCACTTTCGGAAAGTGCAATAAAAAACCAAGATTTCAAAAAAAAAGAAGCTCAATTTGGTCCATTTTTCGCAAAGTTACAAGCATTTGAAAAAAAATCATCGAATTTCGAAAAAAAAATCATATCTCGTGAATGGATGGACAAAAAAAATTGAAAAAAATGAAGAAAGGTTCTTTCAATGGATACAATAATAGAAAAAAATTTGAGCGAAATCAAAAAATAAAAATTTTCAGGGTGGCCCACTTGACATGGAATGCCCCATATATTATAGCAGTCGCGAGTTTTTTGATTTTTAAAACAATTTTTATTTCATACTTTTTAAAATTCACTAGTATCTACTTTTGGCGGGGGGGGTTTCAAAATAAATCTTTTTTTGAAAATTTCTTTCATTCTTTTTTATAAATATTTTATAAAAATATATTTTGATGAAGTTATATATATTATAGCAGTCGGGAGTTTTTGTTTTTTAAAACAATTTTTATTTCACACTTTTTAAAATTCACTAATATCTACTTTTGGTGGTGGGTGTTAAGTTAATTCATTTTTTTAATATTTACTTCATTCTTTTTTTGAAACATTTAAAAAAATATATATTTTCATGAAATTATACTATTATAGCAGGCGGGAGTTTTTTGTTTTTTAAATCAATTTTTTTTTATTATAAATGTTCATTTTTATAAAATATAGCTTTTCTTCAGTAAACGTTGGTCGAATATATAAATCCAAAGTTTTGTTTTTCCCGATTTTATTGTGGTTTTTTGTCAGATTTATATGTACTTCCATAAAAATGTCTCTTTTTTTTACACATTTTCTCCATTCTACGTTTGTTGAATTTATAAATTTAAAGTTTTGTTTTTCCCAACTTTATTAATTTTTTTGTCGGATTCATACTTAAAAGAAATACTGTTGCTAAGTTCGATTAGTTGAAAAATTGTTACCTATAATTTTTCAAACTTCACGTTTATATATTTCTTTTTTAATTCAGTTTGTGTGCGTAGTAATAATAACTTGCTTTTTGTCAAATTTATACTCAAATAACTTGTTTTCTTTTAAATTTGTACTAATAAAATATTGACAAGTTCGCTCATTAAAAAAAATTTTCTATAATGCTATAAAGTTTTGTTAAAATTCACATTGTTTGCGTGATGAAAAAATTAAACACGGTTTTATTTATAAGCTCATTCTGTGTACGCACTAAAAAATAAAATTACTAATAAAATTTCACAAAAAATGTTATTGTAATCTTTTTATTAAAAATATAATTTTGTTCACTTGTACATTTGCTAAATTAAAAAATTTAAAGTTTTGTTCTTCCCAATTTGTTCGTTTGTCGAATTTACTATTAAAATCTGTATATTGATCAGTCTACTTGAAAAAATACAAAAATCATTGTAACTTTCAATAACGCAATAAAATTTCATGTTTATATACTTTCGTTGTCGATTTCATTCATTGTTGTTGCTTTGAGTTCGTAGCCATTTACACGGCTTTTTATTACTCTTATTTTTAAATTCACCTTGTGTGTCACGCAGTAATAAATAATAAATAAAAAAAAAAAATAAGAGTAAGAAAATCACTATAACACAAAACTTTATTATATTAAATAAAAATAATGATCGCAGCGAAACGCATAACCAAAAAAAAAAGTCGAGGACTACCTTATCTTTCGATATGGCAAAATGAGTTTGAATGTGAATATTAATAATTTCAGCGAGTTTGTAATAGATTTTAACAAACTATGTCGAAGAACACTGTCTGCCACACACAGAAAATACATGCAATTATAACACAAAAAAAAAACAATATATACATGTATATAGACGCACTGTATAGATTTATTTATATTATAACGCGCGTCGGTTCGGATTGACATGAATTAGCAACGCACAAAGGTGTGAATTTGGCGATAGTCGAATAAGGGTCCCCTTTCGATATGGCAAAATGCGTTTGAATGTGAATATTAATAATTCTTAATTATTTCAGCGAGTTTGCAATAGAATTGAACAAACTATGTCTAAGAACACTGTCTGTTACATATAGAAAGTACATGCGAAAATTGGTCAAGTCAGTTGTCACCGTTTCAGAGAAAAGTGGTGACAAAGAAATAGCCCCAATCAACTGATCGCAGTGAAACACATAACTCCCGTCTTTTTGCCCTGCGGGCAGTCGGAAGTTAAAAAAATACAGGAAAATGGAAACGAATCGCTTGAGCTAAATAAAAAAATTTTCTTGTAGCATACAAATTTGAAAAAAGTTATGTTTTTGTAAAATACTTATACCCTTTGTTTTGAGAGGAAGAAAAAATTTGATATTTATAGCTAAACATTTGTTAACCTCATGATTTATAGCTGAAAACACAAGAAAATTGCAAATGAACTACTTGGCATAGCTTTCAAAATTTTATTACGGCGACGAAATTTTGAAAGAGTCATGATTTTATGGAACCCTGACACTTTCTGCTTTGAGAACAAAAAAAATTTAACGTTGTGATTTTCAACGAAAAATATAAAAAATACCGAAAAGTAGCTTGAGCACTATCTAAATTTTTTTTTAAAAGACCCAAATTTTAGGAAAAATACTTGTTTTTCAGTGTACTAACATTTTTCGATGGAGCTCCAAGAAAAAAAAATATCGATTTTTTTTAATCCCCCTAATATAGATGTATGTAAATCTAAGAATAGAAAATTCTTCAACAACAATTTTAGACAGACATTATATGTTGAAAAGATTTCGAGTCAGTATTATTGTTTGGGCAAAACTTTACACTAGAGTGTGCGCTAGAATTCAAATATTTTCGTCCCGGACAAAAAGGGAATCATTAGTATTCCTGTGTTAATATTTTGTTAACCGCATTCGTCTTAACCCCTTCACTGTGAGGCGAGAAATAACTTTTTGTGCCATAAATGTGACTTTTTTTTCAGAAATACACCAACATTTTGGTGTTAATACTTTTGGGGTCGCTGAATCCGAATCCGATATCAAATTTTGGAAATTTAATATGCCGGAACCCAATATGGCGGACTAAAAACATTTTTTTTTTTTTTTTTATGAAAGTTGTCACTCGGGGGTTTTTGGGGTCGCTGAATCTAAATGTGATGTCAGATTTTAGAAATTCATAATAGCGGACCAAAAAAGCAAAACGTTATGTTATTTAAATAAACCTGACACTTGAAGGTTTTTGGGGCCGCTGAACCCTAATTTCATGTAAAAAAAAATATGAAATCAAAAAGGGTGAGTCTGATATAACTACAAAATTTTTAGAAACTATCCACATGGCCATGATTTGTGTTTTTTATATCGAATTAAGAGCTTTTTGTGTCTCGACAATCTCCATTTTCAATAGAGTTTGGTGTGTGCGTGTTTACGGTCTCAGCTTTCCTCGTGCACCGCTAAGTAGCTACGCACATGTCACATTCTCGAAAATGGTAACTCCTCCATACAGACATATATGTATGTGTGATTAGACGCGTATACAGCTCGTTTTTAGTTTTTCAGTAGTCAACTAGAAAGGTGCTGAAGCAATCTGAAGCATTGGTTAATATATGAAAAAAAATTCGAAACGAATAAATTATCTTTAAAAAACAAAAATAAAAGAAATTTTTATGAAATGTCGAATTCCGATTCAGAGGATGCAAAAAGTCTACAGAGTGACAGTGATGAATGGTTACAGGTGAATCTGATGTTGATTCGCTCGACGAAGCAGATTTATAGTTGTTTCAGCATTTAGACAATTTTAATAGAAACTTGAATTCGACAGAAGACGAATCAGATTTACTTCTGTCTCGGCGCTTAGACAATTTGGATAAAGACTTGACTTCGACAGACGACGCATCTATTTTTGCCCCAATCATCCATTCATTTTCAGATGGATCAGCAGGTATACGTGTCAATAGTGGCATCGATGCAAACAGTACTCCTAGTACAATTTTAAAGACTTTTATAAGTGATGGCATGATGGAAATGATCTGTGCACAAAAAATATTTGGGTAGAAGGAAAAATGAAGAGATTACGCCAGACAAATAAATAAAAACACAAATCCAAAATTTTTAAAGTCGGTCATTTGCCAACGTTAGCTTTATACATTTTATGCACTTGTGATTTTGATGATGATAATAAAAAAAACCAGCAGTTTATATGTATTATGCGAAAAAAAAAATTAGAAACACCATTTTTAGCAAAATGTTCGTACGATAGATACCGTAGCATTATTACATCATTACATTTTTATAACAACGTTGACGACCCATCAGATAAGCTTATGAAGAGTCGACCATTTTTAGAATGTTTAGTAGAGAGATTTCAAGCTGTTTATATGCCAGGTCAAAATATCAGTATTGATGAATCGCTGATGTTATGGAAAGGTCGTCTTAGCTGGCGTCAATGTAATCTAAATAAAAGAGCTCGTTTCGGTATCAAAATATACGAATACTACGAATCAAAATCGGAATATATTTATAATTTCCTTATTTATGCTGATTTACCATCTGGAACAAATTCAAATGCCAATAAATCCATTGGCATATTTGGGGAAACCGTGAAAAAGTTATTAGGTGATCTATTACGACAGGGTCGATTTCTGTACATTGACAACTGGTATTCGTCACCAATGCTTTAGAAACAACTCGTTGGTGACAAAACGAATGTTTATGGAACAGTAAGAGCTGACCGCAAATTTATGCCGACAATTCAATTCAAGTCAATTGCTTGTTGGTGATATGAAAGTGCTATACACTCGTAAATTAAGTTTTGTCACTTGGAAAGATAAAAAAATAGTAACAATTCTGTCAACAATGCATAGGCCTGAAATGATCAATACACACAAAAGAAATAAACGTACGAACACGAATATTTTAAAATTAAATGTGGTTATTTCGTATAACGATAATATGAGAGATGTTGATAGATTAGATCAATCACTCAGTCCGTATCAAATCGTTCGTAAAACAAAAAATAGCATCACAAGGTGTATTTTAATTTATTCGACATTGCAATCTTTAATGCATTTGTTGCTTATAATGGTCTTCAATAGGAAAATGACACTTAGATTTTCGACAAGCAATAGTGCAAAAACTCTTGGAAACCCATTGCAAGTATGAGTCTACTCTAGATGAGAGACGTTGCCGATTGGCTGTGGATCCGCTCAGATTTTCGGGCAGACATTTTCCAACGAAGATAGTATCACATAGAGCACAGATACTCAGAAAACAGTGTGCACAGTGCTACAAGAATGGTAAAGGGATAGAAATGGTGTACATGTGCGGAGAATGTAGAACGGCACTATGCGCCGCATCGTGCTTCAAAGTTTTTCACTCGAGATAAGTAAAAAAAAACATCTTGTGAAAAATGAAAATAATTGGATTTTTTCAAATGATTGAAATAAAAAAAAATTGAAAAGAACAACAAAAAATATTTGAAAAATACAAAAAAATCGAAAACATGGAGTGTTTTGTCAGGCAACCTCCTCGTGGTACACTCCGGGGCCGTGAATTATATTTTTTTATAAGCTCACCAGCTAATGCCGACCTATAATCCGAATTCAAAACTTTTTCAATTTTTGTAGCCAATTGGAGGCACCATCTTTGATTTCATAATTTCGATCCGAAATTTGGATTCAGCGACCTCAAAAACCCAGGAAGTTTCATTCCAACTGGACGATCTTTAAGATTTCTGGCGGCCATATTTGATCCGTCATTTTTCATTACGTAATTTTGATACCAAATTTGGATTCAGCGACCCCAAAAACTTAGGAAAAACAAATTTTATTGAAATCGCTATATGAGCAACCGATTTTTATCAGCTTTTTCGTCATGAAGCATACATGCGTCAAACACACTGTGAGCACATTTTATTTTTGCGCATATATGTGTCATACATACGTAAGGGGTTAATGGCTATAACAATTATTTTTATACACCAATCACTTTGTTGTAATTTACCATTCATCCTCTAAAATTTCTCTCGATATTTTAATAAATATATCTAGAGACGCGGCAGCGTCTTGACGCCAAATATTAAATAGTGTTGAACGTCCAAGGCAAGACGAACCGAGTATTCGATGTTCTCTGACTATGTCCTCCAAACAGGCCTGTATTTGATTCGATTTAGAAATATTAAAGTAATGAAGGGGTTAGGGTCAATTAGCAACTTCAAAAAATCGATTTTTTTTATTTCAAATTTCGAAAGTATAACATCTTGAAAGTATTCTCTGTAAATTTCATAAAGATCCGACCGCCGGACCGACGTTTTGAATCAAGATTCGATAAATCGAGGTTGCAGTGTAATATCAACATAATAAGATATTAGGATTACATATAAATACGATATTTTTTAATAGGCGTATAAAAAGCGGAAGAACGTGACTTCAGTTCTCAGTATAATCATCAAATAAAATCCGTTTGTAGACTTTAAGAGTGTTCATTCTACTTACAATTGATCAACTGTCAATATGTGTTCACGCTTGTAATAAAAATATGCTTCTGCATAGGCGAGAAAAATAGCGTGGAACGTATCCAGACATAAACATTGGAATAGTAGTGAGTAAAGGGAAGCTCTCTCCCCTGAGGTTAATGCAAATATGGATGCAAGCTTAAAACCTTAAAATTCGAATTGCCGATGGAGGGTAAGTAGATTCAACGAAATAAATGCGTCAATTTCGACAATACGAATGTAAGGAAAAATAAAGAGCAGGTAATTTATCCTTTCAGGGTCTCATATTAATTTCGCAATATGAGAGAACGTCGATTCGGAGTTTGTAGAAATATTTCGAATCAGCAGACATTCCAAACAGAAAAAAAAACAAGTGCTGTAAAGAAATTCAAGTGGGAGTAGTTTATGCCCTTAAGGTTGCTATTTTGAAAAAATACAAAAACACGTAAATTTTATTTTCATGTTTTTATAAAAATAGAACTCACTTCATTCAAATGGATTCACCCCTTTTTGATGGGATCTGAGAAATAGATAACCGCAGGGGTGGTTCACCCCTTAATGTTTTTATTTTTTTCGTACTTATGGTGGACTTTTCATCGTTTTAAGTCAGAAACATTTTGGTTTTTGTTTTATCGGAATCGGTGGAGTGTTTGTGGCTGAAACTGCAAAATCACCCTTTGACATGCCTTAGTTTGAAGGGTGGTTTCAGCCTTAGAACTGTTTTTCCACCGATAAAAAAAAATACGTGTCTCTTAGTTTCTGATGCTCTTTCATATACAGGAGTTTCAACAAAATCGGAGAGGGACACCAAACTGATGTTCCTTGTCAATACTTGAATCATTTTTTCCCTTGATATTAATATATTATTGTTTTTTTTATTATTATTTTTTACATAATCTAATGAATATAATTTATTGAGCACTTCCGAGATTCACTAAAAGACGTTGAAAAAAGTTAAATCAGATCGAATGACTACAGGCGGAGAGAAAAGGAGTTTAACTATTTTGGTATGATCACGTGAAATATTCGTCCTTCGTGATTCTTATAATTATTGCGTGTTCTTTTTGGCTCAATGCTCATCAAAAAAGTTCCTCCTGGCTCTTGAGTCGAATCGATAACATTGATGTATTCAGTACACAGAGGTATCTTGTGTGATTGACTGATTGTGTGATGATTCATAGTTGCTTGTTTTAATCATTTTTGTTAATTATCGATGTATCAAGTATTTTAATTTTTTTTATTAATTGAATTGTGTTTATTAATGTCTTCAGAGCCTTGGGTTTGAGGGTAATGTTTCGTTTAAACGCGGTTTCGTTTTTGAGTTCGTACCTAATTTCAACTTCAAGCCCAAAAACGATTTCGAGTTACGGTTTCTTAATGCATTTTCGATTAAAATTTAGGTTCCAACTTAAGATTGTAACAAAATGTATGCATTGCAATTTAACACGTAACTGCCTCTAGAGTTTCTGAGGATATAATTAAGTATTGAAAAGGCAATGAGGGGTTAAGGTTTTTTAATTAAACCCTCAACTCCGCAATGTTCTTGCAAAGTAAATATCTCTACGTCAAATTAGAATTCTATTTTGATTCAATTTCTTTTTTTTGAAAAATGACCGTGCAGTAATAGTAACGAGGAGTCAATTTGCAGTCTGTGACATTATTATTGAGCAAAACGCAATTTTTTATGTAAGTAAAATAAAATTTCTGGTCTACATAATATTCATTGCCTCCTTCGCCATAATTTGTATAGTCAAATTGGATCAAATCAAATTTTACGTTACGCTTACCAACAAAATTTTTCATTTAATAAAAAATTTCCAACTTGTCTCCGTAGTGAAGTGTATCATGGCAATACTCAGATAGCTGCTTTCAAATGTCTTTCCAAGCTCAGATGAAAATGCACTTTGAACAAGGAAAAATGTACACACATAACAGAAGAACCAACGCAACAAAAATTTGTAAGACTTTTTTTCTCTCATCATCTGGTCCATGTATGTGTAACTCTTACGGCTTTCTGTAAGAGATAGTGAGCTCGAATATCATCATTCATCTCTTGTATACTAGAAGAATGATGAATCGCTGGTCGGTGACGAGCGCGAGGCGGAAAGCTCGTGGTTCCTTTACTTTTTTCTTCTTATTTCTCGTCCCATTGTTCATTGGATTTTTTTTCAACTACGTTTTTTTGGTTTTCTTTTGCTCTACATAAAGTATACAGCGGGGCTTTGCTACCTCTCTTTCTTTTCTGTGTATTCCTTGGAGTTGCATGGGAGGACAAGTTGGGGTAGACAAACAAAAGAAAAAGGTGCCGATGGTAACTCACGCGAGAGGTCACTCTATATCATGCATTTCAAGTGCGCTTTACAAAATCATTGTTAAATTATTGAGCCAAATGCTGAGCCGTATCTCACCACCTAAGATATAGCTTATTTACACACTCCCTAGTAGCTTTTTGTTGTAGTTTTATGTCACTGGTAAATTCAAAAGAAATTTATATTTTTATTTTGTTTTTAGTTTATTGTTCCTGCGTATACCCTCGCGGGTTTTTACGAGCCCATCCCCGTCACTTTAACTAATGTACTACTGTATCGCATTTGCACGAGGACCAATGGAAACTGTGGAAAACCCGGTCGATATAGGCGGCTATATTTTTACTGAGTTTACTGAGGTAATTAGCACAACCTTTTACTGAGTTTTTGAGTTTACTGAGGTTTAATTAGCACAACCTCAGGAGCTCAGAACAACTGCCTCCCGCTCAGCGATTGATGCGCGCACAGGTGCATGGCTAGGCGGTCACCGAACCAAGTATTGGTCTCGCCCGAGGCTGCTTTGGCGATCTAGGTCAAGCAATAGAGCAGAAAAAGAGTGATTTTGTGACAAAAATAGTACCAGGACACCGATCGTGCCATCACACGAAAGACAGCCCGTAGTTATATTCTGCCATGTTTCTTACTCGTAACTATCATTTATTAATTTTTTATAAACAAAAAACAGCAAAAATCGTGTTTTTTTTCGTTTTTCGCTTGTAAAATGGAATATAATGAAGTAATCTTAATGTTCCCAAAAGACGAATTGTGGAGAATGAAAATGCGAACAAAATGAGTGCTGGAACGACTCGATCGGATCATTATTAACAAAGAAAAACCGGAAAAACCAGAAAAATCAGCGTTTTTTCAAAAATGCATAACGCCGCCATTTTTCAATTTGTAGTGCAGGCTCTCCGCGAGATAGTATAGATTGATAGGTACTTTATGTGTGCACAACTCAGGCGCTGTCGGATAATTAGTTTTTGCATAATTGCAATTTGAATTTTTTAATGCACTATCTTGCAGTGTGCCTGGATTCTCTGGAGATCGTCCGATTTCAATTTTCCAAACAGATTTAAAAAGTAGAAGTATTATACTATAAAACGTCTATTCTAATTTTGCGTTAAATTGCTGCAAAATAGGTGAAAAATAGTTGCAAACTTGACTGAAAACGGGCGAGCGCGTGAAAGCGGGTGAGTAGTGGGGGAAGAACGGCTGACGAGGGGAACGCGTATAAATAGTGACAGAAGCGCGCTGCGTGCAAGTTATGAATCTTCATATTCGATTATCTCAGCAACCACTAGAGCTATCTTAAATTTTTTTTTTGATTTTGGGGTAACTGAACCCACAAAAACTGATTCTTCACTCGAATTTCTAATCAATGGAAAAGCTACCGAAGTTAAGAATAATCAAATAAAATTAAAAAAATATCCTATCGCTCGCATTTGACTGTAACAAATTTTGAACCGCCGCACTGTCTTTGACTACTCCTGCTACAGCCACAGTTGCGACTTTGCCATATTTTAATAGAGATATAACTACCCTGAATTTTTCGAAAAAATGTTGCTTGTTTTTGATAATTTCTCGGTAACTAATTCGGTTACCTATCTATTTTTTTCGTAAAATTGTTTTATATGTTGTATTCAACCCTTTCGCAGTGATGGACCCCTACAGGGGCACAAAAAAGTCGTGCCACTTTTGTGTCATGACCTCTATAGGGGCATCTAAAAAAAACATATCTCTATTGTACCAATTTGATTGATTTTTGGTACCCCAAGGTTTTTGAGGTCAGTGAATCCGAATCTGAAGTCAGATTTCCAACATTCAAAATGGCGGATCCAATATGGCGGATCAAATACACAAAATTTTATTTTTTTGAAATGAAAACTGACACCCAGGGGTTTTTGGGATCGCTGAATCCGAATCTGGATTCAGATTTATGAAATTCAAAATGGCGGATCCAATATGGCGGATAGAAAAAACAAAATTTCATTGTTTTGAAATGAAAGCCGACAATTAGGGGTTTTTGGAGTCGCTGAATTCGAATCTGGACTTAGATTTTTTGAATTCAAGATGACGGATCCAATATGGTGGATCAAAAAAAAACAAAATTTCATTTTTTTGAAATGAAAGCTGACAATCGGGGGTTTTTGGGATCGCTGAATCTGAACTTGAAGTTAGATTATTTAAATTCAAAATGGCGGATAAAAAAAACAATATTTCATTTTTTTGAAATGAAATCTGACACTCAGAGGTTTTTGGGGCCGCTGAACCCAAATTTGAAATCAGATTATGGGCATTCAAAATGGCGGATCCAATGTGGTGGATCAAAAACAAAATTTCATTTTTTTGAAATGTACGATGATACTCGGCAGTTTTTGGGCTTGCTTAATCCCCATCTCATATCAGTTTTTAGAATTCAAAAGTGCCGAATCCAATATGGTGGATCAAACATTTTTTTTTCTTTTTTTTGTGGATATAGCATAATATAGCGGATCAAAAATTCAAAACGTAGTTTGATTTCGACGAATGTATCTTTTGTTTTCAAGGTCGTTGAATTCTAATCTAACATCAGATTTTTGTGGTCGTGAACTTCGAATTCAAGCCCTGACTGTAAGCATCTGAAGCTGAGATACATCATGACAGATCAAAATTTATCAAAGCATTGATGGGAAATTATTATCCATAATAGAAAATGGAAATTAATATTTTCGATGGTTTCATATCCTGCTCTCTGCCGAACCCAGAATCATGAATCGAGGACGTGGCAGTTATTGACTCCGATTTTGTATTTTTTGTACTTTTGTGTTTTTTATTTTTTTGGAGTTTTCGTATTTTTTATTTTTTTGTATTTTTCGTGTTTTTTTGTATTGGGTTTCTGATTTTTTCTTGTTATCTGTATCTATTGTTTTTTTGATGAGCTTCAGCGTTTGGTGTTTCCACAACAAATGAAGAAGAATATCGGCATTTTACTTGACAACATGATGAGACAACATATCTCATAATCTTACCTCAAACACCAAAAAATACAAACTTCTGTTGACATCCAACTATTTTTCGAATTTTTATCCACCATATTGTAACATATAAGCGTCATAATAAAAAATTCGATAAAATCCAGTTGCTGATGAAGAGATTATAATAAAATTTGAATTCGAATAACATATTACAATTATTAAATAAGAAAAGGCGGAGCCACTATGCTTGCCAGAAATCTTTAGAATAATCCGATTAGAACGAAACGTGGAAATTCAAAATGGCAGACCCAAAACATATTGGATTCGCCATTTTGAATTTTGAAAATTTGACATCAGATTTGGATTCAGCGACCCTAAAATCCCCTGAGTGTCAGCTTTCATTTCGAAAAAATAATATTTGGATTTTTGGATCCGTCATATTGAATCGACCATTTTGAATTTCCAACATTTGACATCAGATTTGGATTCAGCGACCCCAAAAACGCCCGAGTGTCAGCTGTCGATTCGAAAGAATAATTGTTGGTTTTTTTGATCCGCCATATTGAATCGGCCATTTTGAATTTCCAAAATTTGACATCAGATTTGGATTCAACGACCCCAAAAACCTACTTACCAAAATTTTGGTGTCTTTTTGAAAAAAAAAATGTTTAACATGAAAAGTTTTTTGTCGCGAGTTTTGCCACGAAAAGTTTTTTGTCGCCTCACTGCAAAAGGGTTAATACAGTACTTGTTTTTTGAGTGACTTTTTTAAGTATATAGACGATATACGCCAAACAGTGCGATGTTAATGGTCATGCCCCATAAAATTAATGTAATCGAACATAGTTTGACATAAACTTGAACATTTAATATCTAAAAAATGAATGCGGTAACCCTCGTCCTCCTTTCGTCACTATACTTAATAAATACCCGATAATAAATGTTAAAATTTTTACAAAAATCGATTGACTCCAAATTTTTTCAGCAATAATCTGTAAAGAATTTAAATTAACTTCAAATATTTAAAACATGATTTTTGATACACGATTTTTTAACAATTATTTAGCATTGATAGAAGTATATTAATGTCAAATGAATTCAAAATATATCGAAAAAATTTCAAGCAAAACGGACATTATTTTTTGGATAATAATTATTGAATCCCATGAAAATATTAAGCTATTCTGAATTTGTAATAAAGGTCGATTTAACTGCAATGTCCGATATATCTTGCATTATAAATTTTCAATCTACAAAATGGAAATGGGCTATTGGAGAACGAAGATTCACAGAGCTTTTCTTTTCCTCATGTGAAGATGAGGCAGAAGACACAAAAGATTATGTGGCAGAAATGATTCGAGTGTGCTGAATGCAGGTGAGAAATTGTTTCTCGATGGTTCATCGGTGATGCTGTACGAGTCAAAAGTTTCTCGCGTCGAATAAATTTAATTAATAATTTAATAATTTAATAATTTAATAATTTAATAATTTAATTAATAAATTAATCGCGTTTAATAAATTTAACAATGGATCGTGAACTCCAAAGATGGTAGCCAGAAGTTTACAACGAATTTTTTATTATTTGTTCTCTTCCTTTACTTCATTGGAATATTTTTTCTTTCTTACTTTTTTCTTTTATCTGCAATTAGGGATTTTATGTGGCGATGAGGACAGCTGTGTAATCGCAGCTATTCGAACAAATAGTTCTCACCCTGTTGTAAAATCGTCGGATAGGAATCATTTAAACAAGGGTCTGAAAAAAATATGATACCAATTATTAAAGAGCTGCAATTTTGGCAAAGAGCTGAACGACAAGAGCATTGACTATTTGTTCACTTGTTTTACGTACGCAACAGCTCGGCACCATGGTGAGAGCGCAGCGCTAGCAGATGCTATAAGAAATATCCCTGAACATGCATTCAATAACCATGACGGTTGTGTGGCGAGTCCTTGGTGCGGATATATACAAGATCCAGAAAATTATAGTCATAAAATGATTGGCGAGGGATTGAAAAACCCACAACTACATTCTGAGCTCGCCAAAATCTTTAACGAGCTAGCAGCGAACTCAGATAAGTTTGCTTTCTTGGTTTTCAGCCAAGCGAACGAAAGCTTGAATCCGGCAATATCTCGAAAGGCACCAAAAGTTCTTTGTTACAGTCAAAGTGAGTCAATGGATTTCCGAGTTGCAGCGGCTATCACTGAAAAAAATCTGGGTGAAGAATACATTAAAGTTGTTTATGAAAAGTTGCATTTGAATGCTGGGGAAATAATGGAGAAATATATCAATGGTGTAAAACAAATTAAAATACGTAAAAGGGCCGTGGCTAAAACTGTCGACTTTAAACAACAGAGGATTGAATTGAAGAAAATACGAACAGAGCTTCGCCACAGAAAGGAGTCCAAAGAAAGAGTGACATATCAATCAAACGTTGGATTACTCAGCACACCTGCTGTCAACTTTTCCAGTAATGAAAATGCTGATGGTCATGGAGAGAATCAATTTTCAAACGATTATTCTTTCCCTGAAGAATATACATCGGAGAAACATGAAATCGTATTTTTCGATTTAGAGACTTCAAGTCTCTCTCCGAGTTGTGACATTTTGCAAGTCGCAGCTGGAAAAGGTTCGCTTCAATTCAACTGCTACATTAATTCTATTCAACCAATTCATCCAAAAACGACTGAAGTTAATGGCTTGACTAACAATGGCGGAGAGCTCTTTTTACGCGGAGTGAGAGTAACGACGTATCCTTTGAGAATCGTTTTAGGCAATTTATTGATATTTTTAGGGCAATTCCATAAGCTTTGTATCTTAGTGGCACAAAGCTGTTCTTTCGATGCTTCTCGTTTGCTACGTGATTTAAAAAAATTGTTATTAATGGAGGATTTCAAATCAGTTGTTGCCAGCTTTGCTTGCTCTCTCATCAGCTACAAAAATAAATTCCCGGGATGAAAATTTAAAAGAAGTGACTGCAAACTCGTCACATTAGCTTCACCACTCGTTGAAGACGTAGCGAAAAATGCTCATGATGCAGCATTTGATATTTATTTATTAGAAACGTTTGTAAGACACAAGTTTTCAGGTGAGTATTTAATATCCAAAAGTCACACTGTTGACGAGTTTGTTAACAAAAAAGAAGAAGAGGTAAGACTCACGGCAATAAAAATTACTCTCCGTCCTTTGATAAAAGTTATTTCAGCTCCTCTCCATGAAAAACTCGCTGAAGAAAATATAACAATGGCCAAATTAAAAGAAATTTTTGATAAAAACGGTAAAGATGGAATCTGGAAAAAATTAACAACAAACCCCGCATCAGCAAAAGCAAAAATGTCCTTCAGAAAGTTGTAAATTATTTTGAAGGTAAAAAATAAGTTATATTTATTGATTTGAAAATCGTCCATTGATTCAAGAAATTTCAATCCGTTCCGCAGTACAAGAATACTGGGAATACAATTTGATCAACAAATATAGGACAATAAAAACTACAAAATTAGTTGAGTTATTAATTATTTCACCCAACAAAATAATAATCATAATTATCTGCAGCATTTTGGATCATAATTCAATACTCTACACGAAATACAGCCCTGTACGTTAACAACGGTTGTGCCACCGTTTTGAATTACGCGCGCGCTCTGAGATCAGCTGATGAACCCGCGTTGCCACGTTTGCTTCGCTTCTACGGGATAAACGACAAAATACCTCACTGTCGGGTAGAATTTATGTGAATTATAAAAAAACGGCAGAATGAAACCACCTCCAATTTTGCATACGTGTTCTTTACGGTTTAAGCTGTGAAATAATACTTTTTTTCTAACCTATCACCATTTTTAATGAATTTAATTATAAATAGGTAAAAAGTATTAATAGTCTAGAAAAAAGGTTACTGTCTAAGTTACGTGCAGCAGTAAAATTTATGATATAAATACTCGGGCAATTATTCCTTTGGTGATACAGAAGATATCAACATCAACGTACTAAGAATACTTAACAAAATCGTTAAATTATAAATATTATAAATTGTAAATGTTATAAAATTATGTTTAAATACATGTTAAGAGTACTTGTCCGACTCATAACTTTTTATTAAAATTTCTAATTCAAGTAAAAATCAAATTAGAGGTGGAGTCATGTATTGTATTTCAGCGGCAGCAACTTACAAGAAAATCAATTCTTCTCCAAATTTCAGGATACCCTTGTATCATGCACAACATTTGACGTCGATTCATTCAGAATGAAATTCTGTTCATAGACGGCATAAAATTACACTAACATAAGACTCAGGCAGTTATGAAATTTCTCAAGATGCGACACAGTATAACATTGCCAGCAATGAAGCGTGCCATATTATTGAAAACTTATATTGCCAGCAATTAAAGTGATCATACTTCAAAAATCTACTATTTATTGATAGAAGATTTAAGTAACCACTGGTAAATAGTCAAACGATCAATACAGGCCCCGTTATATGCCCCGTTATATTTGAATCCAAGGTTTTAATATCACGCAAATTCCATACAAAATATTCTAGATTCGTTCGTTTCATTTTAACGTTCTTGGCCTCTAACCATCAAGATAGCCGTTTATGTTTTGAAATGGAGAATTAAAAACGTTATGCAGGAATTAACCATAAGAAAATTAGAATTAAACAAGAGGAAACCGACAATGAAAAAGTGCGTAATTATGACCCTTCAATTTTGAGAGAGATCCCTGATTTTTACTTAAATTAGCAATTTTAATAAACAGTTATCGGCGGGACAAGAACTCTTAACATGTATTTAAACATAATTTTATAACATTTACAATTTATAATATTTATAATTTAACAATTTTGTTAAGTATTCTCAATACGTCGATGTTGATATCTTCTGTATCACCAAAGGAATACTTGTCCGAGTATTTATATCATAAATTTTACTGCTGCACGTAACTTAGACAGTAACCTTTTTTTCTAGACTATTAATACTTTTTACATACCAATTATAAGTAGTATTTTTCTCATCTTCATTACGCTATTTTTTTAATGATTCTACTACTGTTTTTTTCTGTGGAAACAAATTCAAGGTAAAATTTATTGTGATTTCTGAATGAAAAAATAGGTAAACACTTTTTAAAATTGCTTTCAATGCAGTTTTGGATCTTTTGTACGATTTTTCGTGATATCATAGGAAAACAAGGGACCACTAATGTACTTGTCCGAGTTTTTTACCCCCGCGAGGGGATTTTTGCTATTTGTCATATCTCCGCGCGTTTCGACAATGAGACCAAAATGTCACTCGGAACAGTCGGAACGAAGCAGTCTTTCGCGCAAATATAGGCTTTGCGCGATGTCGAATTTAAAACAAACGACGCTGCTGCGGTCCGTTCAATGCCTGCCTTTTGGCCAACAAATTTTACGATACTGAGGCGTCCTCCATCATGGCGGCAAGTGGCTTCCGGATTGGCTGAGAAAACCTAAATTCTATTGCTTGCCATTTAAAAACTATTGCACAGAAAAAAAAGCCTTTGCAGTTTTGCTTAAAATTGGTTCCCGACACGCCAGTCACGGGTTTATATGCTATTCTGAATCTGTGTACACACACACACACACATACGCACGCACGCACGCACGCACGCACGCACGCGCGCGCGCGCGCGCGCGCGCACACACACACACACACACACACACACACACGCGCACACGCACACACACGCACACGCACGCGCGCGCGCGCGCACACACACACACACACACACACATTTAAATTTGATAATTGATACTTAAGGGAGCTTTCCAGTGTGACAGCCCGAAAAATCGCTGTTTTTCGCGATTTTTTTTTTTAAAGAAAAAATAATCTAATCGGTCTGGTTTTTTTTTGTATATTAATTGGGTATTGAAGAATACAAAACAATTTTTTAAAGATCGATTTATTTATTAATTAATATCTATAAAAATGATGAAACAATTGTTGCAGAAAATGCACTTGGATGTGGTGTCCACGTTGGGGGTCACAATTTTGATCTGAAACAAAAAACACAAAAAGATTATTGATCGGTATATAAATTGGCTTTCGTGCTATGGAGGCTTTTTTTTTTTTTTTGCAGAAATGGCGCCGGTTTGAACAAAAAGTATCGATTTTAGCATTTTTTTTTGGCAGTTTTTTTTACAAAAAAATAGGAAGATGTCAAAAAAAAAAAAAAAAGCTTCCATAGCACGATAAACAATGACGTTAAGAATATTGTGTAAAAAATTCAACTCGATAGCTTTAAAACTCTGCCTTCCAAGTTGGACACCGTTTTGAAAAATGCTGTTTCGAGAAAAACGCGTTCAAAGTTTCAAGTGAGGAAATTTTAGGTAAATCGTTTACTTACGGTCAATCAGCGATGCCAGGTCCATACAATATCCCTTCTGCTTCTTCGAAAAGATCGTGCTCAATGGATTGTTCAGTCCGACGAGCTGTCCTCGTCTCTTTGCTATCCAGGGACGCCCGGCGGTTTGCTTGGGTGATGCGCGCATTCTTGTACTTAGCGGCGAAATCTGCGGCGCTCGGCCCTATCGTGCATCCCATCGTCTCCAAAATTTTTAAAATTGGGTCGTAACCTTCATTGAAGGTGCACACAGCACACT
Organism: Rhimphoctona megacephalus; assembly: GCA_963989365.1. Classification (NCBI taxonomy): domain Eukaryota; kingdom Metazoa; phylum Arthropoda; class Insecta; order Hymenoptera; family Ichneumonidae; genus Rhimphoctona; species Rhimphoctona megacephalus. The sequence goes on from OZ022417.1 coordinate 23,007,356, forward strand.
GCGTAGCGATTTTTACTATCTGCTTGCCGCAGAATATGTGCTTTGGGGCTAGTTGCCACACACAGTGATTGAAGCTCTCGTTATTGTTTTGACGGTGTCCATCACCGGACACCGTCAGAATATCGCCCCGATTTTCTGCTTCCAAAGTTTTTTCCTTCTCTTCGGTACCTGCTTTTTTCACGACGGCCTCGTATATTGATTTCGCTGCAATCTGCAGGATTTTCACGATTCCATAATAGGTGTTATTATTGAAGTTTGCAGTTAAATCCATCAAGGCGATAAAATTTCTAATGCCATTTATGCCGATGCCGACCAATCGCATGGCAAAGCAGAAACGACGATTGATTTCATAAGCATTTTTTATCAAAGGACAAGAATCTATCTCGGCCGGATCTGGACACGAACACTGAACACAAATTTTGAAGCCCAATCCGCGAATCGATTTTTTAAAAAACTTCACGTCGCTATTACACTTTTTGCACTTCAACAGTTCCTGAAGAGCGCCGAAAACCAAAAAGAACTCCAAAATCACATAGCTAAACGTTTGATCGATTCGGACTTCAAACTCTGGACTCTTTTTCAAGATTTTTGCTGCCGAAGTGCTCGCAAACGTTAGATCCGTTTCGATATCGTGTCGATTTGTTCCCTTGAAACCCGCGGATCTTTTTCGTTCATTTCGCGGATGTCCGCTTCTCGAGCCTTTTCTATCCTGCCACGCACATTTCTCTTTCGTAGATCTATCCATTTTGAATGTCGAAACCGAACTGAAAGACGAACCGGACTCACGTTGGAAGGTACACGAGCAGGTAGGAACGAGACAATAGAAATAACGGTCGCACGGGCAGACGGCCGACGCGGCAGCTGTAGCGCTCCGTTGCCTTCTTCCAAGAAATGCTGTACAGTAACCGAAATAATCTGAATTTCGGCATGAAAATTTCAGGGAATATTCGGAAGAGTGTATACTATTCGATAAAGCAAAAAAAAAAAATCGATTTTTTGAAAATTTCACACTGGAAAGCTCCCTTAAGAGTATGGATCAGTCGGTATCTCGCCACCGTGAGTGCGAGAGAGATAGCTGCAAATTTCGAAAGTGAAATTCTTCGACACGATTTGACCGATTACAAAAAGGCCCTGTCAACGGATTTTTGCCATCGTCCGGAGTCTGCTGACAGAGCTTTTTTGTATTCGGTCAAACCGTGTCGAAGAATTTCAGTTTCGAAAATTCGAGGTGAGGTTAGATGACTGATCCATACTCTTAAAAATTGTAATTGTGTCCTCTCGGGGGGCTACGCCCTCTCTCCCCCCGCCGGGGGCTTCGCCCCCTGCGACCCTCCGAGCCCAGGTTTGAATAGTATATGTGAATCGTTGGATGTGTGAAAATAGTAGGGTGGGCTTGTAGCATATCGGGATGTGTGTGTGGAATCGTTGGACATGTAGAAATACTAGGGTGGGTTTGTAGCGTCTTGGGATGTGTGCGTGAAATCGTTGGACGTGTAGAAATGGTGGGGTGGATTTTGTAGCATTTTGGGATATGTGCGTGGAATCGTTGGACGTTTGAAAATAGTAGGGTGGGTTTGTAGCATCTCTGGATGTGTGCGTAGAATCGTTGGACGTGTAGGGTGGGATAGTAGGGTGGCTTTCTAGCATCTTGGGGTGTCTACGTGTGTGTGTGTGTGTGTGTGTAGAATCGTTGGGCATGTAGAAATAGTAAGATGGGTTTCTAGGATCTCGACATGTATGCGGGAAATCGTTGGATGTGTAGAAATAGTAGGGTGGATTTGCAGCATCTCGGGATGTGTGCGTAGAATCGTTGGGCGTGTAGATATAGTAGGGTGGGTTTCTAGCATCTCGGGGTGTGTATGTGTGGGTGTATGTGTGTGTGTGCGTGTGTGTGTGTGTGGAATCGTTGGACGTGTAGAAATGGTAGGATGGGTTTCTAGAATCTCGACATGTATGCGGGAAATCGTTGCGGACGTGTTGAAATAGTAGGGTAGGTTTGTAGCATCTCATCGGGATGTGCGTGGAATGGTTGGATGTGTAAAAATTGTTGAGTGGGTTTGCATTATCTCAGTATGGTGGGTGGAATCGTTGGACGTGTAGAAATAGTAATTAGTTCTTCACCATTGATCAATAGACAAATCACTTTTTTTCAATTAAAAATATTTTTTTTTTCAGCATTACCTTTTTTGTAAGGAATTAATAATATATTTTTTATCATACCTCAATTTTTCCACAGTAGTCAAGTATTTTTATTGCATTTTTTATGGTAATTTATAGTATCTTACTGTATCGTATGGTAATTGAGTGTTCTAGGAAGTTCTTGATTTTCAAAAAAATTATGCAACAAAGTTTATGCGAAAAAGTTTAACGTTTTTTTTTCACTTGAATGTACAATGCCATTTTTTTACCATTATTGACTCTCTTGCTAAGTTATTACCACTTAATCAGGAATATGAAATTTTAATATGTTAATCATCAAATAAATTATACGAATGTTCTAATACATGTTTTAATAGTTTTACGGCATAGTCCTAAAAAAGGTCGAATAAATTCTGACCTGAAATTTGTAAAGTAAACGTTGTCTATAAAAACTTGTTAAATATATTGAAATCTAAAATCTATGTCTGTGAGTACACGATATTTTACGCTACTTTCATCTTTTTCCACAAAAATAATTGAATAGATTAATAATATAAATAGCATCAATTTTTGAACAACTAAAAAATAAAACGCCTTATCATAGAAAATATTAAATTGAAGAACCATTTCAAAGGAAAAAACCTTTGACTTTAAAAAATGACAATGAGTTTGAGTAATAGAACATATTCAAATCATATTTTCGAATACATAACAAATGTAAAAAACGATTCTGTTGAAGATAGAAATTAAAATAATATCATAAATCAACATCTGCATATACAAATATTGAATTAAAAATCTAATAAAAAAAATTCTTACATAATTAAAATTGGAACGCAGCATAATTTTCCGATTTGTTATTAACGGTCGCAATTCAGCTGACTAAGTACTGTTTTCAAAAATATTTTTTGCTATTGATTTTTTTATTAAAAAAATTCTTTTTCAATCCTTTTTTTTTAATTTGTATATTTCTTTTCTGATAATGTAATTTTAAATTCGTCGTGGTTCTAGTTAAATATCATCTAGATTAAAAAACAGCTCGCTCCGAAATACATTGGGATGGAGTTCACATGAATAGTTTTCCGAAGCTTCTTTTCAAAAATGTCGACAGGTTTCTATAGATGTACGAGGTGTTCGTGCATACTCCTGTACTTGGAGGACTCGCTCAGCAATTATTGGTTCGTCGTCTTTTCGGTTTCTCTCGAGCGTACCCTCTTCTGAACTCCCTCGAACTCTGAGGAACGATCGCATGCTCGGCGCAACAACCATATACACTGAAATATACACACACATATATATACAGCGTGCCCCAAAAGTGAAGTTCAATATCGCCGACTTAAATTTGGGATGAATTTCTAAGTCGAATTGTATTTATTCACTTTTTCATTCAGTGATGCTTTGATATATTATTAAATGGTTAAGTTTGAACCGAAGAGGGTTGAGCGCCATATGCTTAGAGTGGGTAAATGGATGTAACGTATACTTCAGATTGGTCCAAATTGTAGTCATTTATAACTCGTAAGTATTTCCTCAGGTAAAAAAGTGACCAAATATTTATAACGACATTAAAAAGTTGACGACTACGCCATTCATCCATATCGTGAAAGGACGACAAACATTTATCATGCATGACCTGTGGCAGCCAACGGGTCAACTTCCAGTTCTAGGACACTTTATATGTACGGATATCAGCACCACTATCTGTTAAGTACTACCACTCCATGCCTTCTCTTACCTATAGAACACCTGTAGTGTGAAAATGGATCCTACACGCTCTGCCTCGAGCCTGAAACGAATGCGTACTTATGCGCTCTCGACCACTCTATTATACCAAGTTTCCATGACCATTGAATTTCCGGTCGGTGTTCCTGTACTACTTCGAGACACTTCACGTTCCATGACGAGAATTTCTACTTCGGTTGTACTTTATCCGATTTCCAGTTCAGTGGTACTCTCTTATTCCAACTGAGAATGCTTTTGTAAAATCGAAATCGGTCATCGATTTACCGAAAAACACCAATCAGAAAATAGAAAAGTGTTTTTTATTTTTATAAATATGCAAGAATGGTCTTCAATTTGTGGTCTTTTTTGTAAATTTTGACGAATATTCAAAGTAGGCTTTTTATAAGAAACAATTTGCTATGGACATTGTACACTATCTTTTTAATACTTGGCGTCAAGATACTGCCGTGTCTCTAAATAAACGTGATCCTATATGAATTTGAATTGCAAATATTTATTTTTTCCCTTCTTTTTCGAATTGCTCCGACCAATAGAAATGGATTTAATGATTTTTTTATAAGGGTGAATTTTCTTCCAGAATCATCCAAAGAAGGAGTTTGATAAATACGTGAGCACTTTTTATTTTCTTCTGGCGTGCCAAATGTTACGGTAGTGTTAACGGTGTAGAAAAACTAACAACGAGATTGTCATAATTTGATGCTTGGTGACACTCGTATTTATTAGCGTTATCTCAGGTATATTGAGTTCAAAATATTCGCTTAACGGACCACACCACTGTGACCCCCTATTTTTTTCACATTTTTCAAGAATTTTTTTTTGTGGGAAAAAAAGAGATATTCGAAAATTTTTTTTTGGGTTTTGTTCCTTGTTTATTAATGTATCAAAAAACATTTTTTTCACATTTTTCACGCTGCATGGTGGCGCTGGGGAAGCTCTCGCGTCATCTCCGCAGTGGTTCGCGGCACGCAGCAGAACTCTCTTCAACGTCGATCTGAAAAAAAATACCGAGTGTTTTCGTTAATAATATGATATTTTGAAGAGAAGTACATAGGGATTTAGAAAAATATTGATTTTTAAAAAATAGGCACGCCTTTGAAATTAAAGAATGATTTTTGAGCAAAATTTCTCGTCGAAAATAGGCTATAACTTTTATAATTATTGAGATATCGAAAAAATCTTATGTACTTATGTACTTATGTACTGAAATAAAGTGATGAGGAGCAACCATTGAGGATGTAGAAATATATTCAGCCGGAAAATGACGCAGAATAAAAAAAATATCAATACAAATCGATAACGATTGGCCCGAATTTTATGCAGCAACGCGTCGGCAAAGTAGGGAGTGCCCAATTTCGAGTATAAAAGGCTGACGATTGGTTAGTAGAATATAGTAAGTAAAGAGTTAAGAGTTTAGTAAGTAATAAGTGAAAACTAATTCGGCGATGATCTAGAGTCGTGGTAGCGACTCGAGACAAGTACATTTACGTATACTATAAGATGGCGAAGACGAGTCGCTACTAGTGTCTTTACAGCAAGCAGAACGATTTCGAATAGTTTTCAAAAATTGTTTCGGCGATATTTAATTAATTACAACGCTTTAAAAGATGTTGCTAGTTCACGTATTTTTTATTTTTTTTTTCTTTCGATCGTGACTATTTATAACTCTGTAGCCTAACGCATATTGGAAATATTAATATTTCATCCTTCCAAATCATCAAAAAAAGGTGGCAGTTTTCGCACACATTTTTTGACGTTTAGCGGTTGCTGTCTAGTGACACTAGTTATAACTAGAATTTTTGTGTGCGTATCCGCTCTACGTACGATAGTAAACTTTTATCAATTTGTTACCAATAAAACTATACTACAAATATTACAAATGAGAATGTGGCAGCGTTCAAGCTCACGCAGGCTAATGTAATTCTGTATTTTTTTTTTTAAAGCCCTTGTAGTTCTAAGTCATAGGATAATAATTCGTTGTAATAAAGCATTAATTAGAGAAATGGCATATGATCATAATTGGAGATTTTATAAACATAATAAAATCCCACGTACTTGGCCACATCTACTTTAGTAGATCTTTATTTATTTATCAACTTTTTGTGAACTCACAACATTTACGAGAATGAAATTATCACCTCTGTACAATTTGACTTAATTTGATAAGATAATGAGAGCGGTTACCCAAAAAACTTTGTATGATGAGTTGGTTTTTAGAAAGGATTTTTGTGCGGAGATCTTTGCATGAACGACTTAGACGGGTTTTTGTAAATTTTTGTGGGGATCTGTATTTTGGCGCTGGGTGGTGGGGGGAATTAACTGGAACGACTATTTGGGGGGCATAAAAGTACTTGTCTCAGCATTTTTCACAGCATTTATGCTGTTTTTGGCTAGGTCTAACTTTCTCACCCAAAGATCCTTACTGAAATTGTTCAATCGGAACATCATAAGGCGGAGAAGAACGATAACAGAAATGTCTTATTTTTTCAAGTTCGAGTTGGCTCGTCGGAACACCGCAAAGTGGAGACTACCAGTAGAAACGATGCCGAATTTTCCTAATTCCTTTTCTCGGTATAATTGGTTAATAGGAATATTGTAAAGTGGAGACGACCATTGTGAAAACGAATTTGCATACCTCCAAAATAATCGATCACACCCTAGGTAGAAGAGAAAAATAAAATAGTAAACGATAAACAAAGGTCGAAGCGAGGTAATCGAAGTTCAGAGCTACTTAAATCATAGCACGCTCGAAAAATAAATCTAACGTACAAGCATAATGATAGATGGCATGATAATATCAAAGCGAAAATTAAACACGTGCTAACGGGGAAATGCCGCATTTCTTGCATTTAGACATATTGTATATTATTTATAAAATATGAATTATAAACTATCGTATAATTTCTGTTTCATAGGGTTCTTCTACTAATAATACAAGAATAGCTAAATTGTCACAATTGTATTATTTACTATTTTTACCATGTCGAGTTATATTTGTTATTTAAGAGTAGAAGAAAGTAAATCGGAAGAAAATTTATACTCTAAAATTGGAACCCGAGTTTTACATTCATACAGAGTTATTGCACGATAAAAATAATAGTCTGCAGTTAGTCGATAACAATGATAGGATTACCGTATGCGATGCATATGCGGTGATATACATATATACTATATATCTGTGCGTAAATGGTAAGTACGCTAGGATTGTGACAAGCGAGGGATTTCCCGGGGCAAAGTCTAAGTTTCTTATACCTTACTACAATGAGTCACTCGTTCTCCAATAATACGGAAAGTATATGCCTGTATAGCGATAATGATAACAATGACAAATAATATAATGATAAACAATTAAGCGACAATGATAATAAAAAAGTCCACATTGGTCTCTAAAATTTCAGAGCTCCCAAGAACTAATTGCCATAATTTATAATTATCACTGATGTTATAGAACGGCGTTGTTTTTCGTTCGTAAGGCTTGTCCATTCATATTGGAACTACACTCAAAATAGGACAGAATTCAAATGAGCCAAGTGGGACATCCGAATCGATCAATGCCACCGATGATTCGAGTCAGAGAGATGAAAGGACAAACGTCGATAAAATTTCGACGTTTGTATATTTAAAATTGAAAAGGGGTTTCGAATTTCGAATGTATTGAAATCGCAAAGTTGAGGACGCAGCTATAAAGTCATGTCAAAAAAAAATGAGAAAGAGCCTCATCTGGCTGGCCTGGTTATCTTTTTACGCCCACGCATACGCAATGAGTCTAACTAAACTTGTCTAGTACGTATACATATATATAAACATATACATGTCGTATATATGCATTTCGTGTACTTTGTACAGTCGTATACCTCAACGAGAAATCGGCTTGGCACGTTCGAGCGCGTGCTTCGTGGACTTTGGACGTTACCCCGAGTGTGTCACTTACACTCTCTCTCTCTCTCTCTCTCTCTCTCTCTCTCTCTCTCTCTCTCTCTCTCTCTCTCTCTCTCTCTCTCTCTCTCTCTCCCCTCTCTCACCCTCTCTCCCTCCCTCTCCCCCTCTTTCACCCTCCCTCCCTCCCTCTCTCTCAATCTCTCTATCATCTTCATCTTATTACCTTATTTCATCTCACAAACGGACTGTTTCCCACTCTTGGACGAAATAAACTCGCTCGAGGCTCTTTATATTTCCGACGCCCTCGATCACTCGCCCAACCTTAAGCTCCCCTCTCTCTTTCGTACAGTCTTGGTTTATTTTGTTCTTTTTTTGTACAAGGATTTCCATTGGCTCTGCCATTTTATATATTTTGAGTTAAAAGTTACCAGAAACTACAAAAAAAATTAAGGTAGTAGTCTCGCCATAGTTACGTTCGAAAGTTAACTCTCCGGTCATCGTTCGAAAACTTAGATATAACTTGCGGAATAATTTAATAATGATAATTATTATATCTTACAGCAGGGATAAATGTCTAATATAAAATTTAGACTTTCAGAAATAATCTCAATTCCCTATCTAATAAACATAACTTAAATTTTATAGCGTTATATCTCCGAAACTAAGTGATCAAAATTCTTATTGTTTTGAGAAACTTCGTCATATGTTCCTCCTTAAATAACAATTAAAAAAAATATCTGTAAAAAAGTTTCGAAGTTATTGCATGAAATGTGAAATTTTGTACTGCTTCCCACAAGAACACTTGTAAAACTGTGCAATCTTTGATTTCCAATATCTCGCATATGGGATGGTAAATCCTTTTGAAATTTTGTACGTAATTATATAATAGTATCCTGAATGTGTCCTCAAAATTAAAAAAAAATCTATAGAAAAACGCTTTGGCGAGACTTATTTATTTTGCGCGTAATCGTAACTCTGCGAAACCACTGAAATATTGCCGGATGCGAATCATTAATAATGTCAAAGACCTTGTTATATTCAGAGCAACAATTTTTTGCGCTTCCTTCTCTTTCGGCAAGGTATATATAAAATTGGATATTCAATTTGGAGAGTGGAATGAAATTCTTATGCCCTACTTTCCGATTTAAAAAAACAGAGAAATTCTTTTCTTGCTTTTTTCACGACTATGAATCTGTTAATTATTAATTATATTTACGGATAAATATGTAGAGATTCAAATTTTTAATAAGGCTGTGTGATGGTCCAGTATTCCATCTAAATAGACGACTCGCAAGAGAGAGAATATAGGTGGCCGTAGCGCAGTGGTTAGCGCTCCCGACTCAGACTCCGAGGATCCCGAGATCGAGCCCACTCGGCTCACCTTTATTTTCTCTCATCGTCACTGGACCGTTCCTCACGCTCTCTGCCGTACTGACAGGCTCGACCATTACATTGGTGTCAGAAGTTTCCGAACCGATAACACGTTCACACAAATCTACGAAAAAGCCCACAGCGGCAAATCAAAGGCCCACAGCGGCACAAACTATATTAGCCCACAGACGGCACAAACTAAAGCCCACAGACGGCACAAACTAAAAAGCCCACAGCGGCAGAATCTACGAAAAATGAAGTGACGTTAATCGACGAGGACGTCGAATTCGGAGAGGGGGTGTGTGACGGTCCAGTATTCCATCTAAATAGACGTCTCGCAAGAGAGAGAATATAGGTGGCCGTAGCGCAGTGGTTAGCGCTCCCGACTCAGACTCCGAGGATCCCGAGATCGAGTCCACTCGGCTCACCTTTATTTTCACTCATCGTCACTGGACCGTTCCTCACGCTCTCTGCCGTACCGACAGGCTCGACCATTACAGCTGAATACCCTACAGTACTTGAAGCACGCAACCTCAATCTCGTTCCTTGAGGCATGAGAAGCAAAAAACGATTGAACAGATGCTCGAGAGTCAAGAGAATCCCTGGTTTTCGTTAAAAAACAACAAAACAAAAAACACGTTAACTCAATCGGAAAAAAATCAACTTTGACGCGCTTATACACATGTGCACACATAGGTATGCCACATGAAGGTAGAATCGTAAATTCTGCGTTTACCGCGGAACAGCAGAACACATTTCCTTCTTTTGCGATTTTTTTTTTACTTGGTTGATTATTCAACAAATCTCTTTCTAATCCGTCGAAAACAACTAACTCGTTATTTTGGGTGAGAATTGTAGTCGAGTTGAAAACTTGCCGAATTTTGCAGTAGATAGCGAAAAAAAATTTCATTCCATTTATTCTTCAGAACAAGTGTCGCGCCAATGCACTATTTTTTTTGATACAGTCTTTTTTTCATTCTTTAAATTATTGTATTTCACTTTATTCCATTTTTGTGATTGTTAATCATCGACAAGAAATTACCAAGAAACGCAGTAGCGGCACAACGCCAAAAATGAAAAGAAAATATTTAGAATGAAATCGCAGAATGCATGACATTTTTTTTAGTGCTGCCGTATGCTGATAATATCAAGTTTTTTTCATTATTTTAAGTTTTCAAAGTTCTCCTACGCAGCAACGTTTGGAGTTTATCAAAAATTCATATCGTACTGACGAAATGTTATTTTTTCTCTGGTGTTTACAATAAACATAAATATATTTTTAGATGTATGTAAAACGTGAAGGTGTGTGTTATAGATAAAATATTTATTTCTGTATCGTTAACTCGAGTCTTCACTTACCTTCGACATAGTTGGGTTATATTGTCGTACTCAAAATGACAGCTCATCATCCTTGTGGCAATGGCAGGGGCTTATAATCTCTTATTTGTATGTATGTATTTCTAAAAATTGGCGAGTGTACGTATTATGCAATGAGTCAATCAAATTGACGAGCAAATTCGTTTTGCATCAGGAACTATTTGGCTTTAACGTTGGGGGTCAACGTTCGCTTATACGTTGGGTTGATACTATTTACATGACTTAGCGTATGCTCAGATTCAGTCCTGGCATGCAACGTACTGCCGGCTCTGAATCAGTTTTAGGTATTGAATGTCAACCGACCGGTGGTCTTCAACGTTGAAGCCAAAGAGTTCCTGATGCTAGTCGCCAATATTAATCACCAGTATTGGTCTTTGTCAAATGTTCTTATACTTCATAATTCATTTTAAATTATATCTCTCTACCATATTTACTATTATTATATAAAATCTGTTGTTTTTCTAGAAAACTAATGGTTTTTGAAATATGTATCCACCATATGAAATTTGCTGTCTTGAACTTTAAAAATTTAAGTTCAAATTTAGTTTCAGTGACTTAGAGAGCTGAAGGGCATCGATTATTTATTCTTCAAATTGAAATGAAATAAACATTTTTCTCGATCATATTGAATTTGCTAATTTTGGTTTCAGAAATATAAAGATTTAAATTCCTGACTCAAGAAATAAATTGAGATACTTCAAAAATCATTAGACACAGATTGTTCGGAAATGGCTTGCTCGTTCTGCAAGCTGCCGTGAGTGAGGGGTGGCGTCAGTTAAATGAGAAGGCCAGATTTTTCACGCCGAAGTTTCTTAAAATTGATGCTTTATTTGATGTGAATTTATACACAGAGTTGATCACATTTTGCAAAATGGAGCTGTTCACATTTTGTAGCGCGGTTTAAACAACAATATAAGAACTGAACAGTGCTAGTAACCTTAAGGGTCATTCGCGAGATAGTTCGGGGAAATGAGTTGATCGAAAGATTCCCGAGCTAGAGCAGAGCTTGAGCGGGCGAATAATTAGAGCTGACGACAGCTGACGATAGGCTCGAGAAGACTGAGATGTGAAAAGGAGCCGTGCGAGGAAAAAGAGGGAAGGGGACGGGGTGATTCGATGAGCAGTGCGTGCGTTAGGAAACAGTTGAGGGGGAGGGATGATTTTAGGATCAACGCACCAAGAAATTATGAGAAATTGCTAGAATGTTCGATCAGAATGATAGTTTTGCGTGAAACGTTTTGGAGCATAATTTGCAATGCTCGAGTTGTCAGAGAGGGGCAAAGTCTGCACAATTCCTAAACCCACGTTTCTATTGAAATCAAAATTTTTTACGTTTATGTATTTTAATGGAAAGTATCATGGAGCTTATATAAAGAATTAAAGTCGCACAGTGCCAAAGTAGTTGATAGTAGTAGGTAGTATAAAGTAGATAATAAACTATGATTGTTGTTAACGTCTCGAATTAGTAAGGTAGCAAATCCCAAAAGTTGGTTTTTTTCTACGTATTTTTCTTTTCCCCCAGACAACATAGATTAAACACACAACATCGCTCATGCGGCGAATGCATCAACAACGCAAAGTAAAACAAAAATGAGTAATTACTCTACCAAGAATAGACATATAAAAAATCAAACTTATCTCTTGTAAGTGGGTACTACACGTAGGAAACTTTGGTATTGCTGTTAATATATTTTATATGCTAGCCAAAGTTAATATATGTTATGTAAACTGAAATGAAATAAAACAATTACAAAAAAAGTACGGTAGGCATCAGATAGGAATGTAGTAGGTAGAGGTAGTTCGAAACCCGGCTCGAGCAGAAAATACGTAACTTAGGGAAATATGGGCATAGCTAATTTTTTCGTTTTTTTTTTTATATCACGTCTTTTGTCATTATAAATAGTCTTAGGCCGATATGAAATAAAAATAATTTATCAAAAATGGACTTAAATTGTATAATTATTAATGGGCATCCACGGCAGAATCTCGGAAAACGACACTGGGTCAGCTCTGAGGTAAGCATTGGGCCACTATCAGAAGCCGATATTGGCCCAACGATGAACTCCGACCCACGTCATCATTTCGACTTTGGGTCAACCGTTGCTCCGGTGGTGACGCCAGTTATTAGCCAAGCGTCAAGCACTGCTACGGCCACACTGGGTCATTGTTGAGCTGATTGTACATTTTTTCTTAGGTAGGGTTATTTTCTCTTTCTTTGATCGTTAGTTTATATGTTCATAAAATTTTGATATAGTTTACAGCAAAATTTGAACTAAATCTTGTTATTAGAATTAGTTTCGTAAGTCTTCTTTACATGTCGCTCTGTGGCTCTAATCAATTGTTAGGGTTTTTTCACATATAAGTTTGCATCTAACAATTTTATTCCACCAGAATTTTGCTGGCATTGTACATAAAATATATATTTAGGGTTAGTAATATAGGGGTAGTAATATCGCGTGTTCTTCCATAAAATTTTTCTCTTCGCTAGACATGTTTACTTCGTGAAACTTGAAAAAAATAAAACTGATCCATAAATACGATGAACCCTGAAATTTCTTGTCTGAAATGTAGGATCAGTGTTTAAAGTAAGTCTAGGAATATTTCGAAAATAACTGGGATCTAAGGAATAGACGATATTACTTTCCGGTACCCCTAATACATGAAACAAAAAATTCCACTCTGTAATATTTTTATTAAAGAAAAACTCTCTATATTGCTCCTATTCATGAACTTATTTATTTACTCACAATAAGTGGTCAAATGTACACTGCAATTTTAGAGCCTTAGAGGTGGTCTAAAGCCAGAATGTATGGCTGCTGTTTTCTTATTTTATAGTTATATGTATTATCAAGAAATCTTTTTCGATTCCGCCTTTTTTCATTGATCCTCACTAAATTCTTGGTTACGGTCATTTTCGTTTAAAAAAAAAAGAAAATGAGAGACATTTCTCAAGTGACTATAGTTCTATTCCTCTTATTGAATAACAAGACGGGCAACATGAAAAAAAAAATGTAAAATTTATTATAAACAAACGATGTTCTAGCATTCTTTTTGCCCCACGGCAAAACCGAAAGGACTATAATCTATTTCACTTTCTCTCTCTCTTTGGGTGGGGGTTAATATGTAGAATAACCAAATTGTAGAACGGTTAATATTTCGAAATTTTAGTATTCATAACATTCGATTAACAAAAAATAAGAAATTCGAAGTTTATATTTTCGATAGTATATTAAATTGAATGCGTATTTGATGTAATATTTTTTCTTTGATCGCGCATTTATTCGAAAATATATATTCAGACTGTCTATACTTCAAATCCAGATAATATAGATTATCCTAATGTAAGAAATTTATATTTTCTAAATTCGAAATGGAGAGCAATTCTTTTATTGAGAGACCACAATATATAGTATGAATAATTCGAAAGTGAATTTTTCGAATAACTAAAAATTAGAAGTACAGAATAGCGAACGTTGTGAAGCACGAAGAATGACAAGCAATATTTTACAGCCCAGAGGCTCTCGCTATTTCGACCGTTCGACTTTCTGATGTTTTGCTATTTCGACCACATTAATATTTTATCTTTCGTTAAAATATATTTAAAATTGTGAATATTCGTAATATTGCCGATTTCAGTATTTGACGACTCGAATGCGTAATAGTCGAACTTTTGTAAAATCGCTGTTCCAGCCTTCGTCATTTGGGCTACTGTTATATTTTGTTTTTGACGTAAATGTACTTCGAACTCTTTAATTCCTCATTTTTTTTCCAGCATAAAGGCTATAGTAGAATTAATCTGTCTACATACTACTATTCTTTAATTAAAAAATTCGCAGTTTTAGCCGTTCGAAGTTTTAATCACTCGAAAATCTTACTCCCACCCGTTCCGTCTTGGAGCTCAAACGACTGGTCGAATTTTGACAAATGAGATATCGTTGGATTTGTCTTGACACTGCCGGTGACGTAGGTTAGATGACGAAATGATGAATATGGAAAATGCTAGAGCTGCTACAATGTCAGACCCAATTTTTTTTTCAACATCAAGCAATATGAGTATTATATAAAAGCTCTTAGCAAGACGAATCCGAAAATACTGATGCGAAAAAAAATGAATAAGAAATAAACAATGAAACAGGTATTGATTAATTAGTCAAAGAACAAAAAAATACAAAAATAAATAAATAATATAAAAAATCAATAATAATACATGTAAGATCATTGAGGAGTGAGAGCGATGGAAACTTGTTTAATTAACAAACGTGAAGATGGGAGCGGGACGTTTCGCCGCGGCCGTTTTGGCGCGGCTGTTCCAGCGCGAGGATGTTTCAACGCGAAAGTTTCGGCGCGAGACGTTTCGGCGCGGGCACGTTTCTTTTCGGTCATATACTATTTATACTTAATCGTATACTATTTCAAAACTAGGGTGGTTCGAACCTAGGATGGTTAAAACTCAAAAAACAGCAATGGAACGCGAAGCGCCCCATTGCCGCTACCACCAAATTCTACCATTGAAACCCGAATTTTATACTATTTGCACTTGGTCAGAATATTATTCAAACGAAGTTCTCTAAGGGATTTTTGGACGAGAATTTAGAAGACATCAAAGTACTCATTTGTCTTACATATATGTGTGTGTGTATGTGTGTGTGTGTGTGTGTGTATTAGGCTGATGCAAAAAAAAATCAATTTGTTTTTCTTGCGGATTCACGTGCTATTGTTAGACGTTAATGATACAAAATTTCTGTAAAAAACTGAACTCAATCACCCAATATTTAGAAGGGGCTTCATCGACTTTTATGTACTTTTTAATTTTGTAAATTTTGAATTAATTTCATTCCAAGTAAATGTGATCACGGCATCAAATTACAATGTAAATCTCGTTCGACTGCAGTGTCGCAGAGAAGGGGGTCATCGCGTATGATAAAGAAGTCATCGTACATATCACAAGAAACAATAAATAGAAAAATTGTCGGATAAAAAAAAAAATGACACCCGAAAAGTGTATATGCAAGAACACTTAAAATAAAAGGAAATTTTAAATTGTCAAAAAAAGTAGTGAACCTTGAACAGTATCGAATAAAAACTTCATGAATAAAAAAGAGAAAAGTCATTCAATCAGTAAGTCATTAAGTTTTTCTGCTCAATATTAATTGACGGTAGGACAAGTACTTTGCATGCAAAAATTAAAAATCAAAAAGTAATAGTGGAATGTTGAATGGACATACGGAAAATATAGGTAATGAAAAAAAATATAACGTAGATAAAATTAACAATTATTATAATTATAATGGAATTTAGCTGTGTTCTAGAGACATCCCCCTTATTTATTCAATGACTTGACCCATCAACGAGTGCGCTACTTATACCTTAACCGTTCGTGACACAATAAGAGATTTTCTTACATGTATAGTTTCAAGTATTTGGTTTAATAAATAAAACATTAAACATTATTTTTCCATGGTAATTGTGACTTTTAAACATTTTCATTTTTTGAAAACCTAAAGCATAAAGATGATTGATACTAAAAAATCTAAAATAAAATTTTTAATATTTTTTTTTCATTTTTTAAGTTTTTCATCATACAGAAGAATCAATTCCAAGTTGATAGAAAAAAATTCAAACGCTCATGCCATTTGAAGTTTTCGAGTAAATATCATTTTAATGGAAGTGTGAGAAAAAAATTCATAGCGCAACCGATGACATTTAATAGTTCATTATTACTTTTCGATTTTTAATTTTCGCATGCAAACTACTTTTCCTAATGTCAATTCACATAGACCAGAAAAATTGAATGACTCCTTCTCTATTTTTATATATCTGTTTCATTTTCGTTCAATTATTATGACGCATTTTTTGAAATTCGCTACTATTTTTCCAGAAAAAAAGTTGATTCAATAGCATTGATGTTATTGTTTGAGGATATTTCATTAATTCAACTGCAGTGTTTTCGGTCAGAATAAATATGCAGTATGATCTAAATTTTCTAATCATCGTATTTTTTTTGGAAACCCATAGTGAGACATCCTGTTCATCCGACAATATTTTTTCTTAGCGAACCTCATTACAATCTTTGCAGTCGGGAGTATTTCTGTTTTTCCAAAAAAAATTTTCAAGCTATTTCAGAAAATTGTTTATTTCAAACTATTTCCAGTTCACCATCGTTTTTTTACAATCAGTTTGCTCATTTTTTATTTTTAGTATTTCCGTGTATACATTTTTCAGGTGTCAGGTTTATTTTTGAGTTAGGCAATTTTTCTATTTTGTATTTCTCGGGATTCGATATGTCTTACGACTTGACTTTATTTTTCCACCATTGATGATCTCCTTCGTAGCAAAACAGCAGTCGAACAAGATTTACATTGTAATTTAATACAGTGATCATATTTACTTGGAATGAAATTAATTTAAAAATTAAAATAATTAAAAAATACATAAAAGTCGATATAGCCACTTCTAAATATTAGGCAATTCAGCTGAGATTTTTACAGAAATTTTGTTTTACGAATGTTTAACAGTAGCATGTGAATCCGCAAAAAAGATTGAAATTTTTTTTGCATCAGTCTAGTATATATATAAATCGTGTAGTTTGATGAATTTTTTAAGAATCTTTCGTGTAGTTTGGTGACACTTAGGAACTTTGATGACTGTCATCAAAATACCTACTGTACCGAGAATTTTCTTTTCTTATGAAAATTGTGACAATAGTATATGCCCAGGTGCAAATAGTAGTGGGCTTGGTCTCCCCGGCGCGAAGCGCCGGGGTTGAATAGTGTATAAAATAGGTTTGAATAGTATATAAAATTTAAAACCATATACTATTTTCGACGAAAAAATTTGGATGAAAATTGGAAACAACCATTTGATCATAATCAAACTAGGCTTAAAAACTATGCAATTGGTTATATCTTTAATTAAAATATGATTCATACAAAAAACTTCGAATTTCTATTTTAAAAAATGTATTTTATTCAACAAAAAATAGAAGGAAAAATGGGTCCACGATCGGACTGGCGTTAAAAATCGTATAATTGGTTATACTATTTTAGAGATTTTTTTTTAAATTAAAAATCGTCTTTAAAAAAAATAGTTTCTACTTCAGATGCAGAATAAACGTTGACAACGATGATTCTTAATGTTTTTCCTTTTTTTTCATGAAAGTATGAACTGAAATGAAAAAAATCGACATGTTGATATTTGTCGATATGACGATTAGTTTAAAAGATATCGGCGTTAGAACGTTTTCGCACTTTCTAAAAACGGGATTTTTCGAAAAATTGTAACTCTTGAAAGACGTGAGATAAAAATTTAAAAATTGGTGTGGATATTCTGTTCATGGGGTACAATTTTATAAAAAAAAATTCAGGAAAATTAAAAATGGTCGAGGCTACGGCCGCCCGAAATAACGTGGAAGGCCTCATATAATTAACGCCGGAGCGTCCTCACGCTGAAACGTCTCGCTCCGAAACGGCCGCGCCGAAACGTAATGTATCCAGAGAAGAGAACTAAAAAGTCAGTTAAAAACAAGGCTTAAACGAAGGCAGATGATTTCTTTATGTAAAATGTTAAAAATCGATTAAAAGAATATGCATTATATTCAAAAAAATGTTCTCTTTTATTTGTTGAGACAAGATAAAAATATAGGTCCTTCATACTTATTAATAAACGTAAGCGTAAAAAAAATTAAATTTCGACATCGACAGCAATGGGTGCGCGGTCGGTGTGTGGCTTCGACGATCTCCCAAGTTAAGTAGCCTCGGGTGAGGTCAATGCTTGGTTGGGTGATCGTTTAGCCATGCAACGGGTCGCGCATCAATCATTGAGCGGGAGGCAGTTTTTCTGAGTTTCCGATGGTGGTAACCAATTAGAACTCAGTAAAAATATACCCGCCTGTATCGGCCGGGTTTTCTACAGTTTCCCTTGGCCCTCATGCGAATGCAATACAATAGTGCATTAGGAAAGAGTGGCTGTGGCCAACACCTGTGGGGGGTCTCACAGGAACAAGAAAATTAGTGAAGTGGGGAAAAAGTGGGGTGAAAGTGTTGGGATGGGGACGTAAAAACCCGCAAGGGTATACGCAGGTAACAATAAAAAAAAAAAACTAAATCTCGACTACGACTGTATAAGCCACCTAATTGCTATTTATATTTAAATGAATATAAATGGCAATTTAAAAAAAATTTGTTTTTACTAAAATTGACAACACAACCATCATTTTGTAAAGTAATAAACGTTAGGAACTAAGCAAATAATGTGCGAGAGCACCAGTGTTTCAATTTTAGTAAAATTAAAGAATGGACGTATTTTTATAAAAAATAATAGCCATAATAGCAATTTGAGGAAGGCAACTTTCTTTAATTGTTTTAGTTGGCACTTTTAACCATAGTCGAGTAGTAGTTTCTTTTTAACTTCAACTTTATAATTTTATTTATTCTCTGTGCTGCAACGATCATGTTTGCTTGAACAGCTTGATCTTCTATTTCATCCCAAGAGCTCAACGAGGATATGATTCGAAGAGTACAAAGAGAAGGGGGGGGGGAGAGAGAGAGAGAGAGAGAGAGAGAGAGAGAGAGAGAGAGAGAGAGCAGAGGAAAAGTAAGGGTTGAATGGCGAGACAGATAAATCCTGGACAGTTCCAGCCTCAACCGCACCTTCCCAGTTCTCTCTTTCCGGAGATTATCTCATGAGTCATCTCTGGTCTATGTAGACGTACTTCTTGAGTTACTGTAGAGGGCCTATTACATAGAACACAGACAAACGTAAGCCATAATCTGCGAAAACTTCCTCTGCTCGTTTTTGCGTCTTAACGATCCTATCGTTGTATAAATGTTGGTCTTCAATTTCACCACCCGTTGCAATTTTCCTCCTTGTTATAACTGAGTTTCGTGGGGAAATGGTTAAGGGCTGCTGCTCTACGATGTTACTTATGTACTGTAACGGCGAAGTAAAGAAGGAAGTGGAAATTAAAATGAAGGGCTATAATGAAAAGGTACGCTAACGGGTATCTGCTAAATGTATGGTAGAACCGTATAATAGAAAGTAATCTCAATAAAACACTTTATCATAGAGTTAGAAAATTTTAATAGATATCGGCTAGCTGGTATCTTTTATTGTAGAACGGTTAAAATAATTAATTTCGTATAAACTGGATTCTGATTAAATTCGTAGTTTTGAAGTAGCTCCATATCTCTCGAAACTTGAAAAGTTCTCAATGTTTCTTAAGAGTGCTTTGTTGCCAAAGTCGTAATTACGTTGGATATCCGATTAAACGGCTCACAACTACGGAAACTGTAAATAAGTCGCTGCATTATGTGACGGATACCATCACGTGAAAGTATCCCTAAATAGTTTTTTAGTTCCAAGATAGCCTGTTATGGTTTATTTTCGTTGCGGCAACGCGCTAAGATTTTATTTTCCTCTGTAAAAACGGTTACCTCTATTCATTTTCTACCCATAAAGCTTTGCGGGATAAACCCAAAGGCAAATCTCAATAGGTCATAAAATTTATCGGTACGTGTCGCTCCACGTTATTAGTCGAGGCTCATGTAACGTGTAACGTAAGGTTATACTGCAAGATGGGAGTTTCAGGATATCGAAGTTTACAAACCATCATGATGGACATCAGCAGCGAAAGTGGACGTGAAGAAAGTTTTGGGGGTTAAAGTTGGCTGATCGCTGGCTCGATAAAGTGGAACGACGTAGAAAAGTCGTTCTGAAGTTATATTAGTCGCCCGACCAGAGGAAAATGACAGGGAAACATTTGGTAACATTGATAAACCTAGAGATGGACGTAAACATACTTATCTTATGAACTACGAACTCAATATCGAAGTTCTGTATTTATGTCTATACATTTTCCTCTCCGTATATTTTAAGTTCTGCGTTGATTCGCATCGAACTGAGACCTTTTGTTTCACCTCCAACTTTTCTCAATCCCTTGCTCATATCACTTGATGTCGTGTGATTCACAAATTCATTTCTCCATTGCCAATGATCATGATTGTAACCATTGGGATAATTTTTGGCTGATCATTCCTGAATAACGGGCTACTTTAAAAAATGCATTTACATGCATTTTTCGACTTTTCAGTAATAAAACCACCTGTCCCTCTCCCCCCAAAATTGATCCCGTGTCTGCTTCTACCTTGACGCAGCGATGCACGCAATCATGCATGCTCTCCTTCTGGATCAAACTAATGATCCATATCTTTCTCTTTGCGTAGAAACGAGTTGCTGGGGAATGCTCGATTTCCCAGTTCATTCTCTCTTTTCCTTTGTTTCCGTTTACTTGCAGGCTCTGCAATTCCCGCCGTAAACCCCTCTGCAAACCCACCGATTTCTTTCTTCCTTTCTCTGACGTACGAGCTCTTCGAATAAAATTTCTTTTCTTGCTCTTTCACGTATTTCACAGGACAGTGAGAGCATGTCCCAATGCGGAAAAACGTTTACGGGCTCTGTGTTGAAGTGTCTTTCTTTCTTTCCTCGTTCCCTTCTCTCTCGCACTCTTCCAAAACTCCATATGCTCCAACAACTCCCTCGTCCGGCGTTTTTTCGCTGGTGGCAAATCACGCAGTCGTGATTTCCGCGGCTAAATCACTCGGAAGCGGGAACGACATTCCGAGGGGTAATTCCAAATTTCATTAACCTTCTCTCTTCTCCATCTCTAACATTCGCAAACTTGTTCCTATTTCACTTTAGAGGCTGGCATTATTCCTTCTATTTTCAATTGTATATTTAATATTTTGATGGAATATTTCACTTTTTCGAATTTCCTGAACCATACATGAGTTTTGAATGATAATCCTTCGGGTGACAAGAAATAAAAGCAGAATTTTTCATTTCAGTAAGAAATGTCACCAAAACACATTTCAAACTCATTACACAGCCCCATATTCTTTCTTTTGAGCAAACTCAAATTCTAACCAGCAAATGTTTTAATTATACAGGGTGTTCCAGTGACAGTAGTTTAAAGCAAAATCAGCGCTAAGAGACATTACGACGATTCGAAAGAACTCTATGTAGGGTTATCCAAAAGTCAACGGTTTATAAGTTATTCGAACTTTTGTGATTTTTGAGAAATTTAATAGCTTTATAGTAAGACCCGGATTAACCGGGGTGTCCGGGACCGAAAGATCCACGGATAACTGAAATCACAGTTAATCCGAAATAAATATTGAAATATCTTTTATACTGATCATTCGGATTACAATTTTATTGTAGAAAGGTTCCTTATTCTTATATAATATATATATAAGGTATTCTTAGAATACCTTATTCTGAGAGTTTAAGATTTCTTTAATTTTGCAACGAATTTGTAAGTGTTTTATTTAAAAAGCCATACAAAAATTATTTTAGCACTATAATACGTTAGTTTTTTTAATATTGTAAAATTTGAAACACAAAATAATATTTTAATTATTTTTTTGACGAATTTGTGAACCCTATAAATGTATGTAATTCCGTTATAAAAATATGCCGCTTTCACTAATTCCGTCATATTATGTCCATAATTCCGGCATACTCTATTCTATAAGTATTCCAGCTGTAAAATATTAACAAATTCGATAACATCGGTGTTTTTACAAATTGATTGAACAGTTACTACTTTTACAGTGTCTAGGATGTAATAACGGATATGTACAATGTCTAATATTCAATTCCATGTCAGGTGTCTTCAATTACGGTCCATAGAGCGGAATAAGGGAAATACGCATTATTTCGGACACAATTCCGTACTAGGTGTGAAAAGTATAAAAATTTGTTTAAAACTTAGGATTTTTACTCGAAATTGAAGAAAAACTATATATTTTTATTCTATAATAACTGAAAAAATACTCTGATCAAACCAAAAATCTAATGCAAAAAAAATTCTACCAACGAGAAGATTTTCATATGTTGGGAAAAGTTACTATTTAAAACTTCAATAAATAACAATTAAATTTAAAAAAGTTACCACGGAATTATCTCCAGCATAACTCTATAGTATACTTTAATTATGAGACCAGTTATTTTATTAATTTGCAGGAGGTAATTAAAAAAAAAAAATACGTCCCGTGCTAGGCACGGAATTATGTACATATCGAAAAAATCTCGAATGTAATTCCGTACTTCAGAAAAACGGATTTTTTATTTAAAAAACTCACAAAACGACTCGAAAACCGGGATCAATTAATAAATACAACAATAATGGTTTCAAGGAAGCAAAATTTTATTAAAAAATAATTAATTCTTACGTTTTGGGACCTTACCAAAATTGTCATCACTCGTTGTCACTTTGCTCAGTGAAAGTGCCTCGTACGATGACTCGTCACCGGCTAACATGATGGATTGTCATAAGATTGCAGTTACAGTGTTAATAAAAATGTAAACTAAGCTTGAATTTTATACATTGTAGGAGTCACAGATGAATTTCTCTTTCGAAATTCCCTAAAATATTGAAAAGTTTTCTTATTTTAACGTTTTGAATTAAAATTCCCAGTATAAGGTACTACCCCGGCATATGGTACATTTACTTTAATTCATATGACCTCCTATACTTAATGATAATCATCTATGCTAAACAGTCATGCTCATGAAACGCAACGATTGATTTTTTGTCGAGCTCGGGTCCAAATTGAACGACTCAAAAACAGCAAAGTCGTCAATTGTAGCAAAGTTTATTAGCTTTCGCATAAGCCTAGTCTCGTTCGATCAGATGTGAACTGACTGATTGGCAGCTGAGTTGGTGAAAAAGTGCGAAATGCAACATTTCCAGGTTGCCGAAAAATTGATGTTTCGAAAAAATAGGCACGACCAGCAATACGGCATTGTAAAGGGTTTCTCATCTCATGAAAAATCCACCTCTGTCATTTTTGGGCGACAATTCTAGGCCGAGTTATACCCCCTTAAAACAAAAATCGTTTTTCGATATAACTCAGGAATTAATCGGTTGATTTTGACCGAATTTCATGAGACATCATGTTTCATAATCCCTTATACCCCAGTGAGCTCGCCTTTTACGCGATATGCTCCTGAAGTGGAGATCTTGGACCTCCCACAGTGCACCAAAACGTTCCGATCGCTTTTTGAAAATGAACTGAGCTGAATTCAGCATTGCAATTTATCCCAAGTTGTAGCTGACATTTCAATGAATAAAAAATACCCCTGATAGTTCCGAAGGGCCTATGGAAAAGGGTTGATTTTGCGTTTCAAAAAAACGTCTTGAACAGATCGACGAATGATCTGAAAGAAAACGAAAAAATCAATCGTTGCGTTTCAAGTGAGCATGACTGTATATTGCGTTATGTTTTATTCATGTTTCTTGAAAAAGTTGCTTAATTTCGATTGCTTTTGATTCTTTCTTTGGTTTTCTTCTATTACGCATTTGAACATGTTTCGTGCTTGACGCGAGCGACCATGCTCGAATGTACGTGGAAGGGCATAAGAGACACACAGTTAATCCGCTTCACGGGTTTTATTGTAGATCAAGTAATTTTGCGAATTTTTTAGATCTTTCCTATCATGCTAGTTGGACGAAAACGACGTTGGACACAAATGACCCACGTTGGTATGAATAGGGTGCCAAATAAACGTTGGTCCTGTAAAGGTACGACGAAATTTTTTTGGTTTATTGTTTTCAGATGAATCAGGTGAAAGTGGCACTGCAAAATACTGTTTAGAAAAAGTGGTCCACTTCACTGCCGATAACTCTATCAAAAATTGATATTTTTTAGTGAAATTGTCACCAAATGTTCTTTAAACATTACATAAAAATGTACTTGTCTCGAAACTATCGAATCTCTTGATTACTTGGCAAAATATTGAGCAAAAAGAAAATATACAAATGGTGAAAAAAATCACAAAAAAAGTATTTTTTCGACCCTCTGACTGCCCCTAACACCTTAAGGATATTGCTTATGCTATCGTTATACACTATGACCCCGATTTTAGGGACTCCGATTGATGCAATATTCTCTAGTATACGCCAAATATCGATCAGTCTGCGCTTGATGGGGAGAGCGCCAGGTCCAATCCGGTCTTGCGTCTGGTGCGCAACCCCAATTTCATCGCAAGTGCGATGTGGAGTCGATCCCGCTGCTGTGACTTGAATCGGAGTCCCAGTGTATATTGTTTAAGGGTGATGGGCAAGGCGATCTGTGAGTATAGAGTGATACGAATAAGTCGCGAGGGGATCAAGCTACTTCTAAAATAGGAGTTAATATCTCAAGACCGTTTTCAGTACCTAACTAATAAACAGCGTTATGTAAACATTTGAAATTTTTCCTCTAGCTGACAAATTATTTATTTACGAATTAAATGTGGTATTAGATTAGCTTATTCGGAAGAGCTTACATTTCTTGACTAAATGATCGACATACTGTTTTTTTGAAACTCGACTTTTCGAAAGTTGCATTTTTAACAATTATTATCATCGGGACGATCTGGGTGGAAGTATACAAAACTTTTAAATTCAATTTCTATTATGATAACTTTCCATTTAGAAAAAAATGCTCAGCTAAAATTATTTTTTTAACTTCATGCAAGTGGCTTCTCAATTGAGGTCCAATCGATACCGCTAATGGATAATGGTATTCTGCCTCGCTGTTTGGTTGTTGATAGAGTTACCACTTTTTCGTCTATCCGGACTACCCGAACTAACCAGGCTTGGCGCATTCGATACTTCAAACCCGGCTATCCAAATTATTCGGATAATTCGAGTAGTCGAATACCTAATTGTCCGAACTACCCGGACTATTCGGATAGTTCGAGTACTCGGATACCTAGTTATCCGAACTAACTGGACTATCCGGATAGATACCTTACTATCCGGACTACCCGGATAATCCGGATAGTTCGAGTAATTTAAAGGAATTGGATGGGATGTTTTTATTTAATGAAAAATTGCGTTGGTTTTTATCGCACCACACACAATACGTCAACTAAATCAAAATGCTACTGCGTCGAAAAGTAGAGCCTTTTCTCAGGTTCTCTTGATTTCCAACTTTAAGCCAAACATGAAAATGAATAAATCAAATAAGGTGCATTACGATGCCAAATTTGAGAATAAAAGAAGTACGTACGCAACTTTCAAATTGAAAATTCATAAAAGATGAGAAAAAAACAAATATGAAAAAAACTTCAAAAATCATTTTGAATTACACATCGTATAGCCCTTAACAAATACATTCAATTTTGGGACAATTTTAATTTCCCACTCTACCCCATTATAATCTAGATTCCCCGATTCGGTAAATATCAAGAAGTGGGGCTTTTTCGAAAAATGAAGATACATTTTTTTTTCCAGTTCCATAACTTCAAAAATGTTATATATAATGATAAAACGATGGGAGAAGTCGACTTTTTTACAAGACGTATATGTATATTATACAACGAGTAATACCTGTAATGCGAGTAGAAGAGGAATAATGCGAAATTTTTTTTTTTGTATTTTTTTCATTTATTGTGTATTTTTATTTTCACTTTTATGGTATGAATAAAAGAAAAATGGAATGAAACCTTGTTAATAATTGAAGTGTCCATATTTTCTCTGCCATGGTTTTCACTTTGGACCGAGCCGAAATAGCACGAGGGCGTGGCTTCTATTATTTCATTCCTACTATCAATGCAAATTTCGGGAAAAAATAAAATGAAATAGCGTAAACGATCAATCGTATTTCAGATATTATGAAAATTGCTCTTGAAAATGATGAATGTTGACAAAAAACATTAATACAATAGTCAACTAAATTCATAATTAATGGAATTAAATGAGCTCTGCTAGATTTTCAGTTCTTATTAATTTTTTAATGATGCATATACTTGCTGATTCCATTGAAAATAATAGATATCCTTTATAATTATTTCTGAATAATACTCACTAGCGATTTGACTTGCCTTATGGCAGTTCTCTTTTGAAAGGCGTGTTGAATGTTTTGCCTACTTGCTACTAATACAATGTATTATTAAAAAGATACGATCATAAGGTCAAATCCAAGATTCGGACTTGAAATTTTTATATGATTTTGACGGATATTTTATGCGCCTATTGTCAAAATTCGGACTATATTGACCACCTGGTTTATTCGTAATAAAATTGCAAATTCGAGCATTTTGAGCTACTGAAACACGTCGTCTTATGAAGACGGTCGACTGGAATATTGTAAAAAATCAAAAAAATCATACCTCGCCGCGTAGTTTAAAGCACGATATTACAAAAAAGTTTCAATTTCCGGTCAAAAAGGAGATTGCGCCGACAGATTTGGTATGGTCGCGCGTAACAGCTGATGCGATTGGCAAACCTAACCTTACTTTTCTTTGACTCCCGAGTCATTGAGAGTCTAATTCGTCAGTTTTTATTTTCGTAAACTAATTATTTACCATGATTGTCGCACATTAGAATCAACAAAAATGAAAAATATGAATATTCGATACAAATTAGAATGGCTGTGGGTAAAATAAATGTAGGCTCTTTTTTTGACCTCGCGGAACTAGTCGTGCTTCCTTAACTTTTCTATACATTTTGAAAATGAATCCATCTGGGAGGTTTTACAATTATCCAGAAAATTCATTTATTTCTGGAAATAATTTATGCAGAAAAAATTCTTGAATTTACGGAACATTTTCTTGAAAAATTGAAGTTATTTTATAAATATGTTATTTTCTATTTTACGAGGTTCTGGAATAATCTAGGAAATTTCTTGAGAATTGCAATATGATTCAGAACGTTCGTGAATCTTCAATGGTTTCCGTTTTTTTTTTTAGAAACTTGTAGAAATGTATAATTTCTGAACACAAATCTTGAATCATATTAAATAAGATTATTTTGTGTTCTTTTTCGTATATTTTGTAGTTTCAATAATTCGACACTAAGATTGTTATGACGAAAGAATTATTCAAATCACTGTTACTGAGGATCGGATTATTAATCTACCTATGTAATTACTTGATGTTGATTAAATTGTGGGGGCAATGAGATATTATCGTCTTTATCTTGGGTTTATATAACTTGTGTTATCATTTCGTATTCCATTATCGTAGATATTCTCTTCCATACTCATTAAACATATGATCAGGAGATAGGAGAAGCGTGGTACATAGGCAACATAAGCGTGGGTCAATTATCCGAATAAGTGAAGACTAACCATATACTCGAGCTAGCCGGATACTCGAACTACTTGAATGCTCGAACGATCCGAATATCCGAACTACCCGGATACCCGAACTACCGGGATACCCGAACTATGCAGATATCCGAACTACCCGGATCCCCGAACTATCTGGATTTGAAGTTTCAGATCTCGCGGAGCTGGGTATCATGGATATCCGAATAGTCGAGTAGTTCGGAATGACATACAAGCCCTAGTTATTCAACAAAGCGTTCAGCATTCATTACGTTACTAAGCAGAATTTTATGTACCGTGTTTGTTTTCCACGTGACTTTGATAATGTTGAGGTCATGAAAGTCGAAGTCTTTTTTCTTTTTATACAACTCAGTGAAAAAGAAAGAGAAAATGAGGGAAGGAGATCTACTATCTCAGCTTACCTAGACGTGCATATACAATTGGTCCATCGGGAATAAATGTACAATTTTTTGTTTCGCACATTATAACCAAAACAACTGTAAAGTCTCCTGCATTATTATAGAATTACAATGATCATTTGTCTGGAAATTAAAGATCACCGCGGCCTCGATCAACATCCGTATTCGCTCTCGTGATGTAACACTACTTATTAAACTTGATTTTAATCGACATATGTTGACATATTTGAGAACAAAGAACTCGCAGAACATCCACAAACGACGTTACAACGCAATTTTTTATGAACGATTACCACCGTGCCATCAACGACGAAAAACTTTCAACTCCTTTTTTTCACTTATCGTATTTTGAAATACTTTTTGATATTAGTGAATAGTGGAAAGAAAGGTGAAAGGGTTACGAAATCAAAATGGAAAATCCAAGCTAGGAAAATTTCATCACTTGATACGCAACATTAACAAACTCTCTTTACTGGCGACATCAAGCGCTTTCTTCGCCATTTCTAAGATTCACCAACTTTTCCTCGTATACTAGATAACGCCGAATGATTTTTGAGATGTCAGCGAATAAACGAACTAGAAGATGACGCGGCATATGTTCGCATGCTCATATTTTCTCGTGCCAGATGAGCGAAATGCACTTTCATACATGGAGGTTGTACGAAGCTTTGGTAGTTGGAAAATGCATAAACGCCAAATTTTGGCTCATCTCGTGCATTCAGACTGAATTACAGAGGTTGATCGTAAACGGATGACAATGGAGGATTTATCGTGAAACAATAAAGCTTCTGTAATGTCCTACATACGTGGCTGTTCCTCCAACGGTCTTTTAGATCCGATATTAATCCAGAAGGGAGTCTACGTCTAAGTGGGGTAGTTTAAGGAGGCCATAAATTCCCACGCCTCGAGAAAATGTATACGGATACGATATCTGGCGAGTCATTTGTATTACGAGAGCACCGGTGACTAATACTCATAACATGTTACGACATATAGTACTTGTTGTTTTAATATTATTTTGTATTGTAAATTAATTGACCCCACGGCACCGCTGACGGATCCGAATTCACTATCAATTAAACCTTATTTGTTTGAGATGCCATTGAAGTTTCCTTTTTCATTGGTTCTGTCATATGAAAACGGATTGTCAGTCAAGCTGACAAAGTACGGAACTGTGCACTGGATAAAGAATTCATTGAAAACACATTCGCTACTCCATTCCGTTGGAGGCTTTCCTATCAGAAGGTGAAATTGTTTCTCCAAGTTAATTTGATAACTCTATAAGACGTGTCAAAGAAATCGAAGCAGACAGAATATTTTTCTGGTCGTCCATTTGTTTCTTTTATTGTTCTCCGTTTCTATTCCTTTTTGCCCTTTCCTCGCATTTTGCTTTTCGTCTCGCTTCGACCCAATTCTATCGTATTGCGTTCGGGTTACAGCTTTTCGTTACGCGATTGGATATCCGCTATCGGTTCGCGTCCATGATAGTCTCACTGCTTCACCGTTTATTTGTATCCGCATATTCGATATCCTACACTGATAGTACAAAAAGATTGAACTAGATCGCAAACGAGTAGCAGCGAATATATCGAAGGGTGGGTCGTCTACCCTATGCTTACGTAGATATGTGTGAGTATAGATGCAAGTATGTATGTATGGAGCATTCCACGCCAAATTTTTATTTTTATTTATTTTTTATTTTTATTTTTATTTTTAAAATTACAACCTTTTTTTGCATTTTTACAATCATTGAAGTTTTTTTCTCTGTTAGTGCTCATTAAAAGAAACTTACCTTATTTTTTTTTAATTTTTATCTCAATGCATTTGTTGGATACGATTTTTTTGCAAACTGATCAATTTTTTTTTTAATATGTATAACTCCGGAAAAATCGTACACACCAAATAGATGAGGGGGTCAACATTTTTGTTTTGAAATGCACTTTGATTTGAAAATGTGGAACATATTATAAGAATATCAATACAACCAGTATTTTAAGTTCAAAATGAAAAATATTTTTTTTCGCGCTTTGCGTCCCCTTTGATTTTCTTGATAATTTTTTTACAAACCTTTTTTTTCATGAATTTTAAAACTCATTTGATCGTAGGTAAATCGTTCATTCTTAATAAATAATTGAAAAAAAAAAAATCTCACATTAATTAGAAAAAAAAATAGGAAGAACGATTTACCCACGGTCAAACTTATGTAATGTAAGATCAAATTAGGATTAAATTTCATGAAAACAATAACAGTTTTTTATAAAAATTTAAGAAAAATGTCGAAGGGGTTGCAAAGGACGAAAACAAATATTTTTTTACTTCAAACGTAAAATACTGGTAGTATTGTCTTTGTAATATTTTACATATTTTCAAACGGAAGTACATTTCAAAACAAAAGTTTTGACCCCTTCAATCAAGCAAACCAAATAGATATTTGGTTTGCTTCATTTTTCAGGAGTTATACATATTAAAATAAAAATGGTCAGTTTGCAAAAAATTCGTATCCAATAAACGTATTGAGATAAAAATTTGATAAAATCAGGTAAGTTGCTTTCAATGAGCAGTAACAGGAAAGAAAATTCAATGATTCAAAAATGCAAAAAAAAAAAGGTTGTAAATTTGGTATGGAATGCCCCGTATATATGTGCATGTACATCCTGCAGTCTGCTATTTACTTTGTAGTAAATCAGGTTATGTCTATCACGGGAAAATTACTTTTCATAAGTAAAAAAAGACCGCCAAGCATTAAAAAGTCGTGTTCTAAGTTATAGGTGTGTGTCGTTCACACAAAAATAATTTAACACGAAAAGTTGTCAAATTCATTGAACCCGTTGATATAGCTGGAAAGACGTTGAATACACTGATGTCAGCAAAAAATTACAATAACGACTGAAAAACGACCATACAAATTATAAAAAGAAAAAAAAAGATTTTTTGAACAAAAAAATTAAATTAAAAAAATAATTTAACGTAATACTTGCGAGTTCACCAAAATTCATTAATAAACAAATGGACGATGGTTGCACTCGATATTTTTTAGAAAGGTAAAAGGGCAACAATTTTGTAGCAAAAGTTTGACCACGAAAAATATTGTGTAATCGACTTAAGAGTCTCAATGTAATGTAAGATTTGGTATCTTAATGATTTTCAGTTCGTTCTTCCGAACTATATATTTTTTCAACGTCCACTTATATATTTTTACGTCCACTCATATACTTGTCAATTCGCCATTTTGTGGTGAATTGGCAGTCAATTTTGGAAAAAGGGAACAATTCTTGGCTAGATATTATGTTCCGATGAAGTGCTCTTGCAAGTCTCTTGATCGCAAATTCTCGAGCTGTTGTATACGAGATTGAAATGAAAAGTGAGTGAGAAGTAAAAAAAGAAGACCAAAAGTGGTATGTCGGTGAAGAGAAAAGAATCTTTATCTTCGCGAATTCTCTAGGCGAGAAAGTATTGTGTCATTGATTTAAGAGTCAGAAAGTAATGTAGGATTTTATATCTTAACGATTTTCAGTTCGTTTGTCCGAGCTATATATTTTTTCAGCGTTCACTTATCTATTCTTATTTACGGCGAATAGATAATCGAATTTTGGAAAAACGAAAAAATTCTTGGCTGGATGTTATATTTCGATGAAGTTGCTGTTTGCAAGTCTCTTGATCGCAAATTCTCGAGCTGCTGTATACAATGTTAAGGAGGTTATAGCGTTTCTCATGTAAAAATTATTTTCCAACTTTACACAATAAAATTTTGTAAATAGAAAGCTTAATATGGTATTAAACTTCTGGCGGAATATGCCGATGATTCATCGTCTCAAAATTGAGATATTTATTGCTGAATTTCGCAATTTTTTGAAAGCTTCCATAAGAGCTCATATTAAACTTGTCATTTTCAACAATGAATATCTCGATTACTAGACGGTGAAACCTCTCCAAATTTTTCACACATAATTAAATGCTGTTCAAGAAGATCCACGCCAAATTTTAATACATTATCTTGGAATAATCAAATATAATGTATTTTTTGTATGATGCCATATAAATATCGATACAACTTCCTTAAAATAAAAAGTGAGCGAGAAATACGAAGAGGACCAAAAGTGCTGTGTCGGTAAAGGGAAAAGAGTCTTTGCCTTTGCGGATTCTCCAGGTGAGAAATACACTGGAAAGTACAGTAGGAAGGAAGAGTCTAGGAGACGAGAAAAACACTTTCGTATACATCCCCGTGATTGGCCGATCCGAGCCAGGAAAAAAGGAATGAAGAAGGAGAGAGAAATCGTCCTGTGCTTAAAGTTGTTGTGGGGCCAGCTCAAAATGGTACCATCGAGCTGAATTTTTTTCTGAAAGTATATAACTCCTTTATTCAACATCCTGTGCAATTTGAGTTCGATCGACAGTACCGTTTTTTAGAAAAAAAAAATAGAAAATTCAACATGTTTCATAGGCTAATAACATTACCCTTATGGAGAACTTTCGATCATTTTTGGTATATCAGTTAAAATTAGCCCATACACTCAGAATTTTTACCCAACCCGTTCCTCCGTGAGAACGGTTTGAAAAATAAAAAAAGACCGAAAACCGTCATATTCGAGTATAAGAGAGTGCGGCAGGGCTCGCGCAAGCTTTTCTTTTAATACTTGGCGTCGAGCCGCTACCGCGTCTCTTGATATCTACTATAAAAATGCTACCATGGAGCTCAAAAAACGTGTACGATCTAAATAAATATCGGACTATCTCTCGGCATCATAAAAACGAGCATTCACAGCACCATTATACAATTATGAATGTTTTTAACCGCGATTTTGCTCGACAATGAAGCATACAAAATGATGGATTGTGAAAATACGGCAACGTCCTAGACGGCACATATGTTATCTACCTTATCGACATTTGGTACTTATGTAGTGAATACATTTAGAGCTCGTTATGATTCAATTTTTGATTTTCCATAAAATTACGCGAATAAAATAAAACTGGTGAATATTTATGGATAACAGTAAATTAAAATAAATGAAAATATTCATAATTTCTTTTGCAGAAAAACAATGTTTTATGTGGATCGATATTCATGTTTTTGACAGCTTCTTGAGCCGATTTTGAGGTTATAAACGGGGCGCGTATGTCTATATAGATTGGGGGCACTGTTGATAACCTGAGGATTATCATATGCCACAAGTTTAGACGTTGCTAGATCGTCTCGTGTGAATTAACAAAAAAATAGATGGAAAATAATTATATAAAGTAATAAAAATGCTTCATGTCAACATAACTGATGAAAAAATGCATATTTTTATAAATATGTTTAATAAAATAGTACGAAAACTTACGTTAAATGTTATGAACATTTGACAACATGCAGTTGGTAACAATCAATCGGCCCAATGCATAAGCATAGGGCGCTCCCCTCGTTCTTCACCCCCGACAGCTAGATCCCACAACAACCTTAAGCCCATATCTGACTCTTTTTTTCTGTATTTTCTACTTTCGTCGATCCTGGAACAAAAGGGAATTGAAGTAATAGTATACATGTTTGGTTGTGTGTTTTCAAGATTCTGTAAAGGGTGTGCTAGGAAAATGTAACGAAGAGCAGATAGTGAAAGAAAGAAAGCAGGAGGGTGAGATAGAGAGAGCGAGAGAGAAAAGAGTTTTCGCTTGGACGACTATACACAAGGTGATAGTTGTTCTTTTCTAGCCAAACGTTCTTCACCCTTTTTTCTTCTGCACTTCACTTTTTGTAAAACTTCTTCATGTTTTTTCTTTATGTTACGATGCTGCCAAAAGAGTTATATTTTAGCACGAGAGCATTGTTAATCCCTTTGGAAGGATAAATGCGAAGGAGAAAGAGATAGAGCTTCCTGGTCTCAAACCATCGAAGATTTTCTAGTTTTTTTACTGCATATGCGCATACACATACGCATCCATATATATATATATATATATATATATTAGGCTGTGTCATTTCGGGGTAACGTTTTTTTATCATCTCAAAAGTATTTAGTTTATACCTAAAAACAAATCCATGCGCAAGGGGAATGCTATTAGAGAATATTTGATTAACATTAAATTTTGATTTGATTAACATTAAAAATACGTCTTTTTCATTGCTATAGGTTCTTCTGAGTCTGATTTTATTGTACAGATTTCCCTAATATGTTTTTGAAGGAAATTGAATGATCTACAAATAAAAGTCTCTTGATCCAAATCTATAAAGTTAACTTTTTCGGAGTGATTAATGTTCAAACCTAAATTGGTCTGAAAATATCTTTCGAAAATGAAATATCTGATAAATCCAAATAAGGTTTAACTTTTACTACGTTAAACAAAGTTAACTTTTACACCGGCCTATCACGTTACCAATTTTGTCACTTGAATTGTAATATTGTAACACATTTCTTTATGCCCAGTTTGTAATAGTTTGGAGCGCGGAGTCACCCGCAAATCGTGAAAAATAAACGAGGGTAAAAACAAAAAAACATTAAAAAGAAGCATAAAATCTTTTGAAATGGTCGAACGTTTTCATTTACGGGATCAGTTATTTTCGCGCTCGCCTGGCTCTCGTATAATACTCGCAATCTTCAGAATCTGCAAAAGCCGTCAAAGTCTTTCAACGCGACACAGGCTCCCGAGCTCTAAACAGAATATCGGACAAGTTTTCCGATTGCTACGATTTCGTTATTGAGCTTCAGTGTAACGAGACTTACGACAACGACGAGAGAAAAGTTCGAATGCACGAGGAAAACTCCGAGTGTACCGACGGAAAATCGAGGCATTCATGGTATTTTCTCAGAAGACACGTTGCGAGAAGCTTTGCGCAAATTTATCGAAAGAGCGTTTGTTGGTTTCTATGACGACCACACGAACGAGCAAAATTGCCAGTGTATACACAGAGAAAGAAAAAGAGAGAGAACGAAAAAGTATCGGACCTTATACAAGAATCTCAATCCTTTCATCGAGAAAACTCTCAAGTCTCTTTCGAGTTCACTTTGCCGTTACTTCAAACTTGAAGATTAAGCAAGTAATTCTCAACCTTCTCCTGGAACGGTTCTCTCACTGGAGAGAATTTGCCGCACGTATTACCTCTTCGCGTTCTGCGACACGGCTAAAGGAAATCTCTTTCGAAAGAAAGAAACTAATCAGGCACTTTATGATACAAACTTGTATAAATTGCCATCGGCAATAAATAGTTAGTGGCACCTCGTTTTTTACATTTTTACCTAGATTATACAGGTACAATGAGAAATTATTAGCAAAACAGATCATAACTGCGCACATTTAGTTATTACCAATTTATTTTGTAAAAGCAACGATAAAGTTCGATGCTGTAGTTGTTCTTCTTTTTACCGTACTCACTATTTATGTAAGTATCTTTAATTAATTCTAATGGTCCAATTTACACGTTACGTTCTACTGTTTAATAAGACATGCTTTTGTGCTTCGTTGCGTCCGAAATCATTCGAAAATATTATATTTTACAAATGCGCAAACGAATGCATAAATTTGTAACGGTGCTCATCGCATCGCCGGTAATTTTTAGCCCAGTCTGGTTAGTCGTTTCAAATTGCAAAAACTCCCTTCAGAAATTTTATTGCTCTAACCTTTAGAGGGGGTCACTGGTAGTCTAAATTCAAAATGGCAACCATATTCCGCAGTTGCGTTAGCCGCCATTTTGAATTTAAGGTGGAATTATTTTTGCTAAATAATTCGGTTATTTTCAACTTTTTAAAAAAATGGTATGAACCAAAGTTGTCGTAAATTTAATTCTCTACAATTTTGGTCCTTACAATTGTTATCATGCGATCGATATTTTTATAATTGAACGTAAAAAAAGCGGCAAAATACAATTATCGAATTATCTTATTTAATATTAAATTTATGGCATAAGTAAACATAAACAAAGTTGTAGAGAATGGAATTCTCATCAAATCTGATCTTCACGTTTTTTTCTTAGAATCAATATTTAAGGTCTTATGCCTATGGCTAGCCTAACGGTACTCAATCGACCAGCGTACCCTAGACACTCACGTCACGGGCAGGTGAGCGACGAAGAAAAGATTATGCCTACGGCGTCCCTTCGGCCTAAAAAGGCTCAGTTAGTCGATCGATGCTCTAGGGAGTAGATGTATTGCAAGCAAAATGGAGAATTGTTTTGTGTGTGGAGAAGCTACAAGCGAAAATATTGTTGTAACAGTGAAAAAACGTGGTGTTCAGTCACTTTTATCAGCAAGCATTCTTCGCGATGATGAAGAATACGAGCGTATGCTCCAAACTGTTGACTTCATCATCATTATCAAAAACGTCATCACTACTCGAATTGCAAGTATTACCCACATGCGATTTCAAAAACTGTTGCTTCATATGTAAAGAATACGTGGATCCAGTGATGGAAAAAAAACGTCCCAAAAGCATGCGGCGTCATATTTCGGTGGTTAGAAACGGTGAGTTCCGGGATACAATTTTCAACCATTTGAATAAGCGCAACGACGAATTGGCACGAGAAGTATTAGCACGCATCGAGTATGTTCCCGATCTAACGACTGTTGAAGCGCGGTATCATCGCACTTGCTGGCTAAATTTGCATTATGTCGTGTCGCATGAGAAAGAAGGAAGACCGGTTTCTTACGAAATAGACCGTGCTATAGAGTACATTTTCCAGAATATTGAGAAAAATTTTGATGAATGTTAATTTGATCTGACAAAGCTGGAGAAAAAGATCGAAGGAAACTTTACTCCGGATTCAAGGACAATAAAAAAATGTTTATAACAGAAGCACGGTGACAAAATTTTAATTTTTGACGTACCAGGATTCGATACGATAATTTGTTTTCGTGGCACTGATCACAAAATCGTCTCGCAAGGCTGGTACGAGGCAAAGCAATCCGATGCGAAGCAAGAAAGGTTGAGAGTTATTCGTAAAGCGGCAGCAATCATTTTAGAAGACATACGTTCCACACCGTATAATTTGAGATTGTACTCCCCCCCCCCTCCCCACACAGATGATTTCATGGATAACGTGGATGATTCCATTCCCATTTCTCTTAAGGTGCTACTCGAGGCAATTATTTTAAAATCCAAAAAGGGATCGTTCGAGTCGTGGAAAAGGAAATGCACTTCTACCGCGCATGCAATTATATCCGCAGCTCGTCCTCGATCTTTCATTTCTTCATTGGAAATAGGCGTTGGTTCCTTGTTGTACAAAAAATTCGGGTCGAAAAATTTTATAAAAATTCTTTCGCCGTTCGGTTTTTGCTCATTATATGAAGAAATCTCGATGTTCGAAACTCCTTTCATCATGCGTCCACAGCGCCGCGTTAAGAACTTGGCCTTTACGCAGTTTGTTTATGACAATGCGGACTTTAACATCAATGCACTGGACGAGCATGACACTTTCCATTGTATGGGAGGGATTCAATGCATACTCCATACGATGCTGTAGAACCGGACGGAGCAATGAATGAGGACTCTGAGAAAAAAACTTCCGTGGCCATTGCAGAAGTTGAGAATGTAAAATTTTCTTTTACTACGGAAAAGAAAAATTGAGCGGTCTTGGAAAATTGCAGGTTTTCGATATTACAAATATGCGAAGTCCTCCAGAAAAAAGTCTTCCAACCCTTGGAATCTTCAAATGGGGAGCCAATGATAACGTGGCTGCAAGATGGTCTATGGATTCAGTCCACATGCAAAACTTTTGTCAACAGATTGAAGACTTTTGTCATATCCACAGCGGATCAACTAAGCGACATGTCGATTTTAGGCCTACTCGTGTCTGCAGAGACAATTTAGACGTGGGGAAATTGGATCACTGGTTTGATGCGTATGATCCGTTCCTTGTGGACTCTGAATTTATGTTTACCAGCACGGGAATAATCGGGACTGGAAGCATAAATTGCCATTTAGCGTTGGAAATTGGAACAAAAATGTTAAACAATATGATCGGTACAAGTTACGATGCAGTTACATTTAAACGAAAAGAAAAAGTTGCACCCTTGTCGACTGTTTTCAGCAACATATTCCTAGATGACACGCCTCTCTCGATCAATCCACTTTTATTTTTCCAATGAATGAGCATTGCGAATATATCGACCGAGGATCTCGAGGCTTGTTTGGTCTACAAACTTTCAGCATATCCTTTATCTCTGTTCAATGAGAAAGGAATGCAGAAGGGTACTAACAAGGGGAGGTCGGCTACTCGTCATCACCGATTTCATTCGGATTCACAGTATATGTAGGGCTTGACTAGAAATGAAAGTGACGCAAGTGGGAGCTCCAGATAGCCAAGCGTTTAGGAAAGAAATTTTTTGTCGCGGATCGGTCAATACATAAGTCTTTTATGTTAGCGTAATTTTCAAGCAGTGGTTGGCGTAGCGGCAAGGGTTCGAGTCACCGTGCGGAAACTTTTTTTTCTTTGGTTTCTTTTCAGTTTTTATGATACTTACGCCACAAATGAACCGAAATAATACATAATGTATTGTATTTATTTATATTTTCACAAAAGGCATGGGGTGTCACTATTTTAACAGGCGTATAATCATGGAAAATTTGGGATTGCGAATAACTTTCCAAGAAGGAATTATAATTAAAGCATACACGAGGACTTCGTATTGCTAGTGCAACCCTGCGATGTGTATTTTTATCATCAGGTAAAGAACTTGATCAGAAATATTCAAAACTGCTCTTATCTCATCAAGAAAGAATCGCGAACATCAAGATTGAATAATATGATAACTGCAAAGATGAAATCGACAATGTTGATTTGGCAGGATCATAGTCGAATAAAAAAAAGTCAAGTAGTTCTGATGGTCATATATCGCAAAAAAACGTCTGCTCTTCAAAACCGTGTAAGAAAAAAAAGAAAAAAAAACATCGCTTCGGTCTTTAACACTTGCAAGAAAGAATTGAGATTCCAATTTCAAAATCTTATAAGGAAGAAGACGGCTGAAATCGCAACGAACCTGCAATTGATGATACGTGGATTAAGCCTATCACGTAAAAAAATCGCGCCTGGAACTCTATCCTTGTGGTGGTGCGGAAAGGAGTTCACAAAATAATATTTTTACGCTTCTCTGTACCTTTACCGCAAGCGTAGGACCTTAAATATTAGTTCTAGGAAGAAAATTCGTAGATACCAAAATTATAGAGAATTTTATTATTTACAATTTTGTTTTCTGTTAATTTATATTTCTATTCTGTTTCTGTTCATTTATATCCTAAAGTTAATAATAAACGAGATAATTCGATAATTGGACTTTTCCGCTTTTTTTTACGTTGAATTAAAAAAATATCGATCGCACGGTAAAAACTATCAGGACCAAAGTTGTAGAGAATTGAATTTACAATAACATTAATCCTTACCTTTTTTTAAAAAAAGTTGAAAATATTCGAGTTATTTAGCAAAAATAATTACTCCTTAAATTCAAAATGACGGCTAACGTAATGGCGGAATCTGGTCTCCATTTTGAATTTAAACTACCACTAACTCCTCCTAAAGGTTAGGGCAATAAAATTTCTGAAGGGAGTTTTTGCAATTTAAAACTTTTTTTTTGACTAACCCGGCTGGGCTATTTGTGATTTTTGGCGAGACCGCAGTCTTGACTCAGGATCATCGTGACTGCGATCTCGACATTCCGGAGAGAAGTCGGACTACCCACAAATAATGCTTTCATTATTAATATCGATTCCTTTGCACCCTCGACCCATAATCTTTACTAAAATTTACATTTACACTGATAAACAGTCGTGAATACTAGAGCAATAAATTCGAACAAAATAACATCGCGGTAAATGTCGCTGATAATTATAACGATTTTCTACAATGATATTGTGCCGCAACAGAGCAATAAGCAGTGTAATATCACAAACTAAGGCAACACATTGCTGGAGTATTGTCAAAAATATGTGTATCATGGAAATAATCCGGAACCTTGAGCGCTAAATGTCACACTCGCGATAATTAGAATCCTTTTCGTGGATTCCTTGTGCTCTCTCTTTGCTTTTCTTTTTTCCAAATCTCATTGTCTCTGATGTTCGTTTGCATGAAACAACGGCATAACTGACCAATTTAGGTAAATAATAATGACCGTTCCAAAGTGGACTAGGGATGAGCCGACCGTGGTTTGACATCGTATATATATATATTGTAACGGTACGCTTTTTACGTTCCCCGCTACGCGTGAATTCGAGCAACTAAGAATGTTTAGGAGCAGGTATGAAAAGAAGCGTGAGTCAGAGGTTTTGTGTCAAAAAAACAAATGATCGTGTTTATTTACAATGTTTTGTCAGTGTACAAAAATAAAAATGCAAATCATTGGTGTTTTCGTGGTAAATTAAAGTTTTTCAGATTCGTTCCCTAATTTCAATAAACTTGTCCAATTTATAGGATCCTTTATCCAATTCAATCAATCCGATTTATTCAATGATTCGATATAATTTTATTCTCATCTCTTTCCATGGCTCGATATAATCTTATAGAGATTGATTGATTTTGTTTATGCAACAGTTCTCGCTTCAAGAAAAATATAGATTGTTTTTAATTTGTTTAAATGAAATGAGTTATTTTTACTCCAACAAAAAATAATTAAATGATTTAATGAAAAAGGGTCCTATGCCAAGCATCTTCAGACTGCACGGAATCGCACGGTCCCCTCCCGCTTTCGCATAGGAAAGGAAGGATCAGAATTGAGAATCTGCAGACCCTACGGAATCGCAGAGTCCCCTCCCTCTCAATAATGAAGGATAAGGTTATCACACTAGAAATCTTTGACCTGCACGGAATCCCACCGGTCCCTCCCTTCTTCGTGTGTTCGGATAGGAATTTCACCCTCGAATCTGCAGACTGCACGGAATCGCACAATGCCCTCCCTCTCGGCGTGAAATTTGGAATATTTAAGGTTCAGGATTGTTGGAGCTTGTTTTTCCAGAGTTACTACCTCTGTACTTGAAGCGAGAGCTGATTCAAGAATGAGCTGCCGTTGCTGATCCGCACGGCCTTTTATACGCATTTAGACAAAGGAATAATGATAATGATTCGATCTAAAAATAACTTGGACTTTGCTCCCAGGAATAATCTCGAACCAGAGTTCTCTCACTAAATTCACGGATTGGTCAGCCAACTTGTCGCCGCGACGTGATTGGTTGAGCTGATTTCCATTGCTCATGTAAGAAATCATAATTTTATAACGGAAATAAATGTTTTTGTTGTTAAAGGTTCGTTTTTATCCTTTTTTACCTAAAATAAATCAAATTTTCTTTATAAACATGATAAATTGACAATTTGTGAGCGATGTAGAGCATTATTTCCCTTGGATCCAAACTCTGTTTCGTGATTTGCCATTTCCGTTGGAACCAACGTGCAATTGGACTTTGCATGATTTTACTACCTGGACTCTTGTGAATTTTGTTTTATTATTCAAATTTAACCCTTTTCGTTGTTTTTCATATAAAAATGAGTCTAACTAATGTTTCAGGACATAAATAAGTGATTTTTAATAAAAGAACGAACTAGAACTGATTCTATGTGTAGCCTGAGAGTTTTGTCGAGGAGTGTCGCCTCGAGCGGCTGAGCGCAGGCTCGACTGGGCTGGCGCGCAGTTCAAATGCAACATTTTACGCAAAATAAAGGGAGTGCCGTTTCAATATATATACAAACCCTTCCTTCATTTCTTGACCTCGCTTCTGATTTTACTAGTACATATATGTATTTGCAATGGTCTTATTAACTCAACTATATATAGCTTTTCTGAGAAAGATAATTCGAAATTTCCTTGATTTTCCGCGCTTTTGTTCATACCTACATTCTCCACCCCATGAAGGTCTTGTTCCAAACCTTTCTTCTGTTTCATAATTCGAGAGTCAAATTTTCCGCATGACGGATATAGTATACGGGGCATTCACAAGCCCTGACCCTATCACGATGTGATCTTCAT
Source organism: Rhimphoctona megacephalus (assembly GCA_963989365.1). Lineage (NCBI taxonomy): Eukaryota > Metazoa > Arthropoda > Insecta > Hymenoptera > Ichneumonidae > Rhimphoctona > Rhimphoctona megacephalus. The sequence goes on from OZ022417.1 coordinate 23,049,293, forward strand.
CCAATTGATAAAACTCAACAGAATTGATTTCTATTCAACCACGATCCTCAATCGACCGTATCATCCGACGTTCAGTTCTCCTTTTTAATACAAACTGAATTCTGATCTCGACTTATCGATCTATTATATACACATGAACAATTTGACGTCGTTATCTTCATGAATGTCAAAACGCCTTCCGAGCAATGCTAATCATATTTTACGTTGTGACCGAAAATTTTACTACACTGATGTCACAAAAGTTTGCTCTCCTTTTCTTTGTCGAGTTATTTCATTATTTTGGGCGCCAGTTGTCGAAGCGACTCAACAGAAAAAGAGAGAAAATGATATGACCGGACTATTTCAGCGGGATTGACGGAGTGACACTGAAAATAATCGAGTACTGCTGAATTAATGTTTACTAGTAACAAGTGATAGTTCATAAAACCAAATTGATATTATACGAAATTGTTAGATACAATGATACAAGAAATACTTGATAATAAACTTGGAATACAAATGAATGAAATAATATTACCGGGAAACGAAAAAAGAAAATCGCGTGGCTCTAATGTAACCGTGAGGGAAAAATCGCAAAAACACACACACACATACAAATTCACTCATACCCAATTGGTCGGGACCTACATTCTCTTTACAAACGAACGCGAGCTCGTAATTATTCCTGTCACGGATATACTCGTGAATGTAAAAAACAATTTTTAGGACAAAATACCAAATTGTCGATTTATCGTATACGAATCACCCAGCCCCCGATATTCGGTTGCTCGGCCGAGCTAGTTGACCGTTGTACAAAGTTTTGTCTCCCGACCCACTCACACCGTCATTCTTTCACACTCACGCATTTTTACACTTTTCACGATTCTTCTCCGGGTTACGAACGTACGTTAATGCTCGGGATGAATAGTTTACGCAATACAAGAAAGAGAGATTTTCGCGTACGACTACGATGATATGTTATACCCGGGGTTTTTCTACGGCCCGCTTCGCGAAGGTCACGAGCGCGAGATAGAACAAGAAGAATATTCTTGAGATTTTTCCGAACGAAGTCTACTTTAACAAAAAAAGAAACAAGACGGAAAATAAGATGTCATACGGAATAAGCCCATCGACCGAATCCGGAAAGCGAGAAGGGGGTGAACTTACATTTTTAATTGCCATCTCACACGTCCGTCCTGCTCAATACTCAGCGAAAATCTAATGAAATCGGGAATCTCTCGCAAGATAGTAGGCTCTCTCCTCACCACTCTAGTATTTCGAATGTTCCCGAATATGAAGTATTGACAGATTCGTCGCGACGATGATTTCTTACCAGCGTAAGATGGGGCCCCGAAATAATATAATTTGTACATTTGATATAAAAGTATTTTGAGCGGATCTAATTTGTTATAATTATTTTCGGGAGGACGTAAGGATCTCACTACCTAATTAATACCGCTCTGACATAATGACAGGAACTTTTCGCTTAGCTTGATTGAAGAATAATTCTTGCATGTTCTTGAATTTTCATTCGTTATTTCTCTCCATGTCCGATGATACCGAGCTTCTTTTAGGACATTGATTGGACAGCGACTAGTGGTTGGCAATAACCATGAAACGGAAGATGGCCAATGCATACGAGCCTCGCCCGAAGTACGCCGATAACGACAGAGATTGGCCGCTATCTCTCGCTCTCTCTTTCTGATATTTACAGGACGATGAAACCGTTGTTGTAGTTTTTTTCGCTATCGTGCGAAATTCTCCAATATTTCTTCTGTATTCCCAAATATTCGTTCGCAAATAAAAAAAAAATTCGAATGGCAATTAGTAACATTCTTTATAGCTCTTGCCCTAGGTGGACCCTACGAGATCGTAGCGTGTCAGGAATAGTGAGCAGGAGGGACGAAAATTGCATTTTGCATTCTCGTTCAATTTAAGTGACGGTGCTCAAAAAAAACCATCACAACCTATATATGAATCAACTTTGCGCCTAGAAATTTGTTAGGGTTTATCTGCTCGGGATCAGGCCGTGATCAGGTTGTGAAACGGGCAACGTTAGTATGAAACATCTGATCCGATCGTAATCATCAGGCCTCCCACAATAACCGACAAGTCAGGCAAGCTCGAAATGGTCCTAATCAGACATGACTTGGTAGGCCCTCCAGACACGTGCCGTAAGCAGGAATTGGTATGGCGTATGCTAATAATATCCTACTGAGGTTTGCCCTATGGGGCCTTAGTACGACTCACTCTAAAAGCGCCCCCTCATGTTTGCCCTATAACGCCCTAATAAGGCCTGCCTTATGACTTCCGCACCATTGCTACCACACCGAAACGTGTGTCTCTAACCTCAAACGTTCTGAATACGCGCGTGAATACTGTTCCCGATTTTATCAAGTGTTTATTTATTTAATTTATTACAATATGTAAATATATCTACGGTGTCAACAAATGGAGATTTAATTTATTTAAACTAGTCGAGTAAGGATATAGCGTTGAATTGCGCGTACCTGTTATAATTACGAATGGTTTCTGAAAAAAAATTCTAACCTGATAAATCACCACGTGATTATAATGTGTGATGTATACTAAGCAACTAATTCAATATATTCATATAGAAATAAAATACCATAAGATTAAATTAAATGAACATTTAAAAGTGATAATAATACAGGGAAAAGGTATTAATGTGTAATGTCAAAAGCGATGATGAAAAAAGACCTAACCTAAAAAAAATACATACATACGCGTGTATGTATGGATTCACAGGAAGCATTCCAATAGTACAGCCAGATAGCTGAATCAGGTCCGTGTTTGGCACTCTGGCGAGGGCGTGGTCACGCAGCCTGATCAAGGCCCAATTACACAGCCTGATAAGGGCATTATGTGTCACACCGTTACATTTCGTGTCAGGGCGCCATCAGGTCGCTTTGTAAGCTCTCTTATACGACAATGAGACAGCTTGATAACGACCTGAAAAGATCCCTACTATAATTTCTGGACGGGTTTCAAAGAAGTTCCGTTTATCCTCCATTTATCACCTACCATATCCAAAGTTCAGTTAATTTTAATTGGTTTAAAAATTTATATTTTTTCCTCTCTGCTTATTTATATTTATTGTGTAATGAATTTCTTATTTATGTTGTACGTCTCAGAGTCATCTTTGGCGGAACATCACTTCTCTTTTTTGGTTTCATCGCGTCGCCCCATTTTGAGTACTCAAAATGCTGACCTCGAAATGAAGATCTTCAAGAAACGCGGGAATAAATTTTATGCTCCTTTCGACATATACATACATATAAATTATAGAGTACAGGACCACAAAATTGCGGAATAAAAACACAAGCTAGGTGAAAAGCAATTAGAGGTCATCATCGTCGTTCATCAGTTTGTCGAAACGTTTCAGGTCTCTCGCTAATTGTACTTGAGAGTGGTTAATTCTCTGCGGCTCCGTTTAACAGGCTCTTCCTACAAAGTCGTAGCTATATGAACGATCTAGTGCTTCTCTCTAACTAGATATTAAATATTAAAGTGATAAAACGCATCTATTATTCATTTTCCTTATAATTTCGAGGCTGGGTCAACTCGAATACTACTAGGATCTTCAGGTTGTCAGGCTCCAGAGACTCTCAGGTCCCTAAGAATAATTCAGTACTATGATTCCTGCCTTTATCCAGCAAATGAGACATCAAGCATTCAACAACCTACAATAACTTTATTAAGGAAGTTCTGCTCGTATTTTGAGGGACGCGCGGGGTGCCGGGGGTCTCTATGCTTATACACAGGCTAGCCGCACTGCTGCCAACCTGATTTCTCTCTCTCTCTCTCTCTCTCTCTCTCTCTCTCTCATCTCTCTCTCTCTCTCTCTCTCTCTCTCTCTCTCTCTCTCTCTCTCTCTCTCTCTCTCTCTCTCTCTCTCCCCCTCTCCCCCCCCCCCTCTCTCTCCTCTCTCTCTCTCTCTCTCTCTCTCTCTCCTCTCCCTCTCTCCCTCTCTCCCTCTCTCCCCTCCCTCCCTCCCTCCCTCCCTCCCTCCCTCCCTCCCTCACTCCCTCCCTCCCTCCCTCCCTCCCTCCCTCCCTCCCTCCCTCTCTCTCTCTCTCTCTCTCTCTCTCTCTCTCTCTCTCTCTCTCCTCTCTCTCTCTCTCTCTCTCTCTCTCTCTCTCTCTCTCTCTTCTTTCTGTCTTTCTCTCTCTCTCTCTCTCTTCTTTCTGTCTTTCTTTTCTGCTCTGCGGCTCCAAAGGCTTTTGCGTCCATATCCCAAAGAATTCGACAAATTTTCATAAGTTAATTTGTTATATCTCATGACATGCGGGGTAAATCAGATTCATTTTTTTTCTATGTCACTGTAATACATAAGGCTGTACCTTGATCAAATTTTCAATGAGCCACCACCTTTTTAATGCTATTAAATCATTTCTCACGTTAAAACAGTACGTGCCATAAGGCTCTGTGCAATTTGGAGGTATTTTTACGATTTTTATCTCAGCAAGTAGGTGGTCAATTTTGTTTGAATTTGCAGGTACACGTGGAATATGTTTCTGAAAATGCTACTAAAATTTCAAAGACCTGCCATCTTTCTGAGATTCGAGCAGAACTCCCTTAAAATGCTAAAATCATCGGAATACGTTAACTAGTTAACTGGTAAGCGCACTGAGCCGCTTTCCGTACAAAAACTGGTACGATCGCGTACGAGTAGTTCTGTTTAACGTACATCCGATAATCCCCCACTCGATTCTTGAGGACAAACTAAAAAAACGTAGTATCCGAACAACATCGCAGATAAACTTGCTAAGAATGAGTAAAAATGATTCCAATTATGGACACGCCCTCAGCTTTCGCAAGTCTATATAAATCCAGAAAATGTAGAAAAACTCCCACCATCTGTACAGATTACCAACGATAATACTACGTACTGGGTGTACCCGTTGAGAGACAATAATTGCTCCATCTATAAGAAAGATGAACACTTGGCAAAAGAATGTCCAAATACACATGAAGGCACTCGTACCAGTGTAAACACCGAACACACCATGACTACAGAGGAAACTACCTGTATTCAACAATCGGAAATTTCTGCAAATCAAGCAAGCGGAGCTGATCCAGTCCATACGACGGAAGAAGAGGTAAACGCAACCCTCCCAAGTCACCACACAGGTATTAAAATTTGGTAGTAAACGGCCACCACCACAGTCCAGTTCAAACGGATCAACAACAAATGAATCACATGAAAACAAATCATTAAACGGAGAGGCAACTCCCAAGCCCCATAACGTCGCATCGACTTTTTCTTTTTTTTTTATTGATATGATGTATATAATTTGTTCGAGATAATAAGGTTTAAATTTAGGTCAATAACATTCGGTACAAATAATATGGAAAACACTGACCCATCTATTTAATTTTCTTTGGAAATATACATTTTTTCTCAAGTTACAATTATAATAAATATATCTCGTTCATGAAACAACAAATGATATTAATATCCAACTTTAATCCAAATCACGAATCATGACTGTTTTTTCAAAAAATCTTTTTTTGATATATTTTTAATAACAGTATTTTTAATAACATTTTGATATATTTTGATATATTTTTAATAACAGTATTTTTAATAACATTTTTTTTGTTTTAATAAGTTGGGGTTTTCATCCTTTCTTTGCTCAAGTAATTCAATAGCTTCTTTCTCATTGCGATGAAAAGTACTTACTAGTAATGAGTAATTAACGCCGGAAATTGCCATTCTCTTTCTGATTACACAAGAAATGATTTTATCGAGTGGCTCCAAAGTTTGCATCGTATTCGCAATATTTTGTTTGTTTTGCGCAAGTTGTAAAATGTCCCCAAAACTTTTACAACCTCTCGCAAGTTCATCCACTGAGAAATGGCAACGAACTAATTGCTGTAATAGAAACGTGTCATACGAAGCATCGTGCGCGTTTTCTATACTTATATTACTGAGAGTTTCTTTGGCTAAAGTTGTGAGAGTATTTTGTCCTTTGCCTTTTCGCTCAGGGAACTTTTTGCGAAAAAGAGGCAGTGTAGCACAAAAATGAGCAATAAGTGGCTCAAATTTGTCGGTCAATGAACAATTGACAATTAATCGCATCAAATGAGGGGCGTCGAAGGAACAATTATGCGCGACGAAAATACATGGTTTTTTGAAATTATTCAAATAAATACATAATTCTTGAAGAATGTTCCCCGCGGGTTGTGAGACACTTATTGTCCGTTGTGATATAGCTCACATTCTGCGCTAGTTATACCATGTATCTCGGATACTCTTGACGGAATGACGTGGCGAGGTTTAATATATTTATTAAATTCAGTATCGCCCGATTTGCAAGCTATTGAAGAATATCACACATATATTTCAGCCCCGCAGTTTCCAAATAAAAAAATACAAACAAATTTTCATCATCCTCTATAATCGAGTTCGATAATGAATCATCGATGGCTGGTATCTCTAATAATCCCATGTGACTTTCGTAGGTTCGACCTTCTGTTTCTTGGTCTCTTATGTCGAAGATGAGGTCGTTAATTTTGTAGACATCGACGTTTTCACTTAGCAGCAGGTGCCTTTGCTTTCGTTACTCTACGTTTTTTTACTTTATCATATCGTTTGATAAACTTGAAACATCGTGATCCTGAACTCATCTCTAATATATTCGTCGTGACCTTTTGAATATATTGCTCACCTTCATTTTTCTGCCCTACAGCGTAAGCGTATCGAAATTCGGCTGACTCACCGCGACTGTAGCAAATATTTTTAGGGCTTTTCTTGCCATTATACTGTTTAGGCTCTCGTTGGCTTGACTAGAAGCTCCCGCAGAGAATTTGTCAGCATTGTCAGATAAGTTTGTGAATAATCGTTTTAACTCTTCGAATAAGATTTCATTCTTAAAGTTAGCAACGGCTGAATGATTGTAATTCTCGAGATCACGTACATATTTGCACCATGCTCCGCATTTTTCGTGAATGTTGAATGCGTGAAAGGGTATATTCAATATTGCACTTTTCACAGCATCTGTATTACCCTTGTTCTGCGATACGGCATAAGTGAAGCAACGGTGTAGGTACTTTATGGCATCTGGATATAGTTCTCGATCAGGATCTTTATCCTTGCCAATTTTATACAACATATTTTTCACCCCCTTTAATGTATGATTGATATAAGAATGTTTAATAACTTGATGCGAACTTTTTTTGCGCACAGCACAAATGCTCGAGCTATCATTATCGCCTATTAACACACCGACTGAAATATTGTGGGCTTTCAATATCTCGCTATCTGTTGCTAAAGAAGCTGCAACTTCCGGCTCCATAGCTTTTACGCTACCATAAAAATTAAGCCTACAATCGTGATCCTCTACAGGGTGGCCAAAATCGCATAGACGACATTTTCGATTTCTCGCGCTTGTAAATAAAGTGTAAATAAAGCGCTTGTAAATAAAGTGTAATAGTTTGAGTTGTAAAATAGATAAGTCATTAAATAGAAAACACTGATTGAACACGATTATCGACAATATGTAGAAATGATACGATTGTCGCAGAAACTCGCAGAAGCTTTTCTATCTGTGCGTGATTCTGTAATGTAATTGACCGCTCTATAGCCGTTGCTTTTGAACAGCTTTCTTTCACGACAAGTTCTATTGCTGCCCCTGCCACTCTCATATTTCTTGTAGGTTTTCCAGCTCATACTTGGGATGTTCATAGTTTCTAGGCATCTCTGGGTGCTTGCGTACCCCAATCCGCTATGCAAAGTGCCTATATGAAACAATTAAACATTATATAACCAGTTTTTTTAATACAATCTTATCTGTAAGCACATCTAAACAACAATCTCCAAATCTTAGATTTTTAACTATTTAGTATATATAGTCAGTATGCAAAAATACTTACTCAGAGCAGCTTTAGCATTTATGTCGAACAATAACACAGCCACACAAAAAAAATTATTTTCGGGTCTGGGGATGAGATACTCATATCCTGTAGTATTTCGATTTGCTGAAGCCGAATCCGGGGTCTGTTTGACCCCATCGGGTCAGGGTCAAGGTCAAATTGAGAAAAAACCATTTAATCGGAGACAATCGGAAATATAGGGTTTTGGGGTCGCTTGAACCGAATCCGGAGTCAGTTTGACTTTATCAGATCAGGGTCTAGGGCATTTCAAGGTCAAATTAGGAAAAAACCTTTTAATCGGAGAAAACCATCAGAAATATAGGGTCTTGGGGTCGCTTAATCTGAATCCGGAGTCAGTTTGACCTTATCAGGTCAGGATGAAAGGCATTTTAAGATCAAATTAGAAAAAAGACCATTTAATCGGAGAAAACCACCAGAAATTTAGGGTTTTGGGGTCGCTTAATCCGAATCCCGAGTCAGTTTGACTTTATCAGGTTAGGGTCAAGGGCATTTTAAGTTCAAATTAGGACAAAACCTTTTATGCTGAGAAATTCACCATATATATGAGGTATTCCACGTCAAACCGGCGGACTTTTTCCCTGACCCTCGCCGACTTGGGTAATTATTTTTTATATGATTATATGAAGTCTAAAAGACACCCTGAAATTTTTTCAGATTTTTCTGAACAGCCGTTTTTGAAAAAAAAAAAAAAAATCCAAAAAAAGCCCCTTTTTTAAAATCTGAAAAAATTCCTAAAAATCGGTGATTATATGCCAAACATTTTAAGCTACCGCCCGTAGTGGAAGTACGATTTTTTCTGTGCGTTAATCGGCTAATAACTTTAAAAAATTCCAAAAATACCGAAAGACACTTACTCCGGCCCAATAGTTGAATATTTTGGTACCTAAAACTAATTTTCGTCACAATTTTCGAACAATCAAATCAAAATTAGAACACCGATCCCATAGGATCCTCAAAAAGAATTGATTTTTATAAAATATGAATGAATAAAGATGAATACCTCAACTTTTTACCTGGCTCAATTTTTTTTGTCTTGTACTGGTCTAAAATATCCCAAAAAATTTTTTGCGTACGAAAATATTCAACTATTGGCCCGAAATGAGTGGTTCTTGATTTTTTGAGAATATTTTCAACTTTAATAGCTCATAAAAACATAGAAAAAATCGTACTTCCACTACGGGCGGTAGCTTAAAATGTTTGGCATATAATCACCGATTTTTAGGAATTTTTTCAGATTTTTAAAAAGGGGCTTTTTTTGGATTTTTTTTTTTTTTCAAAAATGGCTGTTCAGAAAAATCTGAAAAAATTTCAGGGTGTCTTTTAGACTTCATATAATCATATAAAAAATAATTACCCAAGTCGGCGAAGGTCAGGGAAAAAGTTCGCCGGTTTGACGTGGAATACCTCATATATATGGGGCATTCCACGCCGATTCGACCTGTGTCTGACCCTTCACCTCTCCGATTTTGTTCGCGATTTTTTATCGTTTAGTAGTACTTCTGAAAAGCACTCAGAAATTTTTTCAGATTTTTTCGGTACGATTTCACCAACTTATGATTTTATAAAAAATGTACATTTAGCCCAAATTTAAAAATCTGAAATAATTCACAAAAAACACATTTTATATACAAAAAATTTTGGGCGTTGAGTCAAAGTGGGCGCGAGTTTCTTCCTGCCCGTAACAAGCATTTTTGAAAAAAAAAAATTCGCAAAAATAGAAGGGCGAGGTCTGGAGTGGTGGGTGCGCTCACGCCCAAACATTTTCGTATGAATTCAAAGGGTTGACAATAAAAATACCGACTTTCTTGACCGGATGGAATGAATATTTAACACAGTATTCCGAAGTTTTTTTTCTAAAAATATGACTACGTATAAATTTTGAAAAAAATTCGTAAAATCCAATCAGGAAAGTCGGTATTTTTATTTTCTATACTTTTAATTCATCCGAAAATGTTTGGGCGTGAGCGCACTCACTCCAGACCTCGCCTTTCTATTTTTTCGAATTTTTTTTTTTTCAAAAATGCTTGTTACGGGCAGAATGAAACTCGCGCCTACTTTGACTCAACGCCCAAAATTTTTTACATATAATATGTGTTTTTTGTGAATTATTTCAGATTTTTAAATTTGGACTAAATGTATATTTTTTATAAAATCATAAGTTGGTGAAATCGTTCCAAAAAAATCTGAAAAAATTCCTGAGTGCTTTTCAGAAGTATTACTAAACGACAAAAAATGGCGGACAAAATTGAAGAGGTGAAGGGTCAGACCCAGGTCGAATCGGCGTGGAATGCCCCATACATATGTATGTATATATATATATATATGGTGATTTTCTCAGCTTAGAAAGTTTTTTCCTAATTTGACCTTAAAATTTCCTTGACCCTGACCTGATAAAAACTAACTGACTCGGGATTCGGATTAAGCGATCCCAAAACCCTATATTTCTGGTGGTTTTCTCCGATTAAATGTTTTTTTTCCTAATTTGACCTTAAAATGCCTTTCATCCTGACCTGATAAGGTCAAACTGACTCCGGATTCGGATTAAGCGATCCTAAGACCCTATATTTCTGATGGTTTTCTCCAATTAAAAGATTTTTTCCTAATTTGACCTTGAAATGCCCTTGACCCTTACCTGATAAAGTCAAACTGACTCCGGATTCGGATTAAGCGACCCCAAAACCTTATATTTCCGATTTTCTCAGATTAAATGGTTTTTTCTTAATTTGACCTTGACCCTGACCCGATGAGGTCAAACAGACCCCGGATTCGACTTCAGCAGATCGAAATACTACAAGATATGAGTGTCTCATCCCCAGACTCGAAAATAATTTTTTTTTGTGTGGCTGTGTAATTTTTCAGTATTTACATCAAAATGTTGCTTCGACGTTGGGACATTGTTTAGTAACAAACACTTGTAAAATCTTATAGTTAATATTGATGCCAGTCCCTGACGATTCTCTCGTTCGATATGCCGTAGTGACAAATCTTCGTTGTACGATACGCATTGCAGATGTTGACACATAACCTCGAAATCGACAATTCGGCGTCCTTCTACTGCACACAATTTCTTTTCTTCCTCGTTTTCCACCTTTTCTGCCTCCTGTATCACTTTATTTTATTTTTTGCTTTTTGAATTTCCTCCCAACTTCAACAAGCCTTTTGTGATTTTTTTTTGTTTCGTGGTTATAAATCGTCCTTTACGCCTTTCCGCCATGGTCGAAACATCTGTTGTGCTCCTCTCGAGCTTGAGCAGGGCAGCTAACAGTTAAAAACTGAAACCATTACGCTGGGTTGCGGCTGTCAAAGCTACTATTGCGAAATGTTTAATATTTTGAAATATGTAACGAGGAGCTTTTTTTCGCCAAAATCAGGAATATTATGTTTGAAATAGTAATTAACGGTTATTTTTTTATTTAAAAGTACACAATTATCATCTTACATGTAAATTGAAAACCAGAAAATAAATTCACGTGCAGTTGGTAACACGAGAGGCTTCCCATGTTTAAGCATAGGAGTACCCCTCTCACCGCCTGCCCCTCAAAAGAGGTAGCGTTCTACCTTAATACGAAAAAATATAGCTGTCCGGACTTCGAGAAAAATGGAGTCCCCATAGTTTTGTCCCGTTTGTTTTCCTGGTCGAACGCTTTATTCGAAAGTTCACGGGTATAAAAATTAGACGCCTGAGCTGTCAGAGACCCTCTGTCCTTGAGATATTATTTCTTTTTATTGTATTATTTATTCGTGCTCAGAGCTAGTCCCTTATTAGAAAATTTTTGTAAATTTTAGAATTAAGCCCCAATTTTGTTAACATTAAGCGGAGAATTAAAAAGCGTTTTTCTTGGTTAATTTTATAAAAATTAACTGGCGCCCAGATTATCTGATCAGTAAATTATTTTCGTATTTGTTTTTATGTTGAAGAATATAACCATTTTATGATTTTTATTCTCCCTAACCTTTCTTGTGTTTATTCCTTTATTTTTATTTTTATTTTCCTCATTTTATTAATTTTCCGTAGCGTTTTTTGTGGCACAACCGTCACAATATATAAATCTGTTGACGAAAAAAAGTTTGGTCACTTATCAATCGAGAACCACTGAACCGATTTCGATGAATCTTTTATGGAAAAAAAGCTTATGATTGACATTAGGTTGTAGGCTGTATATCATTCCGATAAACTGTTTTTTACAGAAATGTGAAGAGTTCAAATTTTTTTATTCAATGTTCAACTTAAAAAATTCATCAGTAATTCAAAAATGTAAATGAACAAAAAAAACGAATTACCAATTTAAAAGATAATTCAAAAACAAAGAGAATGAACTGTGGCTGGTGGTCCAATTTTGGACAGAAAAAAATTACAGCAATTTTGGTGGTGATGAAAATTTTTTAAATTTTGTTATTTTCAATATTTTATTGAGCACCTTTTGTTGGAGGATTTTGTTGGAAGAGGAGGAGGAGGAGGAGGAAAAACCCAAAAATTATGTTCAAAATAGCAAGAGAATGGCAAATAACCATTTAGATTACATATCACCTCGATATCTTGGTTCATTGACTCATTGGTACTGGTCGCTCTACTTACACATTAAGCGTCGATTACATGATGAAAGATCTTCTCACATATATAATTTCAAATACTCAATTTAATTAATGGGAAGTTAAAAACAATTTCCTCGTTGTCATTGTGGCTTTGAATGTTTTTATTTCTTAGGAACCATAAGTACAACGATGAATGGTACTATAAAAAAATATGACAAAATAAAAAAAAAATAAATAAAAATGAAGAAACATTTAACTCTCTCATCACGCAGAAAAATAAATTTGAAGAAGACAGAAAACATTTCAAATGCTCATACCATTTTAAATTACCGAGTAATTATCGTTTTAATAGCAGTATGAAAAATGTCTCATAGTGCGACCATTGACGGATTACGGTATTTTTTTAAGGTAAATTTTCGTTAGTAAGAAAACATTTTGAATTGGCACGAAATTTCTTTTACAAATAGTTCAAAATTTTCTTAAATTTAATTTGGTACTAATCCAAACAGGCATACAAATGTTAAAATCGATAGTATCAACAATATAAATTGTGTTGGTACCAAAAACTTTCAATTTACTTCAAACATTAAATGTATCAGTTCAATAAAAAATAGAAGGAAAAATGTGTCCACGAAGGTATGGCTTATATTATGTAATCGCATGTAATGACGATGGTAGAGCTGAGCTTGGTTCTCTCCGCGACGAGATCGCATTCTGCATAATTATTGCAAACGTGCCTGCGGGTTCTCGCATAGTTTCATCAACTCGCTAATTACTATTGTCGGTCGATATAATTCTGACAATTGTACGATTTATTGCTACCATCCCAATGTGCGAGAGAGATTTATCGATTGGCTTGTTATGTGAATTCAAATTTAATAATAATAATTTGTACAAGTACAATCGTATTTCAATCGCATAGCTTATTCAAATTCCGGATATTTATACTGCGGAAATTATTCACAATTGGACTGAATGTATTATTTTTTTTTGTTGCAGGTATGTCCAGACTTCCATGTAATTATGTGGAAATTGGCGGTCAAGCGGGAAAGCGCAAGCAGCGATGTATGAACATTATTATTTGCCATTTAATTAATTATACGTTTATGAAACTGGAGATTGGGTAGGAACATTCCCAAATTATTTCAGTTGATGGTTATATACACCGTTTTCGTTGCACTCACAGAAAATATAATATGAATCTTCATTATCAGTACAAGAAAACGACGTGCGAGTATATTTATAAGTTTCATTTGCCAAAATAAAAAAAAATGTTTCTTAAGCTTTTGCAGATTCTTCTAGGGTGAGTCCAAAGGAGTTAGCCACACGTTTAGGATGCCCAACTTCTATTGAGCTCCAATGCAGAAGTCTTTGATAATGGTTATCTCAAATATACGGTCCACTCCCGTTAACTTGCCCTAATTTAATTGTTTACTAAAAAATTGGCGTAGGAACCGGCTATGTTGTTGAATAGTTGTACTGTAATGTATTTTATTCTGGACTGAGGGAATGCGAATTGACATTTCGTTCCATCGGAATCTAAGAAAATTGAACAGATCTACTTCATTAAGTAGGTCATATATTCAATTTTTTTGAATGTCACAGCACGTCCTTGACAACTTCCGCGTCTTAAGTAGTTAAGTAGATACTACCAGTCAATCCTGATTCCAGGCCGAACTGTTTTTTAGGTGAGCTATATAATTCATCTAGAGACGCGGCAGCGTCTTGCTGCCAAGCATCAAAAAGAAAGAGTTTAAACGTTAAAGGCAAGTCGTGCCGAGTATTTATACTCGGGATTTGGCTCTTTTCCGTTACGCTCCGCCACTCAAAAACGTAGTGACTTATGGAAATTGTAATGCGATTGTACCAATCTAATGTGACCAAGTACGTGCCAACTGTATCATTATTGAAAATTCGTATAATTAAGGAGTAATGACTATGCAAATATACAATGTACAATTAAGGATACATAGGTATAAAATGTTTAATCAGCCAACTCCATACTCCGTTCATTGTAAACTATCTTATCTATATATTTTGCAATGATGGCTCTCGACTACGAACTTCAATTAGAAGTATACATACACTCGTGGGAATACTTACTTATTGTTAAGCTGAAAAATTACTTTACAAAAGTAAGAAAAGAACGCCAAGCATTAAAGAATCGTGTCCTAAGTTGAAGGTGTGTGTTATTTACACAAAAAGAATGTAACACCAAAATTTATCAAATACATTGAACTTATTAATAGCTTGGGAGTTGTTGAATATTTTGTTGACAGCGAAAAATTATAATTACCTTCGGAAAAATGAGCATACAAGTTTTAAGAAAAAAAAGGAAACAAAAATATTTTTTAAACAAAAAAATTTAATTGAAAAAAAAAAAACAATTTTAATGCAGAACTTGCGAGTTCACTGGAATTCTTTAATAAAAGAGAACTTGCCAAGTACTGCATTTTACCCAGGTATAAATAAGTATTTAAGGTAGTCGTCTAGTGTGTCACGTTAAAAAAATCGATTTTTTCTCATAAATCACATCTAAAACATGTGTAGAAGACGTGGGTAAAAGGATTTTTCGAAATTCGAAGCCGTTGAAAAGTTACAGCCGTAAACCGGAGCAGGTATACGGAGCGCGCGATTATATACAATAACTTTCAAACACGTTTTTCTCAAAACACGATTTTTTCAAACTGCTGCCATAATATCTCAAAAACTAGTTAATTGATTTTGCTCTAATTTATACAGCATCTTTAGTATATATATAACTATAAGTTGAACTAAAATAATTAAGATTGCTTCGTTAGTTTTCTTTTTACCAGCTAAATAGACCCCAAAAAAAGTGCGAAAAATTGAATTTTTTTTCTAAAGCGTAAAAAAAAATTACTTTTTGGAATTCTGACTTTATTTTAGTTCCATGTAGAGCCTTAAGTCTCACAATTGGAATGGCGTTTGGTTTTTTGATTTCAGATAAGCAGAACAGCCGGAATCATGGCAGCAATGCAGCACCTCTTTTTTTATATGTGTTCCTGTTGGGCAGTGTATCTCCGATTATATTCAATATATTGACTTCAAAAAATTCGCAAAGTTTGTTTAAATATTAATAAAAATGATATATAATTTATAAATTATTTTATTTTAATGGTTTGTCAAAAACAAATTTCCCAAAAAAGCTTTAAAGAAACAGCCTTCACCCTAGACGACCGCGTTAAGGATTGGGTAGGATACTTTATTGAATACATATTCAATTATTTCACTCCCAATTTTTATTGAAAAATATTAAAAATTAACAACGTTACGAGTTTCCATAGGATGATTAAAAAAAATCCTCTTCATTGTCCAAAGGAAATCGTGGTATCGCGTTACCTGACAAACAAAAATGAAAAAATTTCAAAACCATATGAACGTAGCTATAATTGTATGTAGCCGTTTAAAAAAAAAATCACAAAATGGCAGCGGTTTGAAAGTTTTTTTCGATTTTTTGACTTTTTCTGTTTAAACGGTTTTTAAAAATAGTAATTATTGCAATTTCAAAAATCGACCATGTCCAACCTTAGTCACTGCAATAACGAATATTAAAAAAAAAAATCGGTTCGTTAATCTTCGAGCATTCCCTGGCACAAGGTCGAAAACAGTTGTTTCGAGGAAAACTCGTTTGAATTTTTCGTTGCTTTTTTCTTAACATAAAATAAGGTGTTAACTTAAATATTGATATTTACTTTTGACTTGATAATTTTGTTTACATAATTTTGAACATGTATACTGCAAGAAAACGCAAAAAAAAATACAATTGTTTGACTCGTCACAGTGGCATTCCCCCTTAAGAGAAAGAATGGTTACCGTTTTCAGAAACACCATTTTGAGAAAAAGGCTTCTTAAGGTTTAAGTACCTTTCACATTGACATGAATTTTTATTCTCATACTTGTAAGATGTGAGCGATTCCTGGAAATTTTTTATAATTCATGTATCAAGGGTAACACCATAGAATAGAAATAATTTTACATTATCGATTTTTTTGACCTCTCTAGGTGTATGTAAACTCCTAAATATAATTATTATTATTTGTTAAAACAAATTTATAAAATATGTAAATAAAATTAGAAAAAAAAAATAGATCGATGGAAAAGTTTGAACGACGCTAGGCGGTTTACAACAACTAATTATTAGAATTTGTCATAATCTAAGGAACAGAATGTAAAATAAATACTCAATTTGTATAGTCTTGCTAAAAGCGAAACTGATTAATTAAAAAAATACCCCATAGACTTATTAGAATTTAAGATAATTCCTTTTGAATGGTCACACTCAAATTTGAATTGAATGTTGAATTTGGACACGGTTTCCTTTTACACGATATTTAACATAAGTATAATGATTCGTCTATGAGTAGATTAGATAGTGAGTAGGCTAAATAGTATAAAAAAATATTTTCATTTTTACGCGAGATCGCATGAAATCATAAAAAAATTATTGCGATTAACGTAGAGATCACGCTGCATAAAATTGAAGCAGTAGTTTTCTTTTGAATTTTATTTTTATTTAATTCTGAAAGCACTGCGAAAAAATCCTATACTATCAGTCAAGATCCAATCAGCTAGCCACAGTGAAACGCACAACCCTTTTTCCCCAATAAGCTGGTTGAAAAGCATGGCAAATAAATTCTTGGAGAACGGTAATAGTCGTAGTGTAAAATGCAGATGTAATAACTCGAGGTTGCCGAGCATTCCGGTGATAAAATGTATATATCACCGCGATATTACGTTGAGAATTTTACAAAAATGTATAAATGATAAGCACCCAATTTATGATTTTCGTTTATCGCTCCGAGCTTGCGCCACGTTGAAAAACGGACGCCAGAAGAGGAAAATTAAATACAACATATATTCATAATCGTAAAAAAGTGTAGCATGCAATTTTTGATGATCATATGGCAGCTTCCGTAGGAAAAAAATGTGGTATATCTAAAGTATAATTTTACGATGCTCGTAAACAATTAACTTTTATATATTTATTAATCGACTTCAAAAAAGGAGGAGGTTCTCAATTCGAACAGTTTTTTTTATATATGTACGCACATAACTTTTTATAAAGTTATCCGATGTGGATAAATCTTTTTTTGTTTCAAAGGAGGATCGGTCGAAATGGTCCCATACTAATTTCGTGATGATCTGATAATAACTTCAGCATTTTTTGATAAGTTTTATATTAAGTCAAAATGTTATTTTTTTGTTCAATCAATGGAAAACCATAAATACATCATTGCGGATATCAAAAAATTTATTTTAATGACTATTACGTCATTTTTTTAAGATTAAATATATAAAAAAACACTTGAAATACAAAACAACTGATGTTATGCCCTGCATGGCAACAGAAAAAAAGTAGAAACATAATATATTCGAACAATTTCGATGCATAGCAACAAAACATAGAAAAAGAATAATGCGCAATATCGATGCTCGATCACAGCAGCAAATTCAAGTGAATAAGAGGGCCATTCCATCCTTGTTCCCTTAATAAATAAAGGATATCGAAGGCCGATAACTTGATCACCATAAATATTATTGATGTCTTTGAAGACTTCTTGTGTTCGATCAGGTGCTGCTCGAAATGTTTTTTTTTTGCATATGGAAAGTATTGTATTTCCAACATCCCTTTATAGCTCATAGTAGATTCAAAGAAATGCAGATAGATCCCTTTTATTGAGACAGCTGTTCAAAGAATGAAGCGACGTTGCCACTACGGTTTTCGGATTTTCTGAACCCCAAAAGTGATAATTTTTTTTATTGACATAGCCAATCATCCAAAAATGGGCTTCATCAGAGATAATTATTTGTTTTCCGCTCAATTCTTCATTTTCAAACATTTGCCTCAATGTGTTGCAGAACTCTTTTCTTTTTTTCATGGCGTGTTTCATTAATAATTGATGCGTCGTTATTTTTATTTGTTATTTGTTATTTGTAAGAATGCATGTTCAAAAAATGACGCAGTATATTGTGCAACGACGATTTGCTTGTTTTTAAAGCTTGAGCGTCTTTGCAGATTGAAGATTGCGGATTTTTTTCAAAATAGTCTTTAACTTTATCAATCGTTTCCTCTATAGTTACTGAAGTGGAAAGGCCTGGCGAATCTTTTCTACGGTCCTGTAGTGTTCCGTACTCTTTAAAATTATCAACTGTAAAAAAAGTTGAGACAAGTACATTTACTGCCCCCAAATAGTTGGTCCGGTAAAAAATCTCAGTTTCGACACAAAACCTTCACTAAAAGTTACAAAAGAGATTTTTTCCCAAGAAAACCAACCTTGCAAAAATTCTCTGATTCACATCAAATTTCTCAAAAAATGATAGGAGAACCCCACAAAAATTTTCTCAATAAATTAGAAACTCACAAAAAGTTATAAAAGTCTCTCAAAAAATTATCAATCAAATCATAATTTCACAAAAGATGCCAATTCAAACCTGCCCAAAAATTAAGTCTAAACTTCACAAAAAGTTATTAAATAAATAAAAATGATAAAAGCATTAATAGTCAAATACATTAAAACCTATTAAAATCCAGTAAAAACATTTTCAATGAATTGAAAATACAGTTGTTCTACACAACAAGAATAAGAATAAAAAATAATTATGAGAAAAAATTTTGATACAAAAAAGATTTCAAACGCAAAAAATTAGATTGAAAAAAAAATGTAATTTTTCATAGACTCTTATAACTTTTTGTGAGTTTCTAATTTATTGAGAAAATTTTTGTGGGGTTCTCCTATCATTTTTTGAGAAATTTGATGTAAATCAGAGAATTTTTCCAAGGTTGGTTTTCTTGGGAGAAAATCTCTTTTATAACTTTTAGTGAAGGTTTTGTATGGAAATTGAGATTTTTTACCGGACCAACTATTTGGGGGCAGTAAATGTACTTATCTCAACTTTTTTTACTGCATTTATGCTGTTTTTTTGCGGGGATTTGTTGACTTTTTGTATGGAATTCATACCTTGTCAATTAAATATGTCTATATTGTGTACGTACTTGGGCGATACAAAAAAATCAGCATTTTTTTTCGGTGTTGCAGCAAAATATAATAATATTTTATCAAAAAGTGATTCTATCAAGAATTCGATCGTTAATAAAAATTTTAAAAGCCGCTCTAGCGATTTTTTTCTGATTTCGGCTAAAAATGGATACATAATCGAATTTCGTGCTACTGTATCGCTACTATATCGGGACTAAAAATGCATTGTGAAATAGTTCTCTAAGAAGTGTTCAAGTGAATTCAAACTTCGTAATCAACCGTCAGAACTTATAAAATTATTAGATTACTTAAAAACTTCTTACTTAAAACCGTCAGAACTTATAAAATTATTAGATTACTTAAAAACTTCTAGTAGTTCTGAAAAGATACGACGTATAAAAGAATCACGAACAAATAAGAACTCGTTTTTTTATGAAAAAAAAATGTTCAAAAAAATATTAGACTGAAATATACATACCAACAGAAATAAAATGCACTAAAAGTTTTCGAATTTAATAAAAAATCTAAATAAAACAAAATTCTCGGAGCAAAATAAAGTATGTAAATTATACGTCGAATTGAAAAAAAAAAATGTTAGGAAAAAAAAATTCTGTATCGAAAAATATTCCATAAATAATTACACCGAAAAAATACTTCAATAGCATCAAAATGCACTTAAAGTTTTTGAATAAAAGAAATCAAAACGAAATGATATTTTGAAACAAAAAAGGTATGTGCACAGAATATTGAGAGCAAACATTCGATTAGAAAAAAGAATTTCGGTAGAAGTACTACACCAGTTTTTTTATAACGTTTATTGATTACGAATTTTTTATCATCAGCAATTGGTAAAAAAAAAGAAATTGTTGCAATACTTATGAAATTCTTTTCTTTTAGCTCAAAACGGTTTCGCATCACTGGCTTCTGTTTTAAGTTGGTTTCATTCTGATTGTTTTTTTTCATTTCAAAACTTCAGATGCATTTTATTTCTATTAGAATATTTCTTCATATACTTAATCTCTTTTTGAATTTGTGAAACAACCAAATTTATGCTGACAAAGTTATCGACTAAAAAAATTTGGATGGAAAAAAAAATTTCGACCGAAGTACATAGCGAAGTTATAACAACGTTTATCAATTATGCATAGTACATTGTGTAGATTTAGCAATAAAAAATGAGCGAACTACTTTGAGCCAGTTTTTTAACAATAAAAATTATTTTTTTTATTTAAAAATTATTATTTAGTTTTTTTGATTAATCTATACAATGTGCTTAATTTAATTCAATTTGCTTAATTCATTCATAATTACAAACTCGCCAAGTACTTTGGCCGAAATTTTTTTTTCAATCTAATTTTTTCTTTTGAAATTTTTTGTTGTATCTGAATTTTTTTTCATTCTAATTGTTTATTCTTGTTCTTTTTGCGTAGAACTACTGTACTGTAGCACATCCATATTTTTAATTAATTGGAAGATTTTTTATTAGAGGTTAATAGGCTTTAATGTTTTTTACTATTAATGCTTTTATAGTTTTAATTTATTTTCGTACAGTTTAGACTTCATTTTTGGTCGAATTTGAATTAGCACCTTTTGTGATTTAAGGTCTCTACCATTCTAGGGTGATTCAAAACCATATATAATTCAAACCTAGGGTGGTATCATACACCATTCTCTCAGTTATATAAAAATGTAGAGAGTAGTTTACAAATAAACGTTATTATTGCATGCAAGGGACATTTTATGGTAAAAGAGAAGAGGCACCGTTTTCGACTCCGTTCTAGAGTTTACGCTCAAAAAAATGGATTGTTGGGGCTAGGGTTAATAAAAAAAAATTATTTATTTAGGCACTATGCAAAAGTTTATTTATTGAATTACTTTTTATTTTTGCATTATCACTCTTCTATCTATATATATAAGTCACTTTAACCCAAAGTTGAAACTGACCGCGATCTTTATAACCTCACGACAAAGATATTAAATAATCATCGAATACGAGTTTATCATACACCATTCTCTTAGCTATAAAAAAATACAGAGAATGGTTTCTAAGTAAACCTTATTATTGCATTCGAGGAACATTTTATGGTAAAAGAGAAAAGGTATCGTTTTCGACTCCGTTGTAGAGTTAGATGTGGAAAATAAAAATTACAGGCTTAACAATAATAAAAAATACATATTTGTTCAAGCACTGTTCGAAAGATGATTGAAATGAATAGCACTTTATTATTTTCGCACTATCACTTTCTTATCATAATAAAAGTCACTATAACCAAAAGTCGATCAAAACTAACCGCGATCTTTATAACCTCATGACTGTTCAACAATATAGTACGGTTGTCGGTTAGCTGTCATATCCAACGATCGATTGAATATTACCAGAGTTTTACCAATAGACCTTTTCATCAGCAAAACCGTCCGTCTTTTTTTTCGGACAGTTTTTGTACGTAACGCATGCGCCTAACGTCTCTAACGTTCGCTTTTTTCGGACAGTTTACGTGTATAACGCATGCGCTGTACTACTCGTAAAGAGGCCTATATCACTAGTGTCACTAGACAGCGACTACGAAAAAGACAGTTGCGCATCAAAATGTATGCAAAAAAATGCTCAATTTTTCGGCATAACGAAAAAAAAACAATAATATTTTTGATACTATTTAAGCTACGAGGTTTTAATTAAGGCTGTGTCTAGCCGTCCGGATACCGGACGAATACAAGACTGGTATTCGTCCAGATATTTGTCGAGAATGCGATTATAATTGTTTTATTTAACTTTTCTAATTAATTTTTCTACAGTATAATGGTATATTGAAACTCCCTCGTACGTAATTTGTACGTAATCCATTCGGATATACAATTTATGATAGTTTTCATTTATATCTGGACGAATAATCGCATATAATTCGTCCGGGAAAACGATTCTCGATGGATTTTGATGGATAAAAAATGAATGAAAATTTATAACTACAGCGGGGAATACTTAGTTTCCTTCAACTATAGTGGGGAATATTCAAAATTTTTTCGAATGTAACGGAAAATTTTTTCGGTATCCGGACGACTAGACACTGCGTTTAATTCAATCGCGATCGAAAGAGAAAAAAAAATAAAAAATACGTGAATTTAAATGAACCTCCAAAATGCTGTAATTTAGTTTATATTAAAGAAACAATTTTTGAGAACCAGTAGAATCACGGTCCTTCTGGTAAAAGTATCTTGTGCGACTCGCTTCGTAAATGTACTTTTCAATAACTTTGCAAAAAAAATTGTTACAATGTCAGAAATTTTGAAAAATAATATAGATCTGATTCCTCATAAACGTTGACATAAAAAAAATATTCGATTCTTACCTCCTAAAAGTAGTTTCGTTTCCAACTCTTTTACTTCTATATTTTGTGCGAAAGCCTCTAAACGCTTCACTATAAATTTTCCCTCTTGAATAATAACATTCAATGATAAATTTTTTTTCTTCAATAGATCCCTCGATCAATTCACTCATTTTCAAGAAGATTGTCCACTTTCTGCCGCAGCTAGAATAAAACTGACAGGTCTCAAGTATATGTTTCTGAAACGTATGGTTTCTTAAAATGTCAGAGAGGGAGGGGGGATTTGTTTAGTTTTCATACGTTCCCATTGGACATCCTGTACATTGAAAATTAGCCTGATTGTTTTCCAATTTTTTGAAAGCTCGAAACGCATGATAAAACAAGGTTAAACCTCAAATCCCCAGTGTCCTGGCGGAAGGTCTGAAAAACATGATTGCTGGCGGACAATTAAAAAATAGCTCATTTAGTTTAGGTTCAGAAATGATGTAATACTCAGGACTTTTTTCTACTATACAAACATTATTGCCATTGTATTACAAAAATCGATCGTTTTGAAATTGTTCCATTAATTAGTATTCCTGTGGAATCTTTTTTTCCAGATATTCAAAACGGGAACAGCAATTTATGGTTTATACGCGCGTAAATATAAAAAATTGGACATAATCAACGATGATCGAAGTTGTTTCCAAGTTCATCAGAATTCAGAAATAAAAATAGATATTGTAATCAATAACTTAACATTTATTAACAAACTGAACAATGAAAATTCAAAAGAGCTAAAAATGGAAGAAAGAAAGATTTTTTTTTAACCCTGACAATAATGAAAATGTTCATGGTCAATATTGACAGCACGATCTTTTAGTAATATTAACAAAAAAACCGAACCGAAAAATACCCGTATTTTCAGCTGTGATATATAAAATATTGTTTTAAGTCGGAGATTTTCGCGAATTTAAAAAAAGTGTGAATATCTCGAAAACTATGACACTTTTACTGAGGTCATATTTAGTTATTCTGGATCGTCATGAGCTGGTCTATCAGCACCTTCAATATTATCTTTGATTTTTGGGACACCCTGTATGCACACTGCTGGCGAAATGGGATCAAAAAAAGCTCCGAGACTTTTTCGAACTTTCATCCAGAAACTTTTCGACTGTAACTCATTTTTATGAAAATTGATTGATACAATTTATTTTGTATACTTAAAATATATACTACACGGAGAGAAATGTTTCAGAATATTTATAAGAAATTTCGGCAAAAGAAACTTGTATTTTGTAATGAGACTTTTTACAGTGCTGTTTCTGACATTTTGCTGTACCGTATTACAAAAATTCATAGGCTTTTTACAAAAATGCATAGGCTTTTCAAAATTTGACTGTGCCGTATTACAAAAATTCATAGCCTTATTTCAAATATTGCGATGCTGATTGGAATCTTTAAATTGTTTTTCGATAAATTAGCTCAGTAAAGTCTTTCACACCTAATTTGATGTGCAGAGCATGGTAATTTTTGTGATATTTTTCTCTCCGTGTACCAAAAGCCAAAAGATTTTTTCGGAACGTTTTGCGTGAGTTAAGCGAGCATTTTTTCTGAAAAATTTTTAATGGGAGAATACTCTTCATTCGAACTCAAAATTGGCATCAAATTATAGTGAAAATCAGGTCCAGCAATTGTTTTGTAGCGAAAAAAATACTAAAAAAATCGCGAAAAAAAATCGTGCATTTGAAATAAAATCACTTGAAAAAATAATTACATTAAAGTCAATGCAAACACCTCTGAAAATTCAGGAATTGAGCTCACTTTTGGTCAGAATTTGTCTTTCATCAATATCTAAAAAAAAACATGAGTGGAATCAAGAAAGGTAAAAAAAAAAGTGCTTTCAAACAAAAGATATTTTGAAAACAATAAAAAATCAATAAAAGTCGAAACAGCCACCTCTAAATATTGAGCGATTGATCTCATTTTTGTACAGAATTGTTTTTCCATTAATATCCAAAGAAAGCATGGGTGGGAGAGAGAAAATGATAAATTAAACATTTTTAGGCATCAGTCTACTGTAGATGTACAAAATTCTTATAATAATAATGAAGCAAATATGTGTGGCGTACTTTGGCCCAGTCCGCTAATATAATAATAATAAAGCGAATATGTGTGGTATTCTTTTAGCCCAAGTCTGCTGAAAAGAGCCTCTAGAACTTTCGATAAAATCAAGAACCACAATGAGACTTAATTCTGCAAAAAACGAGAATAGAACTGACCGTATAACGTTCACTTCTAGATTGTAGAAATGAGAAAGAGGATGACGAGAAAAAAGCTCACCCAGCAGAAAAATTTAACGCGTCTCTCCCATCACATTGTATATGTATGACTCTCAACTTTCTCTTTTATTTATGTCCCGATTTTTCTTTCTTTCGATATTTTGACGCTTCTCAGCCGCAGTGTCTTTTTCTTTGTATCATTGCGAGCTAAACGAGCGACCCCAAAGCACGTGCCTCGAGAAAATTCGAAGTTTTTATTTTACACGTGATTTTTCGTAGCAAATTCGAATATCTAAAGCCACGAAAATTGGTCTCGAAAGGAAAACTGGTATTTTTATTCTCGCAGTTGCAAATGGTTTTATAATAATTATTTAGTATGATACACTATATTGTTCAAACATAGAAAATGATTGGCAATGGGGATAATAACGAATGTAAGCATATTCTGATATTGTGTAATTCCAATTTTCACATTGGAAACGTAAAAATGACACTGTGTTACTGAATCGATATTTACAACCTCCATTTTTGTTGCGGTCGAAACACGAGACATCCTCCATATCTCCATGTTTGACCAACATACACCTATCCAACCACTCAATTTTCTTCTTGTTTATCTTGTTCATCGCTCCTTCTTTTTTCTCGTCTATATCACAGCCGCAAATGCTCAGCTCGTTTATTCTCGTATTTCCTGCTGAGATGTCGACTCGATTAATTTCCTCGTTCAATATGTACGTGATATTTATCATTTTTTACTTTTCTTTGGGGTATGGATTTATTCGAACTATTCCAAAACAAATTGACATACGTGTCATAAGCAACTGCTTCAGTTCCGGCTTTCTTTTTTGCAGTGTTACAAATGGTCGTAAATTAATTTTACCATCGCAGAAGCGGAGAAGGTTTGTGAAATAATTTTCTAGATGACTGATATTTTACACAACTGAAAATTGAAAAACAATAACCTTTTTAACTAAAAGAAACCGACTTCAAAATATCCGTAAAAGTAAAAAAAAAAAGTATTTTAAAAGCCAATACTGCAGAATCGTTATTATATAAAAAGAAATTTGAAGTCAGTGCCATACAAATTGAATTCCAATCGTCAATTCGTATGCATAAGAGTTTGTAATTAAGAGTTTCAGTGTTCATAATTTCGAAATTGTTTGGCATTGATTTCAATTTTTTTAAATATAACAACAATTCTGCAAATTCGGCTTTTAAGAAACTTTTTAAAAATTTTTATAGGCATTTTTTGAAGGCGGCTTTTTTTGTTGGTGTATTTATTATTTTTCGATTTTCAGTTGTTTTCGCTCAATAAAAATCATGTCCAAAAAACTTCATGCTCTTAAAAGTATACTTTTTAATCCTCGGTAAAAACTTTCAAAAAGTGAAAAAAGAACGCCAAGTATTAAAAAATCGCGACCTTATTTATAAAATGACGACTTTATATTATTGGTATTATATTAAAATAAAAACTATAAAAAAATTCTGTATTAAAATTAATACATAAGTATAGGAAGTTTTTATGCGGATACCGTATATGAAATTTCAGTTACGCTGAGGAAAATCACGAGACGTGGTATTTTAAAGATACGAGTATTATTCAGTAATATTAATATACTCGTGTGTTTGAAAAATCATACACGTGTAAAGAAATGTGGACCTAGTGCATATTAAAAATATGAAACATTTGGTAATATTAATATCCGGGTGCATATTAAAGTCAGAATTCTTATTTCTGTTTTAGCTTCGTATTTTTGAGAGACGGCTTTGTGGTAAGAAATTACATGTATCGTATTATTAACATTCATGTGTATCTTATTTTTTGGTCAACTGTCAAGAAAATTCAAAGTCATATTGTATTTTCAATACACTGTTCATGATGTATGAATTCATATACATATGTATTAATTATCATATTATTAATTAGTATTA
The DNA here is from genome assembly GCA_963989365.1 of Rhimphoctona megacephalus. NCBI lineage: Eukaryota > Metazoa > Arthropoda > Insecta > Hymenoptera > Ichneumonidae > Rhimphoctona > Rhimphoctona megacephalus. The sequence goes on from OZ022417.1 coordinate 23,076,236, forward strand.
GTAGTATTATTACATATGTATTAATATATATTTGCTGTTGTATGGTAAATCTATTGTAAATTTCGAATATTTTTTTAACAGTGTATCTTTCTATTTACAACTTTCATTTCTTTTTCGTTATGTCCAAAACATTACTTCACCTTGAAACAAAAACTACTAAAAAATGTCGTTCTTGATTTCCAAAAAAAAAATGAAATCATTCTAACATAGCCAAGTACGGTGAATGAATTACGAAATTTCACAGGAGTTCATATGTGCACCTTGAATGGTGCCCACTAAAGGGTTTTGTTGCCTCAAGCGCTTCCTAAGAAAATCCTACAAATATCAAGAAATTATGATTATGATATGCTAATTAAGGACGATGAACGTACAAAACAATTCCATGGAAATGAATGAACCAAAAATTATATAGAAAAGTGCACGTACACATAACTTACGTCCTTTTGTCTCTAGGAAATAACATTGAAATGAAAGTTCCCAAAGTGGCGAATTTTATAACGTAAGGTTGTATCATCTCCGAATGACGTGGACCAAACGTCTTTTAACAAAGGCCACTTCATAGAAAAAAATCACTTGCATTGGTAAACTCCTCTTAGTTTCATTCACTCCACTCGTTACTGCATGAGAGGGCTTTATACATTTTCAATAATCGGATAAACCCCATATTCTTGTATATAAGAAAGAGTGCGGCAGCGCTCGACGAAAATTTTCTGCTATACTTTTCTTCGAAATTTTTTTTCTGTCTAATACTTGGCGTCGAGCTGCTACCGCGTCTCTTATGATTTATTATATGCGAAATGATTTAGTTAATAATATATTAGAGTTTTGCATTGTTTAGAAAAAAAAAAATTTATCATCAGATCGTTACGAAATTTATATGGGACCAGCTTGGGAATTCCTGCTTTAAAACAAAAAAAGATTCATCCAAATCGGTGAATTTTATAAAATGTTAGGCGTGTACATACATAAAAACAAGTAACAGGTCAAATTGAGAAAGTTTGACTATTTTTTTATCGTGACATATCATGACATATCAAATTTTTCAGTAACCCCCTAAGGTTATAAGTTGACTTTGCGTTGTTTACACGGAGAAAACTAAACTTGAAAAATTAGAGTGCAGTAACAGCAGTGTGGTGACAACCTTCAATTTCTAAGATGATTACTGAATACAACACAAATTTTCATGAAAATTAAATAAAATTTCTTGTTTAAAATAGAAAAGTTTAGTAGAGTGTCTACACTGAGAAAAAAAATTTGTTCATCGAACTAATTCCATTTCGTTGGACGAAAAATTGGTGGATCCAACAATTATTTTGTTAAATGGCAAATGATTTAGTTTATTCAACTAAATCGTGAAAATTTCTTTTAGTTGAATCAATTAAATCACCGGAGCCAAATGATTTTGTTCGAACAACTGGTACCATTTATTTGCTTATGCATACCTTTTAGTTGCTTTAATAAAATATTTGTTTGAATCTCAATTATCAAATTGACTGAACGGTAATCGTTAGGACGAATAAATGAATTAGTTTATTTGGATGATATTTTGTTGCATCAACATTAATTTGTTTGGTTGTACCAAAGTTTTGTTGGTTCGGCCAATAACTTGTTTCAGCATTCACAAATTATTTTGTCTTATCTCAAAAATATTTTGTTGCCCGTATCAAACTAAATATTTTGGTTGAGAGAAACGAAATCTGTTTCGGTCAACAAAATTTTTTCTCTGTGTAGTAAATTTCGATGTCCAGTAAAATATGCAGAACGTAGATTTAAAAATTGCGCGATACAAGTGAAATTTTACCGTGTATTTCATTATTTTATGTCTTCAAGAAATGTTCTTAAAAAAGTGTGTTAAAAATGCAATTTGCAATCCTGAAACGATTGGGAGGAAATTGTTCTTAACAATGGCTAGCTAGCGTTTGAGCTTCAGAATAAATAAAATAAGAAGAAATAACGAAATTCAGGATGCGAAATGAATTCTTGAACAAATGGACTCGTTTCAAGTGATCAACGTTGAGGACGGTGTGGGTTTTTGATGGAGAATTGACTTGATCCAATGATGTTTTCCATGCAATGTAGGTAAATAGCCGAAAGGTAAATGTATAACGAGTAAGGTTATTTAACTGATTTTTATGTTTCATTCATTTTGGGTTTTTCTTTGTTTTTTACTATTTTTCTTTTAATTATTATTTTTCTTTTTTTTAAGTACCAATCAAATCTAGGTTAGAGGAAGCGAAGGACGGAGGAAGACTATTCATTAAACTCCAGCACATGGGTTAAAGCTTAATGGTTGCTTTTACTTGCCTGCTACTTTAGTAGACAATTGAACTTAATCACGAAGAAATTACACTGAGAAAAAAAATTTGTTGAATCAACAAATTTCATTTTGTTCGCCGCAATTTTTTTAATTCAACAGAGATATTGTCGTGGTGACCGCATATGTATTGCAGTCAGCAATTTAAGTAGTTGGACCAATCAAATCGGTTTGTTGTACAGATTTAGTTGCATGAATATGCTTCGATGTCGTCGTAACTAAATGGCATTGTCGAAAGAACTAAATCAATTGTTAAGTCAACAAACCTTAAAAGAATTATCATACTTTCCATGCAACCAAATTTTTCGTTGTGTCAACTAAATCGTATAGTTCCATGAACTGAATCATTGATTACGGATATGAAATATTTCAAAAAATTAGGTTTAGTTGCGTGAACACGCTTTGATATTGTCGGAACTAATAGAACGTTTTATGCAATCAAACTTTGGATTGCGTGAGCTAGGTCGTATATTTCGATTAACTAAAGTGATATGTACTTCTTCCAATTAAATATTGGTTGAAGTAACCATGAAAACATTCGAGTAGCTTCTCGATCTGACCACTGCATAGCGCAGAGCACCGAGGCTTATCTCACATATACTCCGGCCTCTGGACGAGCATGAATTGCGAAAGCTGAGCAAAATGAGACTTTCCGACCGATTCTGATCCAGAATCAGGTAGCGAATATTCATATACCTGGCATGACAGTCTAATGACTGTCCCATGGTCAACTAATTTTTCATAATAAATTATGAGAAATTAGTTATTCAACTAATTTTGAATTTTATATTTAAATTAGTGAATATGTAATTAAATTAGTTGAATACATTCAACTAATTTTATATTTTATGTTTAATCATTATATTACCAATGTAATTTTCGTACAATGAAATATATATTTGGACGAACAGCATATTTTTCTGATTTTAATGAAGTCTTAGTGTTTTGAAATAAACATAATCATGATGCAAAAAAAGAATCTATTGATCGAAACAACTTTTCAATTTCATCAAAATCAGTGTTAATTCATCCAAAATAATATTTAATGAATTCAACAAAATTATTTTTTTCGAAACAACTATTGAACGTTTTTAAATTAACAAAATATTACGTTTGACGTATTTCACGAAGCCATTTTGTTGGATCAAGCAAATTTCAATTGACTCAACAAAATTCTTTTCTCAGTGTAGATTAAAAATGCAACAAAATGAATTTATAAATTTGAGGTCTTTTCCTTTTTGGAGAGTTTATTTTCGTGACCGGTCAAGAGGTGGATGGTAAATTGAAAGAAAAAACCACGATGGTAAAAAATAGAGATTACGCGTTTCTGATTGATTTTCAAAAACCGAAAAAATGAGTACAAAAGGATTTGCGGCCGAAAAGAAAAAATATTCAAAAATGTGTGCCGATTTTCAAAAATTTGTTAAGAGTTTAATGCCATCGGTCCTTGGCGAGGGCTCTCCTCTTCGGAAGAGTGGTTTGTCTCCTTTATAGGTAGCTTGGTTTAATGTCCCCTGTTCGAGAAACGTTGGGATTAAATATAACGCAATAGTAAATTATTAATAACGCGTAGTCATACTTTATGAATTGATGTAAATCGAGGGAAAGACTACAATGGCTGTGTATGAATCTTTATTGGATAAAATGGCTAAAACTTTCAGAAATGTGACGATCTGAAATTTTGAGTAAGTCAGAAACATTTTAGCTCCGTGGGAATTTACTTCAAAGCTCAATATTTATTTCTTCATTCATTGAGTATATGAAGTCTGATGTGTGATTGGTTTTCCTCGAATGCGATGCCAGGAAAGTTGTGAGAAAAAATTGCACTGACATGTGTGTCAATCGCGTGCAACGACACACTGCATTTTGTCGCGTGTCGAGATGTAAATTGGCACGCTGGTGTCTCATGCATACAATTTGTATTTATATAACCCGAGTCAATGAGAGTTTGTAAGAAGAAAAGGAAGAAAAAAAAGATTAGGAAAAAGAATGTCACGGAGAGTCAATGATGAGAGAGAAAATGAGTAAAGAAGAAACACGCAGAGAGAGAGAGAGATAGAGAGAGAGAGAGAGAGAGAGAGAGAGAGAGAGAGAGAGAGAGAGAGACTCTAGCGATGAGCGTTCGACATATCACACGAGCATGAAATGACCATAACCGTTATTATGAGCGTGACCGTGATCGTGACACTCGCTACACGAGATGAAAAAGAACTTGGCAATAGAAGAGAACAAAAAAATAGATACCTAGATTGAAAGAAATGCCGCGTATGTTATCTTGCGGCCTACAAGATTTTCGATAATCGCTTAATTTCTCGATATCTTATAGAGTCGATGAACATTTCTGAAACTCTGCATCATTTTTCTGTACATCTTAAACATTCTTTTTAACTCCCGACTGCCCGTAGGGTAAAAAGATGGCAGTTATTCATTTTTGTTAACGCGTTTCAAATTCTAACGTGTTATCTCCATTAAGATGTACTGTCGGTTTTAGAATTACCGTTCAGAATTTAATCACATTTGGTACAGCAATAAATTATGATAAAAAAAAGATCCAGTTAAATTTTCAAGAGGCTACAGAGAACCAGAAAAAAGATATTGGTATTGGTAATTTCATACAGTTAACATTGAATCTTATGAGAAATCACAGTTTTCATTGTATTTTACAAAGAGTACCGTTCAGATTTCAATAAAAAAGGGTAGAATAAGAGAAAATATTATAAGGAATATTTTAAATCCTTAAAAATACAGGTTGAGAGGATGTGATAGTAGTAATTAGCAAATAAATATCTCAAATGTACATTTAATATCGTAGTTCAGTATAGACGTGGCAACTTCGCGAAGAGGTTATAACGAACTTGCCACTAGTTCCCTTCAATTTTTTTGCCACTTAGTTTGTTGCAATCTCTTCTGGTATATTTTTTTTGTTACTCTGCGGCCCTTCCAGTGGTAGATTTTGTTTTCTTCTCGTGGTTTTGACATTTTGAAGATGTTTTATTTCGAGTTGACACACAGAACCGAATAATAATGCGCCCGTCACCTGTCAGTCTTTACGCATAGCTTTTACACACCTCTCGAGTGAAACAGACCATTTCTGTTTCTCTCACTCTATCGCGACGTTGCCTATTCTAAATACTACGTAAGTCAAACATGACGGTGTATACATTTGGCTCTTGCAATATCGACAGTTCTACCTTAAATTAGTTTTCGATAAGGCTTAAAGTTATAAGAATATACGCCTAGAGGAAAAACAGGAAAATTTATGTAACGAAACTTCTTTTTCAATGAGCTAATGAATTCTGAATTAGAATATCGTCAATTGACAGTGATTTTTTAATTTAACTGCACTTAATTATTTCCTAAGCTCCAACTAGGGGTTTCCTCGTGTAACCACAACGCTTATCAATCCCGCAAATAAAGAATTATTCAAAGCGCATTTGTAAACAGTTGCGACAAACTTTGTTCACCGCAATCGCCAAATATTGAAGCTTTACTCGATAAACATAGGTTTAAACATCAATAATGTAATATAAGCACATAATAAAAATAAATATGCCTATGGAACAGTAAAGAAAATAAGAATGTATGAAAAAACGTAGTATTAACAGTTAAATTACTCTAATAATATCGAATTATCAAGAGCGCCGCAGCAGCGACTTGGCGCCAAGTATTTAAAAAAAGCCAACGCGAGCCCTGCCGCACTCTTAGATACTCGAATATGACGTTTCTCGGCCTTTTTTATACTTTGATTCATTAACCGACAGCGATGGATGCGCAGTCGGTGTGTGATTCCGGCGATCACTAAAGTTAAGCAGCCTCGGGCGAGGTCAGTACTTGGTTGGGTGACCGCTTAGACATGCACTGACTCGCGCATCAATCGTTGAGCGGGAGGCAGTTTTTCTGAGTTTCTGATGGTGCTAATCAATCGAAACTCAGTAAAAATATAGGCGCCTGTACCGGTCGCGTTTTCTGTAGTTTCCGTTCGTCCTCGTGCAAATGCGATACAGTAGTGCATTAGGAAAGACTGGTTGTGGGCAACATTCTTAGGGGGTCTCTCAGGAATACAGAAATTATGAAATTGAAAATTAGTGAAATGGGTTAAAGTGATAGAATGGGCTCGTAAAAACCCACGGGGGTATAAGCAGAAATAATAAAATAAAAAATTACTTTGATTCATTCGACTTTGATTAATTTGATTCGCTTGATGTTCAAAATAGCGTAACTAATGTAAAAAAAATCATAGAAAATTTTCGAAAAAAGCAAAATGAAGCTGAATTCCTCCCCTTCAAAATTCCGTTTATAAAGTTTTTTATATGAACACTGCCGGCGATATGGCATCAAAAACAGCTCTTAGACTTTTCCGAACTTTCTTCCGGAAATTTTACCAGTAGCGTACATACACTACCGCAATTTGTGTGGTCCAATTTTTTTACAAAGCAACAATGAAATGGTATGAAAATGGTACCTAAAAAACGTTAGCTAAATACCATATAGTTTTACACCGTAAATGTTATCAATTTATTCAAAAAAGTGTTATCTCATTATTTTTACATTACATGATGTTGAATTGAGAAAATAACGCCGGGTCAGTTTTTTATCAAATGCCGGGTATTTCTTTTACTTCAGTAATTAACGCCGTTTTTTTTTACCACTCACATCGATTCAGTTTACATCGAAATGTTTTACAGTGGTATCCTCCCATCAAAACTGTCAAAAAATACAAGATCTTCAAAAATTATTTTATTCAAACTAACGCAAAATATTCAAAAAGAAACTTTTGATGTTTATTGAAATATATTCTAAGAAACGACACTCGAGGGATGCCACTAAAACTCATTGCGAGATGATCTAAAATAAAGAAATTATAAAAATTATTACAATATATGAATGGTTATCGCGCCATCTCTATAAAAACAAAAAAATGTCTCTATCTTTAATAATGGTTTGAAAATAAAATTACAAAAAAGAGGGGGTTTTTTCACGTTTATTTGTTTGTAAAAAAATAAATAGATGCACAAAAATATATAATTTTGCGGAACACGATAGCAAGATTAAAGGAGGGTAGAGTATCGAAAGAATTTTTAACATCGGTCTATAACTGAATTTTTTTGAGTGGGGCCCTGTGAGAAAAACCCGTTTCGAGAAAAACGCGTTTCAAGATTTCGCTCCCTCCAGACACTTGCATGTCTATAAACACCTATCTGCCTCTAAATTTTATACTTTTCGGAGTTATAACCTGAAATTTTAACACAACATATTCCTGAAATGTTATCCAATTAAAACATCTTGATAAAAATCGATTTTTCAAAAATTTTGTTAGGAGGAGGACCTTTACAATTTTTCTACCTGCTTTTGAAAACTGATCTGCTTTTAAAATCTATTCTTTTCGGAATTTCGACTTGAAATATTTATACAACATTCCTGAAATGTTATAAGATGAAAATGTGAAGAAATAAAACGAAATTGATTTTTTCAAAAATTATGATGGGAGGGTTAACTCAACCTCATGAATTCATTAGTGCGCATTGTTTCACTACACAAAATTCAAACATTGACTGCATTTCGATGACATTTTCCATGTGCGCAATCAATCATTTTTCACTTCCAATGACATTGCAATAAATATATTGTTCGACATTCGTGTAATCCACACCTCAATAAAGATCTCTGATTTGTCACTACGGATAAATAGTTATATTTCACTGACATAGGTAACGTAAAATCTGTGTCGTCGATAAATTGCCAATATGTTGTTCTCATGTAATTCCTGTTCTCTTCGGTGACCGAGGAAGAGAGGCTGCGAGAAAGGGCGGGAGGGAGGGAAAGCGAGAGGATGAGAGAGAAATTAACAACGAGAATCGAGTGCACTCCAATACCGCGAAATATCGGAAACCCGAACTAGTATAATTACTTCGTTATTCAATTTTCCGTCAATTACGTCACAAAGTGACGGGTGCTCTCATTCGTCATAATTAAGTGAGGTGATGCGCATTTGAATCAGCGATAAAAAAAAATCAAGGGTCCCAGACATTCACTCAACCTTAATATTCATTGTGAATACGCATGTATTTTCTACCAAAATTATGATCCTGGTTTTACATCTGGCTGCTCATTTTGTATTCACATTGATTTGTCCCTCGTGCGGAAATGAACGATGTAAATTAATCAATTTTCCGGAATTAATGAACGTATTGACATGAAGGGATGATTTTTAGACTTCGATATTTGTTGCTGTACAATACTTGAATAACTTAAAAAAATTACTATAATAATTTGAACAATCTTATTTACCTTGCAAAATTCTTGAAGTTCAAAATTTTTCATATTCAAATAATAACGGATAAAAGAGAAGGATTGTCGCTTGTTAGTTGAAAAGGTTGCGTTGCGTAGTAAAATTTTAGAAAATTTCAAATATGTAGCTGAGGACAGCTTCTCCTGTAATTTCATGTATATTCAGGGTGTTGTACAGAATACAGTCGTTACCAGCAGTGGCTACGAGAACGTTAGCCGGTAGCAAAGGAACCGGTGCCGCTGGTTAGAAAAAAAATAAAGACAGAATCACGGTATTGTGCTGCGTCAATGCATCCGGAGACCACAAACTGAAACTTACAGTTGTAGGTAAATGTAAGAACTCTTGAGCATTCGAACATGTCCACATCCTTACAGTGACGGTCCATTATTACAATCAGAGTTCGGCCTGGATGTCACGCTCGATCTTTGAAGATTGAAGGTTCCGGAAGTATTTTGTTCCAGCCGTTCAATCTTTCCTTTTCGAAGAAGGCTTGCCTGATAAAGCACTTCTTCTTCTTGACAACGCACCGCCCTGGATAAAATTCACAACTGGCCCAGCATTTGCCCAGTATCGTCCCAACAATACTTGATGCTTGGCCGACGCATGGCGTTACCACCGGTCAAGAACTGTCCCAAAGCCGAAATAATAGCTACAGTCCAGGGGCTCGCAGCCAGCGTTTAGCCATCGTCAGCTTTTGATATTGGTGCAATGTTAATAACCAAAGGTCGCCCAGTGTCGACTCTCGATATTCAGCCATGAATCGTTATTATTGAATGATTTAATTTAAACAAATTTTGATTACATTTTTTTTTCTTAGCTGCCTATGATTATTTATGATCATATGAAAATAGCAGATTAAAAAAAGAAAAAAACCTTCATCAAGATTTTCTAAGTTACATATACTTTTTGTATCAGCAGCGATTCGATCTGCCTACCAACGAGCTTTCTCTCTATTAATGCCTAACTCAGTCACTCTGGACGCTAACCACTACGCTATCAACTACGGGAGTTTACACGTCAATCTGTGGAAACTCGAAAAAATGCAATTTTTTAAAATATATCTCGAAGTGTGACATGAATTTTTCTTCAACTCTGCGAAATGAGTATTAACTTGTATTCTTCAAGTTATCTTAAAAACAAGGAGAAAATACTCAATGGTGGGCTTCTAATGGGATACGGCTGTGGTAGCGTTTGGGAAAAAAACCGCACGGACCAATACCCGATTTCCGTTTTAGACAAGAAATATGGCCAAGATATTTATTACTTTTCATCAAATTTATTCTTGTTTGATGCATTTTTAATGCATGAAATGTATTGTAATATTATATATATTCAAAGTTTTGAGAGCAAAAAATTTGCATTTTCATCAATTAATGTGGTTGAGTTATCCACATTCTTCTCGAATTTCGTAGCTTCATCCCTCTTTCATTTACATATTAATCTGGATGAAATATAATTGCCTTTGAATGCAATTCTGCACATGATAATTAATAAGCACGAAACCCGTGTGAAAATTCAGTTAGGGCCTTGGCTAGGCCCTGATTATTTTTCCCTTACTCTGGTAGGGCCCCAATGTGGAAGCCCGAAAGTCCCCTGGTGGTCCGGCCACACTGTCAACGAGGGCTCAACCGGACGAAAAGGTCGGGGCCTTTAATGGGAGCCCTATTGGAGTCCTAGCAAAGAAAAATAAATATTGATAAAAATATTTTTCTTTATGATTAGAATTGCATATCTGATCATAGTTCATCTTATTTCAGTATTTCCATTACTCCAGATATTAACTTGTGCGGAAAAATTTTCTTACCTACACCAGGATTCAATCCGATCTACCTATTGATATTTGACTCAACGCGCACGCACACTACCTATTACACTATTAAGGTACATCGGTGACGGCTACGTGATCTTTGTAGTACCTATTATAGACCAAAGTTTGCAAATGCAAAATTGTCTTTGAAATTATAATTTTATTATTTTCGAAATATAAACAGCGAAGAATGGATATTTTTATATGATTTTATTGTTCAAAAAATGTTTACTAATTGAAATTTGACGAGCGTAGTGGATTGTATAATGTGTCATGACCGTTACTGTCATCTGCCGAAACTATCAGTTTTGTTTATAACCTATATAGAGTATTTACACAAAGAGAATTACGCAATGACAGAGATTTTGCCAGTTTACCTATTACCATTAATTCTATCGATATTTATCAAATACGGTAAAAAAATTCAAGAACAATAAAGAAAAACACAGTCAAATTGGCAAACTGTCACGTCTGAAGGCATGTTCTAGCAGACGCTGAATACAGAGTTGCTAAGCGCTTTCGCGCTCTTTTCCGTGTCATTCCTGTGGAAATCTCAATCATTTTACAACGAATAATTTTTTATTTTTCAGTCGATTTTTAACGGTAACGTCCAAAAACCCAAGCACTTTTATATTCAGAAATATTTTCGGAATACAGTGATCAATTTTTTATTACGAAATCTTGGAAGTACCAAATGTAAAAATTCAATAAGTCTTGACGTGCATACGATTTTTCTATGCTCGTAGGGATAAATGTCTGGAAACAGTCGATTTTTACGAATTAATTACTACCAAACTATAGATGGTAAATAGCGTTCAAGTTGCAAATATTAATTCATCTCATATTTATGTGTAACTATAAAAATTGTTAGTCTTTCATCTTGGATGGCTCAAATTCACCGATCTACCTTAACTAATTGAGAAATTCTAGTTCAAAAATTTAATATATGCTGCAGATACATATCACACATGTACATATTACACAGTGTATTTAATAAATCTATAAGTGACAGAGTTCTCAAAGTAAGACAGAAATAGTCACAGTAAACTTAAATTCCAATTAACAATAATAATAATATCAAATACAAACGATAATTAATTGAATTATTAATAAAAAATACATAAAATAATATTTATTATTATATGATTAATGTAATAATATATATAATTTTGGTTTACATTTTGTTATTAATATGTAATAATAATGATTATTATTTATTTATTATTAAATAATTATTTCTAATTGTCTGTAAATAATTAAACATATTCGTTGTTGCAAAAGTCAGCTTTATTACTTAAAAAACCACGTTTGTTTTTTAATTGAAATGAAAGAAAGCAGATTCAAATTTTTCGTCCAATCGGAGGATTCCACTTCAGTTTCGATATTAAATATTACAATTTATTTTAATGACAGTTACTCTGATAAAGACGGATTAGGCCCTCAAAAATTTAACTCAAACGCATCAGTTTTTAATAATCTTGGTAAACCTGACATTTTCCGATCGGGTTCTGGCCTAGCAGTATTAGGGCGATAAACTTAAGGCTACCTTGACAATGCCCGTCCGGGTCCTCAATAAGTTTCCTCATTGAAGGCGTCTCTTGTAAACTCAACCAACCCTGTTTTTCCCCTTCTAGGACCTTATTTGACTGTGGCGTGGAAGTCTCTGATAGGGAATCCACATTTCGGTCCATACGAGCCCCAAATCTATTTCGGGCTGCTTTCATAATTTTCCACACGGGAAATGATGAATTCCTTCTTTCTGTACATGTTCTTGACAAATTCATTTGATCATATTCCAGAAAAAACGGTTGACCCCAGCGGTATACTTTTTTTCCGCGAGTCAATTGTATGTCGCCAAATATAATCGAGTTATAATATTCCTCCGCGCAATATCTTTGCGTACAATCATAATTGAATTATTCAACGAGAAGGGTGTACACGCGAACTCTACACGAGGTCAAGCAAACTAGATAAAGATAAAGGTGGGCATGGCGCAATAGATTTTTCCCGTATACTCCCTTTTGTAGTGAAAATCGTGTGCAGTCTGGTCGTGTTCTCACTATTATATTTTCCATCTTTCTCTCTTCCTCTTTCTCGTTTTCGTAATCATATTCCCTCGTCCACTTTCGCTTGTCACATTCTCTGGCACATCTTTTTCTTCTCATACCCCCTTTTCATACTTACTCGATTTTACTCGGATCTCTCGCTCTCGGAGCACGTAATCAGGAAATTTTTAGTCCACTTAACGTATATCCCACGAACTAAATTAAACCTGTTCTTGAGCGAGCGAGGAAGACCACATGAAATGCACCCACGATTCTTTCGAGTAGCCGTCGAGAGCACCTTGTTGTCTCGATATACGACTTTCGAGATATATACGTATATACAGAGTGATTCAGAATTGAAGCCTATAGCGTTATTGTTTTTTTTTTTTTTTAGTGAATAATTTTATTGCTCCACAAGATTGGTTTCTAACTTTCGACTGTTTCACAATATTGAGTACTGGAAAAGTGAATTTCCGACTTAGTCAATTCAAAAGATTTTTCTATCCTTATCCTTAAGTACGGTTAAGTATGGTTGAAAACACTATATATTTTTGATGACGTTTGTACTTCATAAAACGAAAATCATGTTCACTGCTCGATTGCGCCATACTCTAAAGAATTAAAAAAAATAAATCAAAATGAAAACCATGATGTGCGTTGAAAATCTGTTAAGAAACAATTTTGTCTTTTAATACACTACCGGCAAATAGTCTCCGGACAACAGTCCGAATATGACTCGAAACCGTTTTCAGTGCCATTTCGCCGGCAGTATACGTAAACAAAATTAATGAAGGGCATTCTGAAAGGGTCAGATCCATCTTATTAAACACATTTTCACGATTTTTTTTGCACCCAGTACGTGATTTTGAACATGGCCGTTTTTGACTTTTTTCGATCTCTATAGTCGGGCCGTGCATTTAGGAGAAAAGTTTTAAATCAGTTTTTCCAACAGGAATCTTAAAGAAAGGAGCTCAAACTTCAGTGACATTAAAAAAAAAAAAAATTGTGCAATTTCTTTCTTGCATATTTATTCATTTTTTGGCGAAAAAAGGCAGGGTCGAGAGAATACGGCGTAACACGAAAACTGTGATATTTGAAAGAAGACAATCATCTCAAAAGTGTAAAAAGTTGTATTCATTACTGTTAAGAAAACTGGAATTTTCTCAACATTTTTTGAGAAATTTTTTTTTAACCATTCTTGATTAAAACTTTGATAAATTATATGCCATAACTCGAGATCTATGAAGTTTGTGCTAAAATATCAAGATGGAAAAAAGTTGCATTTTTAATATCTAAACAAATTAGAATTTTTTTCGAGAATTTTTTCTGACCAACAACATATATTGAGAGGATAAAAAAATTCGAAGAAAATCTCAATAAATTCCAACGTATTCATATTTAAAATATACAACTTGTTTTATTCATAATATTTTATCACAAGCCCCATAGATTTCGCGTTACGGCATTCAATTTTTCAAAGTTTTTATTAAAAATAGTTGAAAAATGATCAAACATTCTTTTCGTGTACAAAACTAAAGAATACCTTTTTCCCTCTCGTGTATTCTCTCGCATTTTCTCAATCGTGTATTTTTTTTTCGTCAAAAATTGAATAACTATGCAAAAAAATTGCACGAAACTTTTTGAAAAAATAAAATTGAAGTTTGAAATCTAATTTCAGAAAATTCTATTAGATTCACGGCCCTACTGTAAAGGTCGATGTTCCACCCAAAAATCAGCGATGTTCAAAATAACTTACCGGGGGCACAAAGAAAATTGGGAGAACTTTTAAAAAAAAGCTAGAAGAAGAATTTTGTAGAGAAAGAAGAAAAGGGGAAAGGAAAAAGATTTTTTTAGAAATATAGGTTTAAGATTTTTTTAGATAACGAGAGGGAAAAGAAGAAAAATCCATTTTGTTTCATTTGAAGTAAACAAAAAGATATAGACAGGTCACATTATAACTAAAGTACAACTTTTTAAATATTTGGCGTCGTTTTTTAACTTTTTAAAAGTTATTTATATAATAGTAATATAAAAAAGGATACGTTTTTTATTCCTATTAGGTTTAATTATTTTTTGTTTTCTCATAATATAAAAAATTATTTAAACATTGTAATTGCGTCCTCTCAGGGGGCTCCGCCCCACGAACCCCCGAGTGGGCTCCGCCCCCTCTCCCCCCGCCGGGGGCTCCACCCTCGGACCCCTGCGATCTCCCTCGCCCGGGTTTGATACTATATTTGTTTAATAGTATAACTTATTTGAATATATAATGGGTAGAGGGAGAAAGAGCGAATTTTCTAAAATATATTGGCGAAAGAATTCGGCTCGTATTACAAGTTCGAGTACTTCCGGAGGTCGCAAAAAAAAAATTATACCATTAGAGGCGCATTGAACACATTAGTTTCATTTTTTCGAAAAGTTGAACAGTCTTCGCGGGACGTCGACTTAAAGTTTGAAAGTAATGGAAAATCGCTTAATCTTGAGTAGTATAGATAGATATAGATATGCGATGAGACTTGTCGCCGTTTAAAAATTATCTTTTTAATACTTGGCGTCAAGACGCTCCCGCGTTTCTAGATAAGTGGCAAAATAAAGGTGGATCCGTGCCCCCAAAAATACCGTTTACTACATTTGTTTATTATATGTACGCTACTGACAAAATGACACTGAAATCGGCCCGGAGTCAAATTTGGACTTTTGTCTGGAAACTTTTCGCCAATAGTGTTTATATATTGAATATATTCTGAATTACTTTGTGAAAACAAATGTAACTCTTATGTATTCGGGAATACAACTATATACAATATTGACCGTTGTATATCATATCAAGAGAATCACCACGGTGCATGTGTAAGTATAAATTATGCAATTGAGCACATGCAATATTATATACAGAGTGTTTCGTGCCATTTCGCATACACTCAAGGTCGGTCAATGCTCTCTCCATTTGTTTTCGCAATATAAGAAATGTTTGTATGCATTTTTAAAAAATGCTTACCTGTATTCAATGATTATTTTACAAATTCTGTTTTAGACAGACTAACATTTAGACAGCTTTTCAGTTTCGGCTGTTATTTATCGAAAATGTCTGAAAATGTGTGCCTTTAATAATTGTCACATACCACAATTGCTGTCTTATAACTACTTCCGAGTTTGGATAATGCTCTATTCTAGCAATTAATACTTATTTTGATAGTGTGATGTATCAATATATCTTCACATCCTTTTAAAACACGAATATCGCAAATTAATCTATATCAAAAAACAATTTTTTGCCAAGGTTCGATAGATGTTGGATGTATATGTATAGTGAAAATCTTTACTAATAGTCGACTTCGAAAACGAAAAGATAAATATGTAACGAACGTGATTTTCATAAAACTAAAATAAATCAAAAATTCACTTTAACCCTTCCGTGATACACCGGGTCATGTTGACCCGGACTAGTTTTTCGGCGTCATATATTTCTACCCCAGATAATTTTTTCGAGGACTGCTAACGCCATCTACCGTTAGTTTAAACCTTCATCTACACGCTCCCACGGCCCCGTAGCGAAATATTGATAAGTCTGCGTTTGGCGTCGTTGTCAATGCAGTGACTAAATTTAAGTGTGTCACGGAGGGGTCAACTATGGCCGTATTCCAAAACCTGCTGCCCGTACTGCGAGTACATGCTTGGACTCACAGCGCTGGCAGCAGGTTTTGGAATATGGCCTATGAGAAGTAATAAATTTGTTATGTATACCTTAGGAGTCTCCTCTTCCATTTTGCTCATCTTTCAGTATATTATCGGTGATGCCTCCTCAAGTAATTTGCTGTATCTCGAATAGTTCGAGGGATGCAAGCTGTAAGAGATTAAAAATATATAATAACAATCAAACAGAATTTTTCATTGTTTTTGATTATTGTTAATTGTTGGTTATGTTGTTAATTTTGTGGTTATGCTATTATCCAGATAGATAGGAAAATATGGATAAATAGATGCATCGCATTAAATGTGAACAAACATGATACTACCGCAGATTTCAAACAATGTACATGATAAGCTCAACATACATTTGGTGTGTATGTATGGATGTGTGCGTATTGAACGAGTTGGGGAGCGAAGCTTGCCCCTAAGACAGGAAACAAGTCTTAAGGCTGTATTGTTGTCCAGATTGCTGTTTTCAGAGGTGATTTTTAGAATAGAATAATTCGAAAACTGTTTGAGTCTTTTTTTAAATTTTGTTCACGTGTTTATGGATTCTTTTAAAATATGTAGAAGTTTTTTAGAAAAAATTAAAAAAATGTATCTTATATTTTTGTACGATTAAGTAAAATGGTGCACGGAAAAACCTTATGATTGGCGACCAGCATGCCGGACGTTCTATGCATCCAAAATATAAAAACCGAACGTATTCTGAATCTGTATAAATATTGTGAGTAATGGTACAAACATCAAACAGATAACATGTTTTTACACAAAATGGCATCATGCTGAACTTTGATTATCGATTTTTCCTATGTTTTTCCTCCTTCTACCGGTCTTAGAGAAAAAAGTAACAATTATTTGGACTCAACTCTGATACCATTGCTAAAAAATGATCTACTGAAGATGTGTGCCAAATTTAAACTCAGCCGGCCAACTGGTTATTGAGATATTGTGGTCGCCAATTTAAAAAGCATATTTTTTAAAAACCTCTCTGAAGTTCTTTACCAATTTTCTTTTTTTTCGAAAAAATTTGTACGTTTTTTTAAAGAATCAATAAATATATGTACAAGATTTCAGAAAGAAAACTGGAATAGTTTTAGATTTTTCTATCCTAAAATTCATCTTGGAAAACAGATTTTTACACTGACAAGGAAAGGTACTTTGGTGTCCCCCTCCGATTTTGATAATTTTTATATATGTTATAGTCCATCGAAAATTAAGAGACACGTAATTTTTTTTATCGGCTTAAAGTTATTTTTAAGGGGTGAAATCGACCCCCAAAGTTGAGCATGTTTTGCATCTGGTAGAGTGTTTCATATAGAAGCACTTAACCGATCGTAACGAAACCAATTGCAAAACGTTTTTCACGTCAAATAACCTGTATATAATGTTCAACTTCTTATGCACCCCTATTACATGGGGATGATTCACCCCCGAATATCCAGAATTCTTTTGTATAAAAAAAACTTGCAATCCGATTTCAATAAAACAAACGCCATTTTGCAGAGCAAAAAAAATAAAATTGACGTATTTTTGGGTTTTTCTCAGATTAAAAAAATTAAGGGGGTAAAACACCCTTAAAATGTCAAATTTCATTTTGAGCACTGTCCCCTTCCGATTTCAATATTTTTTTTATAAAATGTAGCTTATCGAAAAATAAGACCACCTATTATTTTTATTGGCTCAAAATTATTTTTAAGGCGTGAAATCAACCCCCAAAGTTGGGCATGTTTTGCATCTGGTAGAGTGTTTCATATAGAAGCACTCAACCGATCGTAACGAAACCAATTGCAAAACGTTTTTCACGTCAAATAACCTGTATATAATGTTCAACTTCTTATGCACCCTTACTTACTGCAGGGGGCTGAACCACCCCCTGACATTCATAATTTTTTGTATAAAAGAAAAATTGTCATTCGATTTCAATGGAAAAACCAACATTTTGAAAAGCAAAAAAAAATTATAGTGAATGTGTCTAGATTTTTCGAATAAAAAAAATTAAGGGGGTAAAACACCCCTAAAATCTCAAATGTCATTTTGCGCACTTAAATGATAAAATTCAATTCAATTGGTCTCATTATCATTGCGTATCGACTTATATGCTAAATAATATTTATTTCGCATGTACATCCGCTGCCCTTCTGACATGCTTCACGTTTATAAAGAAGTGTTGGTATCCGTTCTATTTATATAAGTTTCTATTTTGAACGATTTACGAAAATAAAAAAAAAACTCAAATATCAAAAGAGTCGCATCAGCAATTCACCGCCCAGAATGTAAACAAAGCTGGCTCATGCCTTGCCATATTCTTATTCATATCAAGAACCGCTATAGTGGCTCGACCCCAAGTATTCTTGAAAAAGCCAGTTCGCTCAGGCTAATGTTTGAGGTATATCCGAAAACCAAATAAAAATGCTGTTTTCGTGGTGATGTCAGATCAAACCGCCCACTCAAGATGAAAAAGGTAAAACTGACTTTATATTATTCCAGAAGTTAAGTTGCTGTTCGACTGTTGATCAGTCATTATCGTGTCCGCTATCGTGAATACCGTATTGTTATTAACATGTCCATCAATCCAATGAACGTAATAAGACTGTTGTTTCTTACATTCGAGGTAATGAACATTCCTGACAGTCCTGTTAACAATAATGAAGTGGAATTGAAAGAGAGTTTCGCGGAAATTCTGAAGGCCTCTATGGCAGAGTTCAATCAGTTAGAAATCGTCGAAGATACGACATTAGATTTTCAAGAACCGTTTAGAGATGTCATAATAGAACCTGTCGAAGATAATGACATCGAATGGGGTCTTGGAGAATCTCCATTAAGCCCTGAAACGTGTACTGACGATGAAGAAGATTTGAGCTACGACTACAAACAAAGAGCTGTTGAGTACTGGAGAAGTGCAAAAACGAAACAAAATAGGAAAATAGAAACAGTCCAAAACCGATTTAAACTCGTTAAATCTGTGCGCCAATTAAGGCGCTGGGCTCAACAAATTAATAAAGGCGGAACTTACAAGGAAAAATTGTCGCGCATTTCTGAATATACAATCGATAATTTAAAAAGCGCCATAGAAGCAGGTCTCATTGTACACGATATCGATCTTCGGAGATGGGCATTACAAGCCCAAAAATTGATTGGGCATGAGAATTTGCGTTTCAGGGCTTCGCCAACATGGATAAAAAAGTTTAAAAAAGTTCATCGAATAACAAGTAGAAAAATAAATAAATTCGTGACAAGAAAGACTCTCGAATCAAAGGACATATTACAAAACGATGCTAATAAATTTGTCTCCGCAGTTCAATTGAAAATTGAGGAATATGGCTTGGAAAATATTTATAATTCTGATCAAAGTGGTTTCCAATTAGAAGTCCATTCAGGGCGAACGTTAACAGAAGAAGGTACAAAACAAGTAGAATGCCTTGTACAATCCGTTTCAGCGACAACCCATAGCTACACCATCCAGCCGACAATATCAGCAGCAGGAAAATTGTTGTCACCTCTTCTGATAATTTTAAAAGAGCCATCCGGGCGGTTGGGGCCAATCGTAGAACGAACCATTTTTCGACCTCCCAATGTTTTTATAAGTGTTTCAAAATCTGGCAAGGCTACATCAGGTACGTTGGTATGTAATATTCAAATATAAAAAATAGATGTGCTATTAATTTTTACATATTGATTTATAGAACATTTCAAAGTATGGCTTCAAGAAGTGTTCTTCCCAAATGTCGGTGAGAAAAGTGTGCTTTTAATAGACTCATGGAGTGGACATTGCCCTAGTGTTGTCACGGAAGTTACACCACATAACAAAGAAATTGTTACAATGATCATACCGAAAGGAACAACAGGGAATATCCAGCCACTTGATGTCTTCGGATTTAGAATTTGGAAAAATTATGTCAGACATTTTTCAGACAGTGTCATGTTACTTGATTATGATTTAAGTCTACATTTACGAAATAATATAATCAAGCTGCAATCTCTAGTACATAATCAATTATCATCTCCGAGGTACGAAAATTTATTTCGATATGCCTGGTTCAAAAGTGGGTACATAGAAGAACGACCTGAGCATTTCGAAAATCCCGTTGAATTCGCTTTTGGTATGTCATCTCAAACACAATGTGAAATTGAAGGCTGCACAAATGTGGCTGTAGTAAGATGTTCATGGTGTAAAAAGTCACTTTGTTTCAAACATTTCTTCGAAGAACATCATTACTGTTCAAAATATAATCATTAAGTTCAGGAATGATAATTGAAACGAAAATTTGAATTGGAATCTATTTTTACTACATGAAAGATTTTAGCGCCTATGTATAACCTATATATATATATTTGTGTACAGACCATGTGTATACAAAAATAAAAAATCGTGAAGCTCACGACCACCGAAGATGTAGGAGTACTCAATTTTTCATATAATTAAAAAGCCGATGTACATGCGAAATAAATATTATTTAGCATATAAGTCGATACGCAATGATAATGAGACCAATTGAATTGAATTTTATCATTTAAGTGCGTAAAATGAAATTTGAGATTTTAGGGGTGTTTTACCCGCTTAATTTTTTTTATTGGAAAAATCTAGACACATTCACTATAATTTTTTTTTGCTTTTCAAAATGTTGGTTTTTCCATTGAAATCGAATGACAATTTTTCTTTTATACAAAAAATTATGAATGTCAGGGGGTGGTTCACCCCCCTGCAGTAAGTAAGGGTGCATAAGAAGTTGAACATTATATACAGGTTATTTGACGTGAAAAACGTTTTGCAATTGGTTTCGTTACGATCGGTTGAGTGCTTCTATATGAAACACTCTACCAGATGCAAAACATGCCCAACTTTGGGGGTTGATTTCACGCCTTAAAAATAATTTTGAGCCAATAAAAATAATAGGTGGTCTTATTTTTCGATAAGCTACATTTTATAAAAAAAATATTGAAATCGGAAGGGGACAGTGCTCAAAATGAAATTTGACATTTTAAGGGTGTTTTACCCCCTTAATTTTTTTAATCTGAGAAAAACCCAAAAATACGTCAATTTTATTTTTTTTGCTCTGCAAAATGGCGTTTGTTTTATTGAAATCGGATTGCAAGTTTTTTTTATACAAAAGAATTCTGGATATTCGGGGGTGAATCATCCCCATGTAATAGGGGTGCATAAGAAGTTGAACATTATATACAGGTTATTTGACGTGAAAAACGTTTTGCAATTGGTTTCGTTACGATCGGTTAAGTGCTTCTATATGAAACACTCTACCAGATGCAAAACATGCTCAACTTTGGGGGTCGATTTCACCCCTTAAAAATAACTTTAAGCCGATAAAAAAAATTACGTGTCTCTTAATTTTCGATGGACTATAACATATATAAAAATTATCAAAATCGGAGGGGGACACCAAAGTACCTTTCCTTGTGAGAAAAGAAATTTGTTGAATCAACAAATTTCATTGTGTTCGCTATAATTTTGTTGATTCAACAATTGTAATGTCATGGTAAGCACATATGTAGTTTAATCAGCAAATTAAGTGGTTGAAGAAATCAAATCGT
Source organism: Rhimphoctona megacephalus (assembly GCA_963989365.1). Classification (NCBI taxonomy): domain Eukaryota; kingdom Metazoa; phylum Arthropoda; class Insecta; order Hymenoptera; family Ichneumonidae; genus Rhimphoctona; species Rhimphoctona megacephalus. The sequence continues at coordinate 23,097,928 of OZ022417.1, forward strand.
TTTGTTGCGTCAACACGCCACGACATTGTCTTAACTAAATAAAGCTGTCGAAACAACTAAATCTGGATTTGGTTGAGTAAATATATGATTGAGTCAACAGACTTAAAAAAAAAATCCGTACGTCCTATTCAACTAAATTTTTAGTTAGATGAACTGAATCATACGGTCTCATCGATAAAATAATTGGTTGAAGATACTAAACTATTCCAACAAACTAAGTTTTGTCGTGTGAACACGTTTTGACATTATCGTGACTTCTTCTTTTTGAATAGCTTCTCGGTCCGACCACCGCATGGCGCAGAGCGCCGAGGCTCTTCTAACATACACAGTGGCCTCTGGACGGACACAAATTGCGAAAGTCGAATAAGATGAGACGTTCCAACCGATTCTGATGCATGCAGAATTAGGTAATGAACGCTTATAACTGCCACGGGTTACTTTCCCGTGAGAAATTCATCGGAGTCTAATGACTCCCATGGTCAACTGATTTCTCATTATGATTGATGATAAATTAGTAGAATACACATTTTCGGATTGTAAGAAGTTCAATTATATATATTTGGATATCAAACAAAAAAATGTAATATCAATTTGTTTAAATTAAATATTCGTTGTTTATTCAATTTAAATAAATATTGAGTCAGACACAATGTCAGTTTCAGTGAAGGAAACAAAATATTTAGTTCGATTGACTATTTTTTTATAATTTGAAATAACTGAATCATGTCGTATTATGAACTGAATGTTTTGTTCGTCCCCCGTGACCGTAGGATGTGTCGATTCAACAAAAATTTAGTTGATTCAACAAATTTATTTTCTCAGTGTAGGCAACAATATGACCTTAATATAAATATTAATCGTTATGTACAATTATAACAATAATATTTGAGAATAACAGCGGTAATAACAGTGAAGTTTAACAAGATCAGAATCGATAAAGAATGTTTAATAACAATACTTAATTATTTTGATTATCAAGAGTCGCGGCAGTGGTTCGATGCCACGTATTAAAAAAGGAAGCCAACGCGAGCCCTACCGCACTCTTATATTAAATTATAACGGAATGCAAAAAGTCGATTTTTGATTCTATTGATCATTGATCCAGAATGTCGAGAAGTGGTGAAAAAATATAATATCCACGGTATAATCTTTATACCATCGAAATGTACAATTTTAACGATGTCTAGTCATCAGTATTTGAAATAAGCTGTAAACAAGTGTGCTAGAGAAAAGTTTGGAGTTCTCCACATATATTGAAGAGTAACAATGCTCTTTTGATCGTTCGTGGTAGTCGTTTCTGCTTCCGGTTAACGAGGCGAGGCATACTGAAGTTGACATAATTTATGTTATTGGCGTAATTTAAACGCACCCATACGCGTGTGTATATAGATATATTTAGGTATTTACCTTATAGTAATGGAGTAAATTGAGTGTTGCTGTGGTCGACACTGTTGCATAATTTTCGCACAATTGTACTCATCATTGTGCGTGATAATGTATGCTCCTATTTATCACTGGTACATCGGGATTGTGTTCAACCGAGAGTAAGAATATACAGCATGTAGATGTGAGGATATGGATATAAGTATATGGGGCATTCCACGCAAAATCGACCTACGTCAGACTCTTCCATTCTTTGATTTGGCTGAAAACTTTATGTGTTATATGATCCATCCATAGAAGCTCTCTTGATTTTTTTCAGATTTTCTCGCCCAACCACTTGTGACATATGATTTTTTGTCATATTTTGATGTTTTTTCTTCAAATGACTGACTATGAAAAATCGACCTTTTTTTAAGAAGGTTGGTTTTTTACCGTACTGTTGAGAAAAAAATATGAAAAGATGATTGATATTTGTCTTCCATATTTTTTCTCAATTCAAAGAAATTTAAAGCAAAAAATATTGATTTTAAAATATGAGCCCTTTTTAATTTTTTTTCAAAAAATTCGTAAAAAAACTTTGACCAATTATATGATTTTTGAGACCAGTCCCATCGTGGGCAGATTTTTCTTTATATATGCAATGGGATTAGTTTTGCCGCTTTGGTATTTTTCATAAATTTGTGTGAACGTGTACCGGTTCGGAAACTTCTGACACAAATGTGATTTTCGAGCCTGTCGGTACGGTAAAGAGCGTAAGGAACGGTCCAGTGACGATGAAAAAAAATAAAGGTGAGCTGAGTGGCCTTCGATCTCGGGATCCTCGAAGTCTGAGTTGAGAGCGCTAATCACTGCGTTACGACCACCTACATTTTCTCTCTTGCGAATCGTCTATTTAGATGGAATACTCATTACCGTCACAGTAAAAATCGAAAAAATCACCAAATCGAAAGATCCTAAAATACGTGTCCACTTATTTCTTACATAAAAAAACATATAAACAGTTCAAACGAATCAAAAGCGTAAATTTTGAGAATGTAAAAGTGACGTGAAATGCCCCATATAGAATTCAATGTGATTGTCAAAGAGAAACGACGCGAGCGAAAGGGAGAGGGGGGGGGGAAAGGAGGGAGGGAGAGACGAAGAGGTGCCAAAACGATGATATTGCTTTGTTGTATCTATTGGTGCAGCTTTGGGTTAATAAACTTCAATACAACTTCTCTCAACCGTTTAAATATTTTTACACTATTTATATAATATATACATGCATGTATATACATACATGCAAAAATGCACATTAAAAACAAGTCTAAAAAGTTATTTATATATTTCGTAATGTACGAATTGTGGATAAAAATTATGATTTCATTTTTATTTATATATTTTATAAGATAAATGTATCGTCATGTTGACATGAAGCTTATTTCATATAAAATTGTGCACATTGAACTGACGCTAGTGTAGAATGATTTGCATGTTCCCCGCAATGCAACATTCGTGTCAAGCTGATTCAGGGAATCCAAAGGTGACGGTGCGTCACGTAAATATGACCAGCCGCTGCGGACAAACAGACTGACATGGGCATTAATACTGAATAATCAACAATTCTCGAAATTGAGCAATTTTGCGAGTAAAGATGACTTGGTAGTGCAATAAACGTCGATATTCGCGGATGCAATGTTACATACATATTCAGAGTATTACGATGAAGAAATATCTTGCTTGAGAAAAAAATAGACGGGATGGATATCACAAGTTGCGAATTTTTCGAGATATGCAAAAATATGTCTACAAAAAAGGTGAATTTAAAAAAAAAATCAAAACGGTCCAAGTTTTGAAAAAAAATATTTTTGGATTAAAACTAAAAAAAACATATGAAATTGCCTTTTGATAATTTTTTGTATTTTTTTTTACGAAACTACAATTTAAGACAAAAAAGATTATCTTCCATTTTATTTTGATATCTCTGTTGCTGAAAAAGTTATGAGTATTTAAAAAAATTTCGTGCGAAATTTTGAAAAACTCATTATTTTTAAACAGGTTGAGATAAAAATCTAAAAAAATTTCTAAAAACTCCTTTCAGTAGTTACTTGAAAATGAAAAAATGTCAACAGAATCAAAAATGGACGTGGTCATGGACTGGCCGGTTTGAATATTGACATGTACGAAAAGTAAACGATCTTTCGAAAAATATTTGTGGATAGTGTACCTACGTTATTTCAGTCCTTGTATCCATCCGAAAGACTTTTTTCATAATTGTACTTTAGTTCTCTAATTATAGTGATAATCAAATTTTACATATTTTTCTTAAAACTCTATTTTCATTAATCGTCGATAATATAGTTACCATTACCGTGTACATGGTTATCGAGGTACTAATTTAAGGAGCTTCAGGACAAGTAATAAAATGTTACCATTTAGTTAAAATTCACACAGTATATTCTTAGACTTATATTGGATGTGCCCTCCAAATTTTAAATCGATCGTCTACACGTTTTTCGTGAAATTACATACTAAAAAAACACTTTTTAACATGGAAAGATGCCTACGGTCATTTGTGAACGTCAGTTTTATGAATGTAATGGTGTGTAAAAATGTTAAAAACTTGTTGAAAAAGCTGCCAAACTACTAAGTACACTATTGCAATTTCAGTGTCCAAAAATTAAATGATTCATCTACATCGCTTATTAATTATTCACTTATTCATTAACGAAAATGGTAAAGTTTCCCCCCATCGACCGAACGTACAGGCAAAGTGTGGCAACATCGCATGACTGCTGAATAGCGCGCGTGTTTAAATGCAATCAGATGCCGCCGCCCAAATATACGTTTAAGAAATATATTTTTGAGGGAAACGATTCACTTTATCCTTGATTATGCAAAAATTGTTTCATCTCAAAAACTTGTTACCATTTCCTAAAGACATAAAGTTTTTTTTCAAGAATCTACATGAACGATTGTACACGTAATGAGAGAACATTTGACAGCAGTGTCGCCAACTATGAAAACAAACTCGTCATTCAGTTCGTAGATCTGTTGCCGAATTTATCGAAATGTTTCTAATATCAAAGATTCTTGATATAAACATTGAATTTATATCCAAAAAATATTATTAGCGCGCGTACGTCAATATAATAATATTCCGAATTCTCCGTTTCAAAATTTCTCACAGTAATAACTTTCTTTTTAGGCGAAATATTACTGGTAGAAGTTGGCGTCTTGCTTCTGAACGATAGAATTTCCCCCCTGATTTCCCCCAAAGATAAGCTGTCCCGAAACTCCTTAAGGAGGTTAGTGACTGTCTTTGAGGGGCAAGCGGCAAGATGGGAACCTCCGTGTTAAAACATAGGATACACGGGCAACAACCAACTGTTAAAAATTGGAATTTTCGCTTATAAAAATGCGTATTTATCACTGTGAACTGTGATGAATTTTTATTTTTTCTTTCATATTTGTTTCTTATCGTAAACAATACTCAAAGTTACTATTTATTGATTTCTCAAATACACTACTGGAAACAATTAAAGGGCACAAGAAATTTCCGTCAATTTTTCCCCAATTTTTGAAAGGCTGTATCTCAGTGAAAAATAGTCATATCACGATAAATAAGAAAACATTTTAAAGCTTTATTCTTTGACTTTAAAGATCTCGGGCCATTTTTTACTCACAGATCATGGTTACTAAGGAATTTCATGAAATACCTCGAGGGAAAAAATTTGCAATTTTTTTTTTCTTTACGATTGTGCACAGACTTGGAAAAAAATTTTCAACTCAAATCAACATAAGCATCGGGTAGCTTGTTCATTTACCTTCCATTTCATTTTTTAGGAGTCTCCGTACGATTTTTTTTTCGGAGATATCGATGGTTGAATAAAAAAAGACAATTTCGTATTCAATCATTAATATCTCAGCGAAAAATCATCGCACAGTAATTCCGAGGACGGTTTTGAAAACTTGAATGAACGCACTATAAAAAGCTCACCCTATTTTTGTGGAAATTTCTGTTGTTCCATTCTTGATATTCATTTGAAAAAAAGGTAAAAAAATGGTTTTTTACAGCTGTTCAGAAAATCTATTGCTAATTTATAAATATCAATGGAAACACTCGTGTGGAGCATAACTTTTACAGCTCGATGTATCCACAATAACCCTATAAATTTGCAAGTTGATTGGGCGAACCGTTTTTCTGCCCCGAGTGATCAAAGTTTTGCAAAAAATTAAAGGAACACGATTACTGGACCTGAAAATGACACAAGCACTATTAAAATGAAAAATACGACTTTTCATCGACTTTTCCTACAATTTAACATCAAATATCGCCCAAATTTGAAAAATGACGAAAGAAAAAAATTTCAATTTTTTTTTCAAGTTTCCATACATTCGAAAATGCACGTTTGGCCGGTTTTTGATACGATATTAGGTCTTGTTGACTTGTTGTCCCTACCGCCGGCATTTGCGTTACCCAAAGCGTACCATGGGGGAACATGTCGAACAATTGTTCGATTATCCTGACGAAATGTGACACAGCACACACACAGACACACGCGCGCGCGCGCACACACACACACACTCTCACGCACACACGCACGCGCACACGCCGCACACGCACACGAAGCGTAAATCCGACCGTGCAACCTCCTCGTGGTACGCTTTGGGTACGCAATGCGCGGTAATGCTGGCGGTAGGAACAACAAGACCTAATATCGTATCAAAAACCGGTCAAACGTGCATTTTCGAATGTATGGAAACTTGAAAAAAAAATTGAAATTTTTTGAAAATTTTGGATTTTCTTTTTCTTTCGTCGTTTTTTAAATTTGGGCAATATTTGATGAGAAATTGTAGAAAAAGTCGATGAAAAGTCGTCTTTTTCATTTTAATAGTGCTTGTGTCATTTTCAGGCCCAGTAATCGTGTTCCTTTGATTTTTTGCAAAACTTTGATCACTCGGGGATGAAAAACGGTTCGCCCAATCAACTTGCAAATTTATAGGGTTATTGTGGATACATCGAGCTGTAAAAGTTATGCTCCACATGAGTGTTTCCATTGATATTTATAAATTAGCAGTAGATTTTCTGAACAGCTGTAAAAAGCCATTTTCTCACCTTTTTTTCAAATGAATATCAAGAATGGAACAATAGAAATTTCCACAAAAATAAGGTGAGCTTTTTATAGTGCATCCATTTAAGTTTTCAAAACCGTCCTCGGAATTACTGTGCGATGATTTTTCGCTGAGATATCGATGATTGAATACGAAATTGTCTTTTTTTATTCAACCATCGATATCTCCGAAAAAAAAATCGTACGGAGACTCCTAAAAAACGAAATTGAAGGTAAATGAACAATCTACCCAATGCTTGTATTGATTTGAGTTGAAGAAATTTTTCCAAGTCTGTGCACAATCGTAAAGAAAAAAAAAAAATTGCAAATTTTTTCCCTCGAGGTATTTCATGAAATTCCTTAGTAACCGCAATCTGTGAGTAAAAAATAGTCCGAGATCTTTAAAGTAAAAAAATAAAGCTTTAAAATGCTTTTTTATTTATCGTGATATGACTATTTTTCACTGAGATACAGCCTTTCAAAAATTGGGGAAAAATTGACGGAAATTTCTTGTTCCTTTAATTGTTTCCAGTAGTGTATTTATTATAAAATATTAAACAATCGCCGAAAGCGCAGCAACAGTGCGGTATTGGTTTCCACTTTAGAGGTTAGAATAACTGTTATGTATGCGGTACAAGCACCAACGCCTTATACGTAAAAGACATGCAGCGTTGCCACAGTTTTTTCAGCGTTACGGCATAGTCATGGCTACAAGCAAAAACTTTCTTGTTTTTCGACATTCTCTAGTTTATTGTTTAAAAACGGTACAGTGAAAGTTCTTGAATTTTTACGTGTTTATTCACAAAGATTTAGATCTTATGATAGTATTTTTAAAAGCAATCTTACTATTTTTTTCGCGGGATTTTTGCAATGACAATCGGTTTCTAACGTATCATCGAGTGAATCCTCATAAATGCCAATGTATAAGAAACCAATTTTATTTATTTAATTTCTCGCAAGGGGGACAAACGAAAATTTCAAAAAAATTCCATTGATACCTCGATGCAATCGTTAACGTCCTATAAAAATTTCATAAATTTTTAACTATTCTGGTTTGAGTCACCAGCCTCCTTAATAGCGACGTATCTTTAAAACTACTGGATGAGACATCAAATCGATACAAAACATGTATTGATGTGTAAAAGTTGCCAAGTGTAAAACTTTTGAATGCGTGTATATATTGCACTCAGGAGATGTAGTTTGTTAAGAGTGATTTGCGTACTAAAGTATCTAAAAGCAATTTCCTGAAATTAGACCTAATATTTTAGATTTTCGTGGCGGTACAGTTTATGCTGTGAATAAATGTTATTTAAAATTACTGAGAGCGATACGTGGACGGTGCACGGTAAGCAACCTCTGGTGAGGTTAATATTTGGTTGGGTGACCGCTTAGCCATGCATCGGCTCACCCATCGATCGCTGAGCCGGAGGCAATTTTAATGAGTTCCTGATGGGGCTAACCACCTCAGTAAAAATATAGCCGCCTGTATTTCGGCTGGGTTTTCCACAGTTTCCGTTGGTCCTCATGCAAATGTGACACAGTAGTGCCCTGGGAAAAAATTATTTTGCCTGAATATATATAACTATGTGGAATCATATATAATTATATATAGATTTATATATAATATAATCATGAATAATTAGATATCACTTGATGTATAGATCATCTACATGTGATCAGATACGTCAAATATTGCCTCATATATGAGTAGATATAAATTTATACACAGAAAAAAAGGATTTGTATATAGATTCAAAAGGAACTGAATTAAACCAAGCCAATATTACGATAACGAGTGACGAAAAAAATATGACATTAATTTAACTCACGAATTGAATTAATTTAAATATGTCAAGAAAATATTTTTGCATTCAGATACAGTTGACCTAACTATATATCGATTTGAGTTAATAACATGTTAAGACCTTCTAATCATAAGGAAGTTCAAATCTACTATATACACATATAAACACCAAAAAAAAAATTACTGAATCAAATAACAGCAAAATTAAGAAAAAATGATCCCCGACTTTCAGATTATTTACTCAACCCGTTCCTCCATGAGCGTGGTTTGAAAAAAAAGGAAAGCCCGAAAACCGTCATATTTGCATATATAAGAGTGCGGCAGGGCTCGCGCAAGCTTTTCTTTTAATACTTGGCTTCGAGCCGCTACCGCGTCTCTTGATACCACCTATCTAGTTGGTTTAACTAGGATCTGGTTGAAACGAATTTTGCGTGGCTTACTGCTTACAAGAATTCTATATATGGGGCATTCCATGCCAAACCGGTCAGTCCGTGACCCCGACCATTTTTGATTTTGTCGAAATTTTTTCATTTCAAGTAACTACTGAGAGGAGTTTTTAGGAATTTTTTTAGATTTTTATCTCAACCCGTTTAAAAATAATGAATTTTTCAAAATTTCGCATGAAATCTTTTTAAACGCTCATAACTTTTTCAGCAACAGAGATATCAAAATAAAATAGAAGGTATTTATTTTCGTTTTGAATTGTAGTTTCGTAAAAAAAATACAAAAAAATTATTAAAAGGCAATTTCATGTTTTTTTTTTAGTTTTAATCCAAAATTTTTTTTTTTTCAAAACGGACTGTTTTGATTTTTTTGAAAAAATTCACTTTTTTTGTAGATATATTTTTACATGTCTCGAAAAATTCACAGCTTGTTATATCCATCCCTTCTATTTTTTTCTCATTTTTTACCACGTGTAAGCCAATAACTATTAGTTGTCAATCCTGAATTATATTTTTTTATTTTTTTTTTCCATTCATAATTCCATTCTTCTAGAAATTATGGATGAAAAAAATTAATAAATAAATATTGGAACTGATTTCCATATTTTTTTCAGTTTTCAACCATTTACTTTCACATCTTGGGCCATTTTGATTTTTCTAAAAAAATTTACCATCTTTCACAACATATTTTTACACGTCCCACAAAATCCGCAGCGTGTGATATTCATGAATAAAGATTAATAATTGATAATCATTGGTTTACACATGACAGAGAATTAAAAAAAAAATAGAATTTATGGATATCACACGCTGCGGATTTGTTGGGACGTGTAAAAATGTGTCGTGAAAGATGGTGAATTTTTTCAGAAAAATCAAAATGGTCCAAATTTGAAAAAAAATGTTTGATTGAAAACTAAAAAAAAATATGGAAATCAGTTCCAATATTTATTTATTAACTTTTTCATTCATCATTTCTTGAGAAATGGAATTATGAGTGGAAAAAAAAGCAATAAAAAAATATAATCCAGGATGGACAACTCTTCATTATTGGTTTACACGTGGTAAAAAATGAGAAAAAAAATAGAAGGTATGGATATCACAAGTACGTTTTTCGAGATATGTGAAATATGTCTAGAAAAATGGTGAATTTTTTCAAAAAAATCAAAACGGTCCTAGTTTTGAAAAAAAAAAATTTTTGGATTAAAACTAAAAAAAATATATGAAATTGCCTTTTGATAATTTTTTTGTATTTTTTTTATGAAACTACCATTCAAGGCGAAAAAAATTACCTTCTATTTTATTTTGATATCTCTGACGTTGAAAAAGTTATGAGTATTTAAAAAAATTTCTTGCGAAATTTTGAAAAATTCATTACATTTAAACGGGTTGAGATAAAAATCTAAAAAAAATCCTAAAAACTCCTTTCAGTAGTTACTTGAAAATGAAAAAATTTCGACAAAATCAAAAATGGTCAGGGTCACGGACTAGCCGGTTTGACATGGAATGCCCCATATACAGATGTTTTTAGTTTGATTCTTGTGCCCTAATTAATAACATGGAACTTCATTCGAGGTTTTTTTTGATGAATATTACGACAAAAAAATTATGAAAACATTACGACCATTACCCGCTTACTGGTGTTTCAGGTACCTTTATTTTGTCTAGGGTCAAGTTCGACCATAGCGAAATATACCGTTAAAAGTTCCATATTTAACCAATATACCGACAATTTTTTATTTTCAATTCCACGAAGAAAAATAGTACAATGAAAGCATTCTTCGGGTTACTTTGAGAGCCAGCTCCTATTCATACAATTCTGGAATAATTTTGCAATTCATATTTTTACTTACCTGTAAAATATTCGAAAAAGAATAAATTATTCGTGAAATTAATGTTTGGGGTCTTATTAAATGACAGAATATCTCTGCGATTTCTTGTGATTTCATTTTAGCAGAGAATGAACGAGCATGACAGGTATTCCAAAGAACTGCATACAGCACATTGGCATAGGGCGTAAAAAAACTTTTACGGTATAACAAAATGAAATGGGACATAGGGTAATGTATGTTTGTGTGTACAAGTATGTAAAAGCGGCAGACAGATCTGGTGATTCCTTCAGGGATAGTCTCCCATATGATTGAACACGCAAGGGCAAAACGTACTAGACCACACTAGACATTATGATACCCTTGCGTGCCGTAATCCTTCCTATATTTTTTTACGACCTAATAGGGTTAATAAATAAAAGCATACTAAACCTGTATACAATACAATCGAATGTTTCTCTTCACAACCTCATAGAGTACAAAGACTCTCTGCGTGTTTTCTCTTTCTTCCGGTTGCTATGTGCACGATTCCTTCTTCGACTATGTTTTTACTTCATTTTCCCTTATTTTGCAACATTTTTTTCCCCCAACGAAGGAATACTATATTTCGATATTCCGATACCGTTATAATTTTCTTGCACCCCCCCCCCTTCCCCAATCATACGGGAATACGGCCATTGCCGTATTTTAATACGAACGAAAGGACAGAGGCGATAAAATGGGTCGACGTTAAATTAGTATAGCTGCAGAATCGCTTTAATGGAAAAACCGATAATGGATCGAGCTATTAATTAATGCCAAAGTTGGAACATGATTTGGTTTCTCTATCTTGCCGAATCATAAATTAAGCGGTATGGAATCGAAGAGATTGTCATCGGTTATATGCTGGATAATGGATTAACATATTCCTGCGATTGGCATTATTCTTTATATTAATTGTGCAAACGCAAAAAAATGTATTTCCAAATTTCCTTATGAACGCCTTTAAGCATCAAAGAATGGTTAGTATATTGATTTAAAATGGCGCTGGTCCAATTACTACTGTTTAAAGAAAAAGGCACAAATTAAAAATATGTACTATTTTTCAATCATTCTTCGTCTTTAATCTGGGCTCTTATAAAACGATCTAGTTTTATTAAAGATTTTCCTTGAAACCTACTTTTAAATGGAAAGAATTTTTCATGCCGGTTTTAATGTTAAATGTTCCTAAAAAAAATTGAGGAACTGCAGAGCATCCTCCGGATGAAATATTGCGAAAAATCTTTGGCGATTAGTCGAAAAGCGTTTTTAAAAGCTACTGTTCGCTTTTATCAACGCTAAAAGCTCCTTGTCCGTGCGAACCCAATATTCCTCTCTGACTCTCATTGCTTATGCAAATGTACGTGACAATTCAATGTTTTAAAAAAACCGTGTGAAAAATGGGTAAAATGAGGACGAGTTAGAAAGAATGAGTAAAAATTATTTGAGTTGGGTCAATTTCCAACAGTAACCGATCATGTACAGATATTCATGTTTGTTCAAATAACATGAAATTTAATTTGTCAAATCTGAATATTGACAACTCAAAAAATCATCATCAATTTTTAATTCAGTCAATTCATTTTATCTGAATTCAGCATATTTGATTAGCTGTATCATTTAAAACCTCTGTTTGACAATAAAATAATAAACTTTTAACCGTAGAAAATATATCCTCAAAATTCCAATGCCACAATCATTTTCTACTCATCATTTCTGATTGTTCCAATTCGATTTTTCTTCTATTTTTTGCTCACCGATTTACATTTCAAGCGGATTTGATTCTCGTGTAGGTGGAGCCGCAAGCTTTTTGGAGAAAATGCTGACGCATTGATGATATTTGCACGAAGCTTTCTCATATTTGAGACCAGTCTACTCTATGAAATGAAATTCAAGATTCCTAATACGAAGAATTAGCCAAATTGGTGTTCTGTTCCATCGTACGACCTTAGTGCATGTATCTAGACGACTCTCTTCCAAAGAATGTTACATAATACATAACATATAAGCAGAATGCATTACATCCTTTTTTCCGTTCGGAACGACCTTTTTCCCTCCACCTACACAAGCACTCACCTGCTTGACTGGGTATATGCGCTCATCCGTATTCTCTTTTCCATAAGAATATACCGCAGAGTCAGATCTCATTTAGCAGTCTCCAAACTCTCTAAACACTGATAGTGCCACACATCTGATAAGCTTGAATACAGTAGAATGACAGAGGTCAGAAGAGCGCACAATATGATGTCACGTCCAAAGTCTACCTACACAGAAAAAAAGGATTCGTAGATTCAAAAGGAACTGAATTAAACCGAGCCAATATTACGATAACGGGTGGGGAAACGAATATGACATTAATTCAACTCACGAATTGACTTATTTCGAATATGTCAAAAAAATATTTTCTTTTCGGTGATGGCAGATGATGAGTTGAATTTACAAATCTTTTTTTTCTGTGTACGATTTATTTATAATGCGTCGCCAGTCAACCCGATTTTAGGACAAGTTTTTCTAGGATAAATTAATTTTGACTAGTAAAAACAATTTTGTTACAAAATCGAATTTCACGGGTGACATATACAAATAAAGACAAATATATTTATCCATTGGAAGAATCATAAAAAAGAATACATTGAAGATGACTAAAAATTGTATCGCTCCACTTCGTCAGGCATGTTCGTCCATTTGACGCTGAACCTCTTCAATAGCTTTCCAAGTATGGAGAGAGAATTCGGTATTCATACATATAAGTGGTATGCGTACATCTAATGAATGCAAGGGAAGACGTAATACGAAAAGTTAAAAAAAAATATATTTCAAGATACGTTTCCCGTGATTTTTCAAACGGCTAAGAAATATAATTTTGTGAACCTTTTCAAAATGGATATCATTTAAATAGCTGGTTGAAATAGTACTGATAGATGCCCAATTTTTTTTGTTGCACATATAGGTATCCTGTCATATGACCTTTTGAACCTGTTTAAACACAAACACAAAATTTATGTGAAAAATGATTATCGTGTAATTATATGATTTATGTGATAAATTCACAATTATGATTATCAAGAGATGCGGTAGCGGCTCAACTCCAAGTATTAAAAAAAAGCTAGCGCGAGCCCTGCCGCCAGGGAGACTAAAGAGAAGGAGTGAACACAGCATAGGCCAATTCGTAGTTCCAGCGTTCCCAAAACACGTTGATGCTATAGTTTCTGGTTTTGCCACTAGGGACGCTCGTGATCGAAATTGCTAATGCGTATAGTGATAATAATCCTGAGTGACGTGAAACTGACCGTTTGGCGCATGCGCAAAGCAAGAAAATAATTTTTATACGTGAATACAAGAAGCCAAAATTCGTCGCAATTTACTTTCAATGTAGCTCAACGTTTTTATGCTAATCTGATTCTATAAATGTGAATGCTGGTAAATTCAAACGCCATTCATTGGGTTATTTCCTTTTATTTAATTCGACTCAGAAACACAAGAATATATAAAACTCCAAATGGAAATTGCCATTTACCTAAATTCATTCGGGAGCATCATGTTTACACTAGATTTAATTAACATTTTTACGATTATATCAATACACATGAAAAATGTAATGTTTACGCCACACACTGTCTACGCAATATCCACTTCGTTGACGCAGCCCAATTTAAAAAGACTGAGGTTATAATTGTATCAATTGAGGAATTGAGGTTATACTAGACTTTTGAATTGAGGTTATGAGAGGTGTTGACATGGCATATATATATTACAAAATTGTACTTTGCGATCGCAGCACCTCTCATTTCCTGCCGATTTTTAGATACACTTCTTAAAAAGGTTGTATCGTTTCTCATGTAAAAATTATTTTCCAACTTCACACAATAAAATTTTGTAAATAGAAAGCTTAAGACAGTATTAAACTTCTGGCGGAATATGCCGATGATTCATCGTCTCAAAATTGAGATATTTATTGTTGAAGTTCGCAATTTTTTGAAATCTTCCATAAAGAGCCCATGTTAAACTTGTCATTTTCAACAATGAATATCTCGATTACCAGGCGGTGAAACCTCTCCAAATTTTTCACACATAATTAAATGCTGTTCAAGAAGATTCACGCCAAATTTCAATACATTAACTTGGAATAATCAAATATAATGTATTTTTCGTATGATGTCATATAAATATCGATACAACTTCCTTAAGTACGATGTGTTCACTCCTTCTCTCTAGTCTCCCTGCCTGCCGCACTCTTATGTACTCGAATATGACGGTTTTCGGACTTTTCTTTTTTTTTTCAAACCGCTCTTATGGAGGAATGGGTTGAGTAAAAAATCTGATTGTAGAAGACCATTTTTTTAATGATACTCTTCGGTTTTACGTGGTTTTTTTAATGTGATTTTCTAATTATTCGCTTGTAAACTTTTTATAAAACGTTTAATCACTATTGATCAGAAAAATGAAATCTTAACAGAGTTGTGCTTACCAAGTGAATTATTTTTCTCTTTTTCATTGGTTTTTTTCAAAAATAACACCTGCTTCCAGTTGGAATAGCCGTAAGTGTGCAATATACATAGATTTCTCTTTTGGCTTCTTGGATTATTATGCCAAACAAATCGAATAAGATGTCCAGTAATTTATTAATTTTGCTACTGAATCATCTCTAATTGTAAGTAAATACATATAACGACTATATTATATCAACAATAATGTATACTCTCTGTTTAGTCCTACGTATATACTTTGGATAAAGCAGTTTCTGAGATTTTGTTTGTTCCGAAATCCGTGACGAAAAAATTAAAATATGGTTTTTTTGTTTCTCAAGTAAATTTATTATTATACATTCGATTTTCTTCAAGCCAAAAAATGTTTCACTGAAATATTAAGCTGTACGTGCCTTGAAATTTGTTCGGTACCCCAGTTTATCAATCCGTGCTCTCATACGAAAATGTTATTATATTCCATGAAGCGACCAATCAGGCTCGAAAATTGCTCGTTCCCTGCGGAAATCATGTCTTTTTACAGTTCTCTCGAGATTCAAGAGAAAAAAAAGTCTCCCTGAATTTTTTTTCGCGTAGTACAAACTTAGTATCCGGGCTATGAGCTTCGTCGTCCGTTTCTGGATAAATCGAATATACAGCGCATTATCGGGGAAGCTGGCGTAATTTATCCAATCGCTTGGCATTACTCCAAGTATATCGAGACGAGCTTTTTTGGATCCTGTAAGAAATCCCACTTGCATATATACGAACATACAAAGAGAAAAAATTGCTCGCAACGTGGATGGCCTGTGACATATGTAATTTAAAACATAGAAAGCAAATCATAGAAATTATGCAGAAGAGTAGTAAAATAGTGAAATTATGCGCGGCTCATACGCCAGAGTTCGATCCCCGTCGAAACTAGTGGAACTTTCATATGTTTTTTGCTATTCTCTTCGGTGTTTCGGAACACACCATAAAAATAGGACACAGGAAGGTAGATTGGAATCCGAGACGTTATCTTGACGATGTCCGATTGCGATGGCATGGGCCAATGCAATCGGAGATCGTTAAGATTCAAATACCAGTGCCGAATAGCGTAGATTGCGGAAAACGACTGGGCTACGACGAAGCTCCAGATATACAGGGCATATAACTTAGCTGACGACCGTAGCTGTGGGCTACAGTCGGAAGGGTGTGTGGTGTTTATAGTCAACAATGCTTAGACCCGCAATCCCGATACTGCGGCCAGCAGAAGTATATGCGTGTTGGCGCGGGCGCGCGAGGATGTGTGTGTACATGTGTGTGTGCACGTGTGTGTGCATGTGCGTGAGGGGCCCGTAACCCTGAGGGCATCGGTATCTAAAAACATGAAAATCATATAAATTCTTCAATCGTTTATGTTGATAAACAAAGAGGGTTCGAACGCAAGCGGAAAGAGCTCATTTTCCTGCATTTAGAGTACTCGTTAAGCTTTGACCTTTAGTTTTTTTTTCATAGTACATTTTTATATAGATACACTTGCATCAAAGTAGATATTTCTTTGAAACATGAACCCAAATAATTGATAGGATTGAATTTGATTATATATATATTTTTTTAAATATTCGCTCAAAAATCTGAGTAAATTGAAAAAAAACTTGTTGTACTAAATAAAATTAATTTTATCCAAATAAAGAAGTTATTAACAGGAATATACACGTAATTGAAAACACGACATTAATTTGGTTCAAGCAAATACGTAAGAGTTCAAATCAAATCTTCGTCTATTTTTATAAAATTATAATTAATAAAAAATAATAACCTGCAATTAGATCTTCGTTTTTAATCATAGTTAATCATATTTCATCATTTCCACCACTGGTAATATCAATTTTTACTGAAAAATTTTCCTACCTACACGGGGATTCGAACCGACCTACCACCTATATATGACCTAACGGGCACGCAGCTACCTATTACGCTATCAGCTAGTTGACAATCTTAAATAAAAAAATGATACATACGTTGCGAATCCAGTAATAAGTAATCCAATGCATGATGTATGGGCCTGCGCTTTTCAAAGTTCACTTTCAAACATTTTTTAAGACTATTATTGAAGCGACATGTTTTGGTGTAAAAAAATCGAGCCTAATAGATATTTGTATTGTATCTTTTTTACTCATTCTAGCTTGACGGCAAACTTTGCAAATAACTAATACAATCGATAAATCCGATGACAGTATTTCTTGAACCAAAAAAACTAAAGTAGTTTAAATGAGACGACACCAGTGTTCTTAGTTTCACTATGCACATGTTATAATTTTAATAGCATAGACTTTTTTGCACCAAGTACATGAATGCAAAACTAGATACTTTTTCTTAATTTAATATTCAATGGAAGCGATTGCATATATTTTTCAATAAACGTAACTGCAAACTCAAATCAATAAAATATAACTTTGATCTAACTGCTCTGTGCATTTGCGAAGATCATAAAATAACTCCGATTAACTTTTTCATTCATTTCGTCCAATCACCGAACATTTTTATTTTATTTTATTCTTTAAAGTATTTTTTGCATCGAAGAAACGAAGTAATCGAAATCAGACTGCATCAGTGTGCTTGGATCAACTATATTCGCGTTATAATTTTAATAACATATTCATTCGCATCAAATGTACACTGAGAAAAGAAATTTGTTGAATGAACAAAATTTTTGTTGAATCAATAAATTGTGGCGAACAAAATGAAATTCGTTAACTCAACAAAAATTTGGTTTATTCAACCTGTTCGGTCTCGCACGTCGAAAAGCGTCGATACCCCATTTGTATTATCAGATAGGAACTTCCATCTTTTTCCTGACAAACAATAAAGGGGTTATAAACCGCTGGACGCACCCTGGATTGGAATTTCCAATGTCTGGCGTCCAGACGTCAATAATAAACATTTTTTCGATTGGTTATATTTCCATTTTTTTTTGTCTTTTACGCGTCTCTAGACTTTGGGAAAAGTAAAGATTAAATTGTAAAATGAAGAAGTTTGTCGCTTGACCCTTCAGGCAAGCGACCGTTTTTTCCTGCACATACACGTTTTATTTACGGACTTTATGATAGTATATTGATTCTTAATATGTTCTTTGGCTAAAACATGCGGGCCCGTACTTTACACTCCCACTCATTGGAAAAGATTTTTCTCTAGTGATTGGTGACAAAAAACCTTTGTGACCCATCCCATTTTTAAAGCCAACAACCAATGAGCGTTGAATTTGCACTTTGACCAAAAAACAATACTGTTGCTAAGAGGAGAGAACGGTCTTGTCACCAGTCACTAGAATCAGTCAAAATCGAACTCTTCCAGAAAAAGGAACAAAACTTCTCTGAGGAGACGAACGTGCGACGGCAACCAAAAAAACGACAACATTTGTTTCACGAGTTAAATAATATTCATGTATTCTTTTATTTTTACTTCATTCAACATTATATAAAGACATATTATCAATCAACATCAAAACAAAAAACATACGAGTGCATTCATTTAATCACTACCTCCTATCCAAGCTAAATCGGGTCACTTTTCGTATTAGCTAGTTTCGGGAGATCGCGCGGACGTACCATCATAGGTATATCTGGGCTTTACGACCCCAGTAAGACCCCCGAACGAACACGGGTTCTCGCGTCGGCTACCCCGGACAAGACACAACCACTTAATTCGCTGTTTTAAATAAATATTGTTTACTACGATGGAAATATTGTTGAATCAACAAAAATTTTGTTGAATTAACAAATTTAATTTTGTTCGCCACAATTTGTTGATTCAATAAAATGTTTGTTGAAACAAATTTGTTCTTTTCTCAGTGTATGGATTTAAAACTAGATACATTTTTCTCAATTTAATATTTAATGGAAGCGATTGCATATATTTTTCGTTAAACGCAGTTGCAGTCACAAATCAATAAAAAATGTAACTCTGATCTAACTACTCTTTGCTTTTGCGAAGATCGTTTAATAGCTCTGATTAACTTTTTCATTCAATCTGTGCAATCACTGAACGTTTTTGATCAAATATTTATTTTCTTGTAGTAACAAGTAATTAAGAGTCGCGGTAGCGACTCGAGACAAGTACATTTACAAGCGAGTGCTACAAGACACTTTTACAGGAAGCAGCACGATTCTACCTGTTTTCAAAAATTGTTTCTTTAATATTTATTAAATAACAGCGTTTTGGAAGACTATTCAAGTTCACGTATTTTTTATTTTTTTTTTTCTTTCGATTGCGACTAATTAGAGCCTCGTAGCTTAAAGCGTATTGATAATATTAATTTTTTTTTTAATCGTTGCTCCGAAAAATTGAGCATTTTTTCGCACACATTTTTGATGCTCAACTGTTTTTTGCGTAGTCGCTGTCTAGTGATACTAGTGATATTGGTGAAAATTCTGGTGACATTCGATCGATCGTACATATGACAGGTGACCGATATTCTTTCTTAATAGTCGTGAGGTTATAAAGATCGCGGTGAATTTGAAATTTTGGTTAGAGTAGCGTTTATAGATAGATAGATAGACGAGTAAAGAGTGACTTTTATTATTATGGATAGAAGAGTGATAGTGGGAAAATAAAGTGTGATAATAAACTATTGAACAGTGACTTAATAAATAATTTTATTTATTAAACCGAGCCCCTACCATTTTTTTTCCGAAAGTAAATTCTACAACGGAATCGAAAACGATCTCTTTTCTCTTTTACCATAAAATGTTCCTCGAATGCAATAATAAGGTTTATTTAGAGACCATTCTCTTCGTTTTTTTGATAACGAAGAGAATGGTATATGATAAACTCATATTCGGTGAATATTTAATATCTTTGTCGTGAGGTTATAAAGATCGCGGTCAGTTTTAACTTTTGATTAAAGTGACTTATATATAGAAGAGTAATAGTGCAAAAAAATAAAGTGTAATTTAATAAATAAACGTTTGAACAGTGCCTTAAAAAATAATTTTGTTTATTAACCCTAGCCCCAACAATTCATTTTTCCGAACGTAAACTCTAGATAGGAGTCGAAAACAGTGCCTCTTCTCTTGTACCATAAAATGTCCCTTGCATGCAATAATAAAATTTATTTGGAAACCATTCTCTTCATTTTTTTATATAACTGAGAGAATGGTGTATGATACCACCTTATGTTTGAATCATCCTAAGTTTGAATTATATAAGGTTTTAAACCACCCTAGAGTGGTAGAGACCTTAAATACATGAAAATACTATTTGCACTTGCAACCCAAAACGGAATCAAGCGATGCGAAATAATTTTGAGCGAAAAGATATTTGATTTGAGAAAAAAAAAATTCATAAGTACTTCACCAATTTTTTTTTATCTATTGCTCACGAGATATAATTCGTAATCAATAAATATTATAAAAGAAAAACTCGCGTAGTACTTCGGCCAAAATTATTTTTTCCAACAAACTTTAGCTCTCGCAATTTTGTACGTATACTTTTTTGTTTCAAAAGCTCGTTTCGTTATGATTACTTATATTTAAAAACTTTTGGTGCATTCTGATGCTATTGGAGTATTTCTTCGGCATCATTTTTATGGAATATTTTCCGATCCGTTGATCTGTTGGCACGGATGTTTCGGTGCAATATTTTTTGAATTTTTTTTTACTATATTAAAAAAAAAATCAATTTTTTACTTGTTCGTTGTTCTTTTATGCGTCGTATCTTCTCAGAATGACTGTACGTTTTAAGTAATCTAATAATTTTATAAGTGTTGATGGTTAATTAGAAGATTGAATTCATTTGAACACTTCTTAGATTAATATTTCACATTGCATTTTTAGTCCGAATATAGTCGCGATACACCAGCTCGAAATTCGATCATGTGTCCATTTTTAGCTGAAATTATTAAAAAATCGC
This sequence comes from Rhimphoctona megacephalus, assembly GCA_963989365.1. Lineage (NCBI taxonomy): Eukaryota > Metazoa > Arthropoda > Insecta > Hymenoptera > Ichneumonidae > Rhimphoctona > Rhimphoctona megacephalus. Next base: position 23,118,853 of record OZ022417.1, read on the forward strand.
TTGAGCGACCTCTAAAATTTTTATTCAGGATTCAATTCTTGAGAGAATCACTTTTTGATAAATTGTTACCATATTTTGCTGCAATGCCGAAAAAAATGTCAATTATTTTGCATCACTCAGATACATACATAATATAGACATGTTTAATTGACAAGCTATGAATTTCATACCCGAGTACGTACACAATATTGACATGTTTAATTAATAAGCTATGACTTCCATACAAAAAGTCGAAAAATCCTAGCCAAAAACAGCATAAATGCTGTGAAAAAAGGTGAGACAAGTACATTTATGCCCCCCAAATAGTTGTTCCAGTTAATCCCCCCCACTACCCAGTGCCAAAATACTGTTCCCCACAAAAATTTACAAAAACCCGTCTAAGTCGTTCATACAAAGATCTCCGCACAAAAATCCTTTCTAAAAACAAACTCATCATACAAAGTTTTATGGGTAACTGCTGTCATTATCTTATCAAATTAAGTCAAATTGTACAGAGGTGATAATTTCATTCTCGTAAATGTTGTACGTTCACAAAAAGTTGATAAATAAATAAAGATCTACTAAAGTATATGTGGCCAAGTATGTGGGATTTTATTATGTTTATAAAATCTCCAATTATGTTCATATGCCATTTCTCTAATTAATGCTTTATTACAGCGAATTATTATCCTATGACTTGGAACTACAAGGGCTTTAAAAAAAATACAGAATTGCATTAGCCTGCGTGAGCTTGAACGCTGCCACAGTCTCATTTGTAATATTTGTAGTACAGTTTTATTGGTAACAAATTGATAAAAGTTTACTATCGTACGTAGAGCGGATACGCACAGAGTACTTGTCCGGCCCGAAAATTTTCCATACAATTTGTCACATAAGTCAACATTGGTTCACATTACCATACCATACATTTTAGCAATAAGAGTATGGGTCAATCGGTATCTCGCCACCGTGAGTGCGACGGAGATAGCTGCAAATTTCGAAAGTGAAATTCTTCGACACGGTTTCACCGATTACAAAAAGGCTCTGTCAGCGGATTTTTGCCATCGTCCCGCGTCCACTGACAGAGCTTTTTTGTATTCGGTCAAACGGTGTCGAAGAATTTAAACTTCAAAAACTCGAGATGAGGTGATTGATCCATACTCTTAACTAGTAAAATATGCACAGCTAATTTGGAATCACAATACGCGGATTGTTTTGTATCCCAAAGTATCCTCCTTTTCTTTAATCAATTGTTATCGATAAATCGATGCTCATGTGGAGAATATCTCACGTTATTACACGGCACGTTTATTCCGGTTTTGTAACACCCGGGGGAAAATTGGAGTTACAGAGCGTCTAAATGGTACTGTACACCCGAAATAAGTAATCCGGTACCATTTACACGCACTTTTACATCGGTTTTTACTACAACAGGTTTCATAAAACGAAATAAGCCTGCCATATAAAAGCGGTCATCAATTGATTGCATTCCAAGGCGGGTAAGATTCAAATCTGCGTCAAGAGATCCGAATGTTCGGAGTGGTTGAAAAATTTGCCGTGAACAAAAAAGCATATTTTTAGCTGACTAGTCGAAAAATTTTCGGGCCGGACAAGTACTCTGTGCGTATCCGCTCTACGTACGATAGTAAACTTTTATCAATTTGTTACCAATAAAACTGTACTACAAATATTACAAATGAGACTGTGGCAGCGTTCAAGCTCACGCAGGCTAATGCAATTCTGTATTTTTTTTAAAGCCCTTGTAGTTCCAAGTCATAGGATAATAATTCGCTGTAATAAAGCATTAATTAGAGAAATGGCATATGAACATAATTGGAGATTTTATAAACATAATAAAATCCCACATACTTGGCCACATATACTTTAGTAGATCTTTATTTATTTATCAACTTTTTGTGAACGTACAACATTTACGAGAATGAAATTATCACCTCTGTACAATTTGACTTAATTTGATAAGATAATGACAGCAGTTACCCATAAAACTTTGTATGATGAGTTTGTTTTTAGAAAGGATTTTTGTGCGGAGATCTTTGTATGAACGACTTAGACGGGTTTTTGTAAATTTTTGTGGGGAACAGTATTTTGGCACTGGGTAGTGGGGGGGATTAACTGGAACAACTATTTGGGGGGCATAAATGTACTTGTCTCACCTTTTTTCACAGCATTTATGCTGTTTTTGGCTAGTATGATTAACAATTATTAGTAGTAATATAATTACAATTTTTTAAAGCGAAATTCAAAATGCTTCTAACGTCATAAGGCCCGTAAAATATATGCTCTTGGTGCACACTTTATTTTAATCTATACAGAACTGTATTTTAAAAATTGGCGTAACCGATATCTTCACAAACATTTAATCGATCTCGTTCAAATTTTACTCACATTTGAATAACAATGTCCCATCCTAAATATACCTATGCGTTTGCAAAAATCGATGTAAAAAAGTATGTTTTTATTGCAAATAATAAAAAAAAAATTTGTAAAAATTAAACTTTTTTTTCAAGGCGTCCCATTTATGGAATTATCAATTCTTTTTTCACTCTTTGTGGTTTATTGACAATGTGTACATATTAACAATAATTAAATAAATAGCTGATTTCTATCAGGTCAATACAACGGAGGCTGGAAGTTACGCCATTTTTTAACTCACGTCATAATATTCCAGAAAAACTGCGTCATCGTTCTGCCATTTGTAAAAAATTGTAAAAAAAAAAATATCTCGTAGTAGTTAAGACTCATAATCATTCATACTCAAAATTTAAAACACAATAAACGGATCGTTTGTTTTTAAAAAAATCATAAAAACTGACTTACTTTAACCGGTCTAAAAGTATTGCCCCCCTTAAGCCATCACAACTGATAGACTAGCGCTATATAGATATAACAGAAAGATGTTAGGCAACAAGAGGCCTTCGTTTGTGTCGTCTACACGCGCATTTACAGACGTCAATTTTTTGAATGGGTTAGAATCTCGGTCGAGATCAATCAGAGAGCTATAAGACACAAATCACCTTTGCTTGTATCGTCTGTATATACAGATACGTTGAATTCTTGAATGTGTTGGAATCGAGCATAATCTTAAGCGTTTGCAATGTTTTTTCTTAGCAATTACGCAACCAATCGTGCAACCAAAGAGCATCGCTTAATTAGCCTAAAGTTCATTTTTCAAACCGCTAAACGACTCCTAGGTATGGCAATTAGCCAAAACATCATAAAATGTTTACCCCGACCACCACGTATAGTTTTGTTAGGAGAAAATATAAACTCTAGGAAGTCTCTTGATATATAATTTTCTGCCCGTCGTATGTCGCCCAATGTATACGAGTGAAAATGTGAAAAAGATTGGTAGAATGGATGGGCGGAAGAAAAGAAGGAAGAGGAAATGAAAGAAATGACAAGAGAGCTACGACGGGAGTGAAAGAGGAAAAGTTCTCATCCAGAGTCCAAGAGTCCAAGCGGAAGAGCTCGTGTCACCACTCGACGAGGAACGCGTCGGGAAAATGAACGACATGAGCTCTCCTATTCAACCAATAAATTCCCCGTTGAATTATTTATCGAGAAACGAAAAATATATTGATATATATTTGATGAGAGATGAAAGATATACCTATGAGTTATGTGGAATCGTTCCTTTGATCAATACTAATCACTCCGGAATAGTTACGGAAAATTATTGAACCAATTCGATTTCATGAATTCCCATCAAATAAATAACCTCATCATATATTTGTTACTTATACAGTGAAAAGAGGGGTTTCTTTGAAAAATGATATACCCGTGAACGAATTCATGGCTGGTTAAGTTTAAGAAGAAAAAAAAGTTGTCAAGCAGTAACTAAAGTAAGTAAGGTGAGTAAAAGTAGCAATAAAATAGACTCCTCAAAGTAGACTCGCAAATAATCACTCAAAATTGTCTGAAATTCAGATTTATAGGGATTTTACTCTTCCAAACAAGAGATCCCTCCCTCAAACTGAATCAAAGATTTAGCAAATAAATAAAGTTATTAATATATTTATCTAAAAAATGCCCGACGCTTCAATTAAAAACAATATTTTTATGCATAGATTTTAGATTTCAATGGCTTACATAGATTTCTTTAAATAATTGTAGATTCTAACGGTGAATGAAGCCTTTTTCACTGTGACCAAACGACGAATATTCAAAACTAGGTGATTTAAACGCATGCTTCGCGCGAGTCAACTTTTTGCCTAACGTTATTTTTAATGATAAAATAAACCTCAACATTAATGAAACCGTCAGAATGAATTGAAAAAATGATTTATACACAAAATATTATTATTTATTATTTTCTTACTTAAGTTTTAATAAAATCTGTTTTTTTTTCGAGATGTATTCAGAATAATTCTCGTTCGCTATTCTTCTTTCCTGTTTGCGGCTTGTCAAAAATGAATTTGAGTTATCATATATATTTTGAAGGACCAGCTGTCATTGTGACATTTTAGGGCAAACAGAATAACTTCAGAGTCATAATTTGACTTGAACTTTAGCACGAGATGCGAGCTACGTGCAAAGTCATAGCGAACCAATCAGAATAGCGAAAAAGCGGTGACAAAACTGCAATTTCATGCGTTATTTATGAACTTTATATGTAACAGGAATAGAAAAACCTGAAACGGGAAGTGTAGAAATGTTTGAAGGGTTTTTAAAGTTGTAGTTAATTATCATATTACACACCTATATTATATATCTTATTACAAGTGACGAATATGGGCAACTAGAGGGCATTTTCGCTAGTGACTGACCTAGCCAACATTTTTATAAATCCTCTTTCTCATGAAGCCCTTGTCGCGGTGAAACGACAAAACGTTGCCAGATAACGAACACTGTAAGCGCGATGCCTTGAGGAGAACGAATCTAGGAAAATTGATCCAAGGAAAATTCGTCCCGGAAAATTCGCCTCCGGAAAATTCACCCACGGAAAATTCGCCCGACGGAAAATTCACCCGCGGATAATTCACCCACGGAAAATTCGCCCCCAGGAAAATTCATCCCCGACAAACTTGCTCTTACTTTCTTGTTTCACAGCCACTGATACATGCTCCGGCACATGTAGGGAAAAGATATATACCACAAATTATAAATCTAAAATTTATTTTATTTTCTTATCTTGAATTTGTAGCATGTTGGGATATGTGTGTGGAATTGTTGGACGTGTAGAAATAGTAGGGTGGATTTGTAGCACACGTGGAAATAGTAGGGTGGGTTCTAGTGGCGTCATCTTTGGGTTGTTGTTTGAATAGTTGGGCATGTGGAAATAGTAGGGTGGGTTCGGGTCATCTTTGGGTTGTTGTTTGAATAGATGGGCATTGGAAATAGTAGGGTGGGTTCGGGTCATCTTTGGGTTGTTGTTTGAATAGTTGGACATGTGGAAATAGTAGGGTGGGTTCGGGTCATCTTTGGGTTGTTGTTTGAATAATTGGGCATGTGGAAATAGTAGGGTGGGTTCGGGTCATCTTTGGGTTGTTGTTTCAATAGTTGGACATGTGGAAATAGTAGGGTGGGTTTGGGTCATCTTTGGGTTGTTGTTTGAATAGTTGGACATGTGGAAATAGTAGGGTGGGTTCGGGTCATCTTTGGGTTGTTGTTTGAATAGTTGGGCATATGGAAATAGTAGGGTGGGTTCGGGTCATCTTTGGGTTGTTGTTTCAATAGTTGGACATGTGGAAATAGTAGGGTGGCGCCTACATCAGTCGTGTTTTCCACAATTCCCCTTGGCTCTCGCATTTCCAATGCGATACAGAGTGCATTAGGAAAAAAGGTTGTGAGTATACACTCGAGAGTAAAAGCATTCAACTTAAGAAAATGAAATATATTTTAGGATTATAATTTGTGGTATATATCTTTTCCTTACACGTGCCGGAGCATGTATCACTGGCTTATTTATTATTATTATTAATATGAAACATTAAATCAACAAGAGCAAGTTTTCCGTGGGTGAATTTTCCGCGGGCGAATTTTCCGTGGGTGCATTTTCCGCGGGTGAATTTTCCGTCGGGTGAATTTTCCGGTGGGCGAATTTTCCAGGGCGAATTTTCATTGGATCAATTTTCCTGTTATCGAGGAGAACAGTATCAGTAAAAGGTTGTAGCGTCGTTATCAATCTTATTGTGAATGTGCAGTGTATATAAAGTGGCGTGCAAAAGTTTCGGGCCATCCTATGTTTTCCAGTTAATTGATAAAATATTTTATTTCTCCACTCGTTAATTGTTCAAAATATTCAAGAGAGTTAGAATGAAGGTAACAATGTCGTATATTATATTTAATTATGGCGTATTTTTCATGTACTACGTGGAATGACTTTGGTCGGTGTGCAAAAGTATCGGGCCACTATATCACCGCGGCTTCGTACGCACGGTTTGTTTACATTTTTTTCCTCATTAGTTTCAAAACATGTCCTACAATGGAAAATCGATCTCCTTTCTGCCACAATGCTGAAACACACGAATATTCAGCTTCATGAAATTGTGTTAAAACTTTCGTCAGAAGGAAAAAGTTCTCGTGATGTTGCGGAGACTTTATCTATTGGCAAAAGTACCGTTAATCGTATTATTACTAAATATAAATTAACAAACTTATTGTGTGACAAAAATCGGAGCGGTAGACCGCGAAAAACTTTGAATCGCGTCGATAAAATTATAAAAAGGAAGTGCATTGTAGATCCACGAAAAACTGCTGTAGATGTTTCCCGGGAATTGCGAAGTGAAAATCTAGCTGATGTTAGTTGGAGTACGGTATCTCGACGTCTCAAAGCTGCGGGGCTGATTGGACGTGTTGGTGTAAAAAAACCATTGATTAGCAAAAAGAATAAGAAGGATAGATTAGACTTTGCGCCAAAATATCAGCGCTGGACGGTATCAGATTGGCAGAAATTACTTTTTTCCGATGAATCGAAATTTCAATTATTCGGAAGTGATGGTCGGAAGTATGTAAGACGTCCAGCAGGTACCAGATATAATGTAAGGTATCAAATTCCTATCGTAAAACACGGTGGCAGAAACATTAAAGTTTGGGGAGCATTTTCTAATGATGGCGTTGATCCGCTGGTGGCAATTCATAGCAATATGTACGCTGCAATATACAGGGTCATACTACAAGATCATATGCTCCAATTTGCAGCGAAAAATTTGCCACGTGGTTGGGTTTTTCAACACGATAATGATTCGAAACACGCTTCGCGTCTTGTTAAAAATTTTCTTCAAAGCCGGAAAGTCCGCCTTCTTGATTGGCCATCGCAGTCACCGGATTTAAATCCTATTGAACACCTGTGGCAAGACCTCAAGCATCGTGTTGGAACGAAAAATTACTCCAACAAAACGGAATTGTGGAACCATTTGCGAAGTGAATGGGAAAAATTGCCACAAGAACGAATCAAACAACTAATTGGGTCTATGCCTCGTCGGTGCGCTGCAGTCATTGCTGCTAAGGGCATGGCAACAAAGTATTGAGTCGAGTGGAGAAGACCAAGACATGCTTACTTATTTTTTAAGTTTTTTGTTATTTTTTTCATACCCAAAAGTACGCGATCCAATATTTGTGCACAGCCAGTCATAAAAAATTGTTGAACAATTAATGATTTAAAATCGATATCAATGTATACAACCTATTGTTTCTAAATATAAGTGATTGCGTGTTATCATTACTCGTTTGTTTTTCTCCCACCACCATATTTCTGTTCAATGTGCATAAAAAATAGGGTGACCCGAAACTTTTGCACGCTACTGTACATAGGCCTAGCGAAAGCCGCTGAATAAGCGTTAATTATATATATTGAAGTGGTCCTTAATAAGGTCGTTCTTGAAATCCTACTCTCCCAAGGATTTAAACGCTTCCTTTTCGATAAAAAAAAAATTGTCACCAAGTTTCAGCTCTTAATTTCAATCCTAAGATCTGGCCCACGGTGCCCAAAGTTTTCTATAACTTTGGGCACCGTTTTTCGTTTTCATCTTCATCTATCTAATTCTCGGCTGTATTTTATGTTATCGTCTCATAAATAGGCTTGATTTGTAGGTAATTTAATGTTCTTTAAAACTGTTTGTAGCATTTTTAATCTTTTTATTGTATTGTAATTACGTTCACTCACAACAGGTTTGGGATATCTCTTGCAGTTGCTGGCTCTCGTAACAACTCTGATATATGCCTTTGTCGTTGCCTTGTGTACATTTTTTTTGTTAGTTATGTTACATTTTTTGGTTGAGATTTTTATTAATATTGTTAATTCAAGTTCAATGCATAGTTGAAATCAACATTTTTCTAGTTCAGTGCTTATTTTAATTTTGTATATGTCTAAGGATTCGTCGATAATAATAATGAAAATATAACCTAAATGAAAAATTGAGAAATGTCAAAACGATTCATCATTAAAGAATATAATGAAAAAATCCTTTCGACCGCAAAAAATGTCTAACTTAAAAAAACTGATAGGGGAGACCGGGGCTAGTTGGCTATCGGGGTAAGTTGACTAACTCACAATAACATCCAAACCATGTAATGTAAACATACGCGCGTTTGTTATTATGTTCATTGTAGCCTCTCGCTCATTCATGTCTCAGTACATGGGAGCGACACGTCGTTTAGGAGCAGTAAAAGATTTTGGAAAATCCAAGTACCAATGTCAATTTTTTTGTTGATCTTTCCTATCTCTTCCTGCCTCGGACATTTTTCCAATTGTTGCAATTGTCCACTATATAAAAGTACATATATTGAACTATAGTTTTGCTTAATAATTTTTTCCAATTATTGTTATAATTCGCGTGTAGGGCGTTTTGTTTCTAAAAATAGGATGGGGTAAATAGGCCAACATTAGTATGGGGTTAGTTGACATATGTGTAAACTGCAATACTTATTACGACGACGAAGAAACTAATGAAGAGCATTAAATACTCCTTTTTTCCACAATTATCACCAAAAATAATCTTTAATTTCATTAATGTAAACATTTGTGTTAATTTTTTGAATTATTAAATAAATAATATTGGTAACCATCCGTTTTTTTTATTCATTCGTAGTGATTATCAAGTAAAATTAATTGTCTTAATTTATTTATTAATTGTAGTAATTATCAGGTAAAAATCGTACTATAGTCAACTTGCCTCATACCTTGAGTTAACTTACCCCGAGAGTGGGGTTGGTTGACACAAAAACGGATTTTCAAAAAACCGATTGAATAACCCACTTAGTATTTCATAAAAAATCTTAAACAATATTATTTATTAAATAAAATTAAATCTTAAATAGTGGAGGAATGCTTTTATTCAGAATAACAATTTGTTTTTTGAAATATTGTTTAGTTCCTTTTGTACAAGCAATAGATTAAAACGTTGGCCAACTAGCCCCGGTTTCCCCTACTCAAAGAAGGTAAGCGCAGAAATAGTAAAAATATTATAAAAAGTGAACAAATTGACTATAAAGAAAAAGTGAACTTCAAATAGCACAAAATTAAAGCTGTTATTACATGGCTTGGAAAATTGTTTTTGAAAAACAGTAACTCTTAACTACAAAAGTAGTAGTGAACCTAAAAAATGTAAAACAAGAATAGATTAAAAATTTAAAAAATAGTAGTATTATGAAAACAGATTACAGACTAAAAACGTCTTTTGAAAAAAAAAAAATCCCAACTGCGAAATAGTATACTGGAAAAATAAAAAAAGTTGAATGCAAAAGAGCGTAGAATTAAAAAAATAAAAACAACAATAAATCTGAAAAAGTGAAATAAAAAAACCAATGAAAAAGATAAAAAAATATTCACTTGGTAAGTACGACTCCCTTACAATTGCATTTTCTTGATCCGTAAAGTTTACAAGCGAATAATTAAAGAATAATTCACATGAAAAGGGAGAAAATCATAATTATAAACAAATTTAAGGAATGTCGAGAGATGTTTCCAAAACCGTGAACAAAATATGGAGAAAACGTCTCTCGACATCCTTTGAATTTTTTTATAATTATGATTGTCTTCTTTTTCACTATTTTTTTGCGACGTTTTACTTCAGTTGAAATTTGTTGACTGCTCTTGAAATATAAAAAACAACTTTATTTCCATACGAAACTTAGAAAAAAAGAATTTAGAAAATGTCAATATCTTAGTGTTTATATTCAACCGTTAATTTAAAAATTGATGTTAAATTAATGAATTTCATACAAATTCAAAAAAAAGGGATAGCAAATTTTCCGTTCTACAAGTTCGCCATTTAAACTCTATCTATCAAATCAATATATTGGCTGTTATCTAGTAAAAACGTAATTTTAATGGAAATTCTGTTATTTACGTGGCTATATCTTCAAAATTGAAGACTTGACGAAATTAACTTCAGACTTTTTTTTGTAGAAAATTGAATCCCCTACAAAATTGGTATTCACATTTTTGTTGTAAATTCAACCGTTTACTAGCTAACAACAGAAAAAGGTCAATTTTCTAAAAACAAAATGACTTTCGAAACTTATACCTATGAAACGATTTAAGGGGTTAATCTAATTGTGCTCGGGAAAATTAGGGATTTTCATGATTTTTTTTTAGCCATTTTAACATCATTTTATTAAAATACAAAATTCAGTATCAATTACTACATATTTTGAGGTACTTATATACATTTTTTTTGAAAAAATTTCCACAATTGGGGGAAATATGGCCGTTGGCCTAAAACACTTTTTTTGGAACATCACTCACGGTGAGCATGATATCTCTGGAACGGCTCATCTGAAATAAAAAAACCAAAAAGGTTTTATTAGTATAATGCTATACGCTCTTCGTGAATGAAGGTTTCAGCGAATTTTTTACTTAAAAAAAATGTCGATTTTTTCGAAAAGTTCGATTTTTTAGGTTTCAAAAATTAGGTTTTTTGACCCAAAAAGATATAAATTTTGGTCCAAATGAAAATTCCTTCAATTACAAATAAGCCATTATAATTAGAAACAAGCTTATGAAAGATTCAAATCGATCGGTTAAATTGCTTTCGAGAAATCATGCTCACCGCGACAGCATTTTTTAAAAAAACATGATTCCGAGATAATCGCGTTTAAAGTTTTGAGTCTAGGTTTTTCACGGAAAAAAATTAATTTTTCCAGACTTACATAGAGTCATCTATTCCAGGACCCTAAATGATCCCTTCTTTGCAAAATGTCGGCATTACGCTGAAACTCTACACGGCATCCATCCAGAAGCCATAAACTATTGTAACAATAATGGCCGTAAAAGCCTTAAAACTAAAAGGATCCCTTCTGCGTGTGCAGCAACTTCCATGACATCGACTTTATGTTGCCTGCGAGCCATTCTGCACTTTCTAGTGGCCGCTTGCGCGTGCTTCTTGGCAATCGGCACGCGCTTCTTGTCCTCCTTCGCGACGAACTCATGGGCATGAGGGCTACAGGGTATCCCAAGTGTTTCAAAAATCTTTAAAACTGCAATATTGCCCTCATTGAAAACACAGGCTGCAATAGTAGCGCATGAACTGATTTTTCGCTGCACACATTTGTAACAAGTTACTGCAAGTTTGAAGCTTAATCCTCGTATTTCTATTCGTGCAAATTTAACATCGTCGTCACAACGTTTGCAATCTACATACTCCGAAAGAATTGTGAATACCAATATAAAATTAATAATTCGATATTCAATCGAATGATCAACTGGCACATTCACCTCATCAGTAAGCTTCAATTTTTTCCGCGATGCACTAAAACTACTTTTGTCGATCTCTGTTGTCTAGGGATCGATTATATTAGATTGGTACAATCGCATTACATTTCCGATAAGACGACGCGTTTTTGTGTGGCGTCGAGTTGAAATTTGAACGTAACGAAATAAGCTTAATCTCGAGTATCGATACGCGACACGACTTGCCTTTGATGTTTACACTTTCTTTTTGATACTTGGTGTCAAGACACTGCCACGTCTCTAAAAACGCATTATATATATATTAGGGTGGTTCAAAAAAAATCGATATTTTTTTTTTCGCGGGCCTCAACGGAAATTATTAGTACATTATGAAAAACTAATTTTTGCAAAATTTGAGTGGTCTAAAAAATTTTTTAGATAGTGCTCAAGCGACTTTTCCATATTTTTTTCTATTTTTTATTGAAAATCATGACATGAAATTTTTTTTATTCTGCTCTCATAGCGGAAAGTGTTAGTGCTTGATAACAATGTAATTTGTGCAAAATTTGATCACTCTTAAAAAATTTGAACAGCTGCCTCAAGTAATTTTTCTGCATTTTTTTTTCAATTTTTCGATAAAAATGACGATTTAATCAAATTTTTAACTACAAAAATCAATTTTTGGCTTCCTATTAAAACGAGAGTCGTAAATATTTGATGAGACTATTTTCTCAAAACTTTTTACTTCAAAACACAAGAAAATGGAAAGCAATCGATTGAGCTAATTGAAAAAACTTTTCGGAGCATTAATGCTTGAAGAAAATTATGTTTTCATCAAATACCCCTTATTATGAGAGAAAATAAAAAATTAACTAATGTAGTGAAAGATTCGATTGTTTCGTGATTTTTAGCCGAAAATTGAAAAAAAATGTGAAAAATTATTTGTGGCAGCTGTTAAAATTTTTTCAGAGCGTTCAAATTTTGAACGAATAACACTTTCATCAAACACTGATACTTCCTGCTATGAGAATAAACAAAAGAATTTTCATGCCGAGATTATCAACAAAAAATATTTTAAAATACCAAAAAGTCGCTTGAGCACTATCTAAAAAATATTTTAGACCACTTAATTTTTGCAAAAATTAGTTTTTCATAATGTACTAACAATTTCCGTTGAGGCCCGCGAAAAAAAAAATATCGATTTTTTTTGAACCACCCTAATATATATATATATATATATATATATATATATATATATATATATATATATATATATATATATAAGTAACACGCTATAAAGAAAAAAAATATCCTACACCAAAGTAAATGCCAAAAAAGAAGCAATCAATACGAGCCATTGTCCTCTGTCAAATTTCCCGTAACCTTCATATTTTTTGGCAATAACTTATTGACACGACACGTAATATTGCTCGGGTTTTACTTTCTTCACAGAAGAAAATTCATTTCTCAATATTGAGGGGATGTATAGAACGGACCCGCAATGTCAAGAATATTTAGGGTGTTCCAAGTCAACCGCCCGAGCTTAGAGTTCTGTACCCATTCGATCGTTCTGAACTGAAAAGTCCTCAGCCATTTTGGCGTTTGACGAACCGTTACTTAGTTACAACTCGCTCTACTACGCATTTCTACTTGCTTAGCCGCAATTAGTCGAGGTAGTTCTATTGTCCTGAAATTGGAAGATCAACACAGATTAGAACTCCTTATGAATTTGAGCGATGAAGGAAGACTTTTAGCCTCCATTTTTCGAGAAGAATCTTTGGCCAGAAAAATCCTGGTGTTAGCTAATTTGAATGCTGGCTTAAAATGTACGCCACAGCAAATGAATGGCTGTTTGGAGAGAATCGAAAAGAAAAAATCAAGACAGTGAAAACACTTGAATATACAGCAAAAAAACTTAAACCTCCGCCGAAACCGGTTCAACGTGAAAATTATTCAAGAAATTCAAAGAATTCGGATGGTCCGCCGCGTCAGTCAATGTACAACGGGAATTGTCCTGTGATGTCGAGCGGGCAACGTCAAACATCCTCGAAATGAATACAGCAGAAGAGGTTCTTGCAATACAGGGATTCATCCAGGAAGAGCCGTTAAACTTATCTCTGAGTGTAGGTACATCAGCTGGAAGATTGCGGTATTTTCTTAAAGCATGGTCGAAAGTGACTGAGGATTCGATTATTCTAAATGGATTCAGAGTTATAAGATTCCTTTTTCAACACTTCCTATTCAAGATCGTTTGCCTCTTGAACGTCAGTAGTCAATGCAGGAATAACTTTTAACTGAGAGCCAATTAGAAAAGTTGATTGAAAAAGGTGCAATTGTAAAATATTAGCCATCTAAAGATCAAATTTTATCAAGCATCTTCTTAGTTCCTAAACCTGATGGATCGCACAGGCTAATTCTATATATCTGAAAAAGTTGAATGAGTTTATTATTACAGAGCATTTTACATTCAAGGATTGGAGAATCACCAGGAAATTAATTAGCTTAAAATTTTGTTTAGCTAAATTGGATTTAAAAGATGCGTATTATCTCATTTCGATTCATAAAAAAATCCAGAAATATTTACGGTTTTCATTTCTGGGAGAAATTTTTGAATTTACTTGTTTACCGTTTGGCCTCAATATTGCTCCATACGTTTTTACCAAATTACTCAAACCAGTGGTAGCTTTCTTGAGGAAGCGTGGATTTCTTTCTGTAATTTATTTAGACGACATTTAAATGGTTGGTAATTCGTATGAGGAATGCTTGGTAAATGTTCATGAAACGGTGACGCTTTTACAAGAGCTGGGTTTCATTATTCACTTCGAAAAATGTATTACAGTCTCTTCCCAACGCTGTGAATATTTAGGTTTTGTTGTCGATTCCAGAAAAATTATTATGAAATGATTATCCATTCCATAATAAAGTCGATCGGACATTAATATTATTAGAAAGATTTAGCAAACGTTCACATTGCACAATAAGAGAATTCGCTGTTTTCGTGGGTACATTAATCTCTCGATGTCCTGCGATAAAATTCGGGATGATCCACATTAGACTTTTAGAAAAAAAAGCTCGGGCTCTAAAAATGAATAATAATAATTTTGATGCAAAGATGAAGGTATCTAATCATTTGTTAGAGGATATCGAGTGGTGGAAAGTACATATTCGCTCTGCGAATAAATCATTAAATGAATCCATTTTTTAAATAGAAAGTTTTTCTGATGCGTTCCGTACCGGATGGGGAGCATTTTGTAACGAAATTGAACTCATAGGTTTTAGAAAAAGAAAGATGAACAATACTACATATATTTTTTAAAACTGTTGGCAGCATTTTTCAGCTTGAAATGTTTCGCAAAGAAAAAGAGAAATTGTAATATCTTGCTTCGTTTGGATAATACAATGGCGATTGCTTATATCAATCGTATGCGCGACGGTAATTTTAAAGGCCTCGTTTCTCGGTAAAAGAAATTGACATTGGTGCAAAAAGAGGGATATTTGGATTTTGGCTTCTTATATTCCTTCGAGAGAAAATATAGACGCTTCGCAATGAGATACTCTGTATACGAACATGACCTTGAGTGAAAAATTGGATTAATTACTCTCATACGCCTAGGGAAATTTTATCGTTAGCAAAAATCATTGAAAGCTGGGAAAAAATAAAAAATATTGATTATCATTCCGACAGACGAAACCAGCTATGGTTGGCATAATTTTAATATTGCTTTGCACCACAAAATTTGGATAACCCATGTTTTGTATTGATTTCATTTTGGCGCTTAAAAACAATGATTGTCTATTTTTTTATCATGAATCTCGAAAGTTCATAGAGAAATGTGATAGTTGTCTCTGCTGGTCCGTATTTTTTGGCCGTTCAAGAATGAAACCAAGTACTATTGCAATGGGATCTACTGTGAAATACGCTGTGCATAAACAAACCTTTGGGCGAATTATTAGTTTTATTACTTTCATACGTTTAGCAAAATTTTATCGTGAGTGAAACGCGCTCACGATATCACCCCGCAAATTGCCGTAAAAAAGCCTGTCCACCCCCAAACTGTCATCCTACACATATATATATATTGTGACGAAAACACTTACGCGCAGTCCCGGCACTTCTTTATGAAGACTTTTTATTCCGATTTTCATCCTATCTCATCCGATATTCGACATTTTTGCGAAAACGAGGCGACAACGTCTCGCGTGCGTTTGTTGACTGTTGTTGTCGGCGGCCATCTTGAACACTATGCTAACGGCGAAGCTACACTTACGAAAGCGTCTGGCCGCCGCCTATCGTGAAAAACCTGAACTAAAAAATGCGTACGTGACTTTTTGCACGATTCGGTAATTAATTATTAAAAAGACATTATGGTAATTAAAATAACGCATAAAATATGTAGAAAAATCCGACAAATCGAAGGGAATAACTCGCGCGGTAAATTTATGCGAAAATGACCGGTAATGTAAGAGTGAAAAGAACGGATGTTTGTGCGCATGCGCGTGGGACGAGCGACAAGGGAAAGCACGAATGAGAGAGTATGCTTTTCATTATTTCAAAATTAATTAAAAACCCTTTAATTAAGGGAAAATCTTCGCGAAATGTTTAAATAAAAATGGAAAACGATCAAATACGATAAAATTATCATAAAAAATTGTAAATTACGAAAATTAATCATTCTTGCGCAGGTGACGCGCAAAGTGGGGGTAGCGTCGAGCGAATCGAAGTATGAAAATGCGAGAGTGGGGGAAATGGAGAGCGAATCACAAAATTATTGTAAATAAGCGTGCGCAGAACGGGTTCGAGACTACCCGGCGAGCGAATCGGAACTCGAGCGCTAGAACAAAGAATCTGCTGGGTATAAAAAGCCGTGCACAGCAGCAGTGGACACGCATTTTGCTCATTCTGGAAACAGAGCTCGGAGAGACAACACGCTCTCAGCAGCAGAGATCCTTCCTAGTTCCAGCAAGATAATAACCTATCTTTTTTTTATCATATTTGACGCTTGGAGTATCGGAGCGGTTCGGCGACGTTCAACTCCCATAGTCCAAGGTCAATTCCTTATTCCTTTAATTTTTTCCTATAATTCCTTGATGCTTGGAGTATCGGAGCGGTTCGGCGACGTTCAACTCCCATAGTCCAAGGTCATTCTTTAATTTTTTTACATTTTTCCTTTTTCCTGTGGGTGCTCGGAGTATCGGAGGTGTTCGGCGACGTTCACATCCCATAGCTCGGGATCCGCATCCTTACCTGTGGTGTGTGGGGTATCGGCGTCGTTCGGTGACGTTCGGGGCCCGTAGCTTGTATACTACTTTTCCTCTAATTATTTTTATGTTTTCGAATTTATACCTGCTGGAAGTGGGAAGCCTGCTTGCGCTCTTTTAATTAAAATTTGCTAATTAAATTTATGTTTTGAATTTTTTAATTCCAAATTGTTTCTAATAAAAATAATCAGTCTGCGTCATTTATTACACTCAGCAATCCTCGTCTATCTTTAAAATCATCAATAATCCTGAATTCGATAATCCAAAAGGCCGCGGTAAGATTATCCATTATATAGAATCAATTAAAAATATAAAATTATCATTATTATTATATCGAGTCAATCCACTTTTGAATTATTAAAATTTTGAATTATTTTGTTTATTCACTATAAAATACAAGTGAATTTCATAGCAATATAAAGCCCTACTAACAATTCAAATATTTGAATTATTATTATCGTTTTGTAGATAAAGTTTCATCGAGTATTTCAATTATTATTATTAATTAGCCTCGAAGACATCGTTTTTATTATTTGACCATTATTGTTGTTATTTTTCTCATTTAAATGATAATTCTGACGCGAAAAGGCAATTAAAATAAATATCATCGTTAGAATAGTTACCGACAAATAAACAGAATTGATACCGTTTCTTTCCGTTCTGATCTGGATTATTAAATAAATTCATGCAAATAAATAACCCGAACGCGAAATCAAACAAATATTCATTTATTGTAACAAAAATCGGAAAATTTACATTGTTTAATTGAATAAATTAATTTTGTTATTATTTTGAACACAAAATCCGCGTTTCTCACGTTTCTTTCATACCTGCTCCAAAATTATTTAAAATTATTTAGGAAGCTCGAACTTGCGCGTAGCGACGTTTAGCGTATGGCAAAAGCGTTCCGTTACGATATATAATATACACATATATATTGGGTTTTAAACTTAATTGCCGCTGTTTTATGTGAGATAGAGTAACTAGTATTATTTTCATAGAAGTAACACTAAAACTATACTATGTTGAAGTATTAGACATAACCTGCAATATTTAGTATTCGAGAGTAAATTCACTTATACACACTACTTTTTTATAATATCGAAAATATCAGATTTTGAATCAACGAAACAGCATATACGAGAAGCTTTGCTTTTTTGCTTTAAATTAAGAAAAATTGTTGCTGAAAGTCATCACTTGCTTCAAGAAGCTTATGGTGAACATGCTCTATCTGAGACAACATGCAGAGATTGGTTTAGACGATTCAAAAGTGGCGATTTTGACCTTAAAAACAAATAACGTCCAGGACAGCCGAAAACATTTGAAGATGAAGAATTGGAGGCCTTACTCAATGAAGATCGATGTCAGATCCTTAAAGAATTGTCTAATACATTAAATGTTACTGAAATGGCTGTTAGCAAACATATACATAATCTTGGACTGGTTCAAAAAGCGGGAAATTGGTTACCACATCAATTAAACGAGAGACAACTCGAGAAGCGAATAACGATTTGCGAATTGCTGCTTAAACGATGCGAAAGGAAGTCATTTTTACATCGAATCGTAACTGGCGATGAGAAATGGATTTATTATGAAAATCCCAAATGAAAAAAAACATGGGTACTGCAGATAAACCAAGTCCATCAACACCAAAACGCAATATTCATGCTCAAAAGGTGATGCTGTATGTTTGGTGGGTGTTCCCACCAAACATACAGCATACATAGGTATGGTGTACCACGAGTTGCTGAAACCGGGTGAAACGATCACAGCTGTTTGCTATAAACAACAATTAATTGAACTAAATCAGGAATTGACAAAAAAGCGGCCTGAGTACGCCAAACGTCATAACAAACTAATTTTGCTCCATGACAATGCTCGGCCACATGTAGCAAAAACCGTAAAAAAGTATATAAAGGACATGAACTGGGAAGTCTTACCTCACCCGTCGTATTCACCGGACATAGCACCGTCTGATTATCATTTGTTTCGAGCGATTCAGAATGATTTGTCATCACAACATTTCAAGTCTTTTGAACATATCAAAAAATGGATCGATGAATGGATCGCCTCAAAGAGCAACAATTTCTATTGGCGTGGAATCCATTTATTACGTGAAAGATGAGAAAAGATTGTAGCTTCTGAAGGACAATACTTCGAATAAAATAGAATGTACCGTAAACTATAAACATTTTTTTTTTATTATAAAATAGCGGGAATTAAGTTTAAAACCCAATACTTCATTTCTATAGATATGCAATGTGCAATATATTTGTATATGTAGGTATATAACTGGAAGGAAAAGAGTGGATTTGTTGTGAGCCTCGTCGTGAGCCAAGGAATCAGTAAAAAGCGTTAGGTCGTCGAAAAATGAGAGATAAACCCTAGGAATCTCTTCGGGAAGTTTGACGACATCGGGAGTTGGTCTCACGTTACTCGCGAAGCTCGCGGATTACTATGAGGTTTTCACGCACCTCAGTCTATATATGACATGATCGAATGCATGGATTTCGTTTCAAACTTGCGGAAATCACTTTCCCTCCATTGCCGTTTTTTTTTATGGATACAGGGTGTCAACAAAATAATACATCAAATGAAACGAACTAGGTAATCAGTGATATAATTTAGAATAGGAACTTTTTGAATGGTTCCAAATTAAACCTCAATTTCGAGCGAATGTTTCACTAAATTAATGTCCTATATTATAGAAGAAGTTCACCAGCCATAAAAAAATGGTTTATTTTATTCAGACTGGAGCAAGGCAAAAAGTTCTTTTCATTATTGAATCAAATGTTTATGAATAATAGTGTTCGGTCTCGCACGTCGAAAAGCGTCGATACCCCATTTGTATTCTCAGGTAGGAACTTCCATCTTTTTCCTGACAAACAATAAAGGGGTTATAAACCACTGGACACACCCTGGATTGGAATTTCCAATGTCTGGCATCCAGACGTCAATAATAAACTTTTTTTTTTGATTGGTTATTTTTCCATTTTTTTTTGTCTTTTACGCGTCTCTAGACTTTGGGAAAAATAAAGATTAAGTTGTAAAATGAAGAAGTTTGTCGCTTGACCCTTCAGGCAAGCGACCGTTTTTTTTCTGCACATACACGTTTTATTTACGGACTTTATGCTAGTATATTGATTCTTAATATGTTCTTTGGCCAAAACATGCGGGCCCGTACTTTAACACTCCCACTCATTGGAAAAGATTTTTCTCTAGTGATTGGTGACAAAAAACCTTTGTGACCTATCCCATTTTTAAAGCCAACAACCAATGAGCGTTGAATTTGCACTTTGACCAAAAACAATACTGTTGCTAAGAGGAGAGAAGGGTCTTGTCACCAGTCACTAGAGTCAGTCAAAATCGAACTCTCCCAGAAAAAAGAACAAAATTTCTCTGAGGAGACGAACGTGCGACGGCAACCAAAAAAAACGACAACATTTGTTTCACGAGTTAAATAATATTCATGTATTCTTTTATTTTTACTTCATTCAACATTATATAAAGACATATTATCAATCAACATCAAAACAAAAAACATACGAGTGCACTCATTTAATCACTACCTCCTATCCAAGCTAATTCGGGTCACTTTTCGTATTAGCTAGTTTCGGGAGATCGCGCCGACGTACCATCACAGGTATATCTGGGCTTTACGACCCCAGTAAGACCCCCGAACGAACACGGGTTCTCGCGTCGGCTACCCCGGACAAGACAAATAGTTTTGAAGAACTCTACTCCTGGCATCCTTTGTGAGGATCGTACCAGGTCCAGTAAGAAGAAAACAAAAGATACATGGACATGATATACAATATATACAGAGCTTTAGTTTTTCACTTCTTTCCTGGGTTTCCTCAATTGACTCAGAGCTTTGAAACGAGAAAAATCAGCCGTCCACGGTAACTTGTGGTCGTTGGAGACTTTTCCTCTCTCTCTACTCTTTACATTATGGAGTGTATCACGAGAGCCTCGTTATCAAAATATAAATAATGTTTATGATTGTGTATATATATATATATATATATATATATATATATATATATATATATATATATTTGGTAAATAAAAGTCAACATCATTCTGACTGTTTGTCTGTCTCAGTAGGATAAATTCGAAAATAACTCGACCAGTTTTCGTGAATACATGAACATTTACATGAATATACGATGGCAAACATCTCGAAAATTTTCGACTATTCATAATATTATTTTAGCTACATAATCAACCCATATTATGTATAGATTTAAGATTCTGAATTCAAATTAAAGTACCAGTGGAATAATTCAGAATTGAGTTTACAACGCGATTTCGAGTTGAAATATGGAGATACCATTATCGAAAAAATCTAATAATAATAAGAATCTGAATTTTCTGAATATGATTTGCCAAAACAATGTAATAGAATTTATATTACAGTATAGTATTCTCTTTTTCGATAGTACATTATTTTGTTTTTTGTTTGCTAATGTAATTCCGCGAGTTTATTTTTCTTATACAAAAACCTCATATTCTTACTGCTAAGAAAACATATAAACGCAACCATTTATGATAAAGATACGTTAGTGAATTCGTGGATAAAAAGAAAAAAATTTGAACGTTTAAATAACGACGTTAAATAAATTCTCATCCATTTCGGCTCTACTCTTGTGCTGCTTCACCTCTGCATGTTTCGTATTTTATCCCGATACACCAAGTCAACCTCGAACGCCCAAGTCACATACAACAACGTGTGTATTTTTTTTTAACGCAAAGTGAAACTGTTTCGTTTACGAATGCATATACCAATGCGGCACTCGATCTCTCACAATGGCAGTGGCATTTAAATAGAACGATAAAAAGCCATGCTTTTGGTATAATCTATGTATCTACATAGAATGAGACAATAGCTTTTGCCACCTCAGATATATTTGAACCTCTGAAACTCAGGGAAAAATGGTACAAACAAATGTTATAATTTCGAAAAGGATATTCAGATGGTAATAATAATATTTTCCACGTGGCGGCAGTCATAGGTACTTTTTTTCAACAATCTGACAGAGCAGCTAAAATCTGTTTGCAGCTAGTACAGAATCATTGGTCAAGATTGAATTATGAAAAAAATATTGCAAAATGTATCTAACAGTAAGACAAATCTGGATTTGTTTGTAATGGATTCCAGTTAAAAATTGGGGAAAGTCCGAATTCTACGTGCTGGTCGTGTAGTGTGACGAGCTTGCCCTCTCAATTCGAGGTGTTTGGGTTTTACACAGTAATGAAAAACTTGAGTGAGCGCAGTTTTCAATTAATCCTTCGAATACATACTTCGAAATGGAATCCTATTTTTTCCTTGTGATTGTAATGTTTGTCGATGGTCTTATCTTATCAGTTCTAGGCTTTTATTTTAAACATGCCTTGCGATTGAGGAAAAAATAGTATATTTTTATTGTTCCCGTGTATACCCCGTTGCGGATTTTTACGAGACCATCTCATCATTCCTATCTCACTTTTCCTCTACTTCACTAATTTCCATGTTCCTATGAGACCCTTGAAGAATGTTGCCCACAGCGACTCTTTTCTAATGCATTGATTAATTAATATATTGGGTTGGCAACTAAGTTCTGACTCACTTCAGATACACAGGTATATTTATAATTTTATTCTTTATTTAAGCATGTCATTCTACAATACAATCACTAGCCGTGTCTATGACTTGCGTCCATCTAATGGGCAAGGACTGAATGCCGCGCTCCCAAAACTTAGCGGGTTGCTGCTCGAAAAATTCCGAGATTACGTTTTCGATATGGTCGAAGTCTCTGAAGCGTTGATCACGCAGGAAAGTTTTCAGGTCTCGGAACAGGTGATAATCCGAAGGTGCCAAGTCCGGGGAATACGGCGGGTGTGGAACCGTGTTCTAACCAAACTCTTCCAGTAGCTGGCGGGTGATTGTAGCAACGTGGGGCCGAGTGTTGTCGTGCAATAAGTGCACCTTTGTCACTCTTCTCCTCTTTGCTCGCATTGCAGCAGCCAATTTGCGAAGCTGCTCGACATATATATTGGCGCTCACCGTCTGTTGTTCAGGGAGTAGTTCGTAATATATCATTCCGCGTGCATCCCACCAACAACACAGCAAAACCTTTCATCCGTGGGTCTCTGGTTTGGGCTGAGCTGGCGGTTCTATTTCGCGCGGCAGCCAATAGGCCTTCCGTTTATTGTCTTCGTAGAGGATGTAACTCTAGTCTCCAGTCACTAAACTGCCAAGAAATTCCTTGCGTTTCGGCTGCAGGAGCGACGACTAGCAGATGGTCACTCGGGCAGCCCGATTGGCGTCGCTCAACTGATGAGGTGTTCATCTCGCCAGCACTCGCCGATAGCCGAGTGTATGCAAACGGTTCTCGATCGCTGTATGACTATAGTCGAGTGCCTGCACCAATTCCCGAGTGGTAGCATTTGGGTGCTTTTTCTGCTCTTTTGATATGGCATCGTCTTCCAATTCAATAGGTCGACCGGAGCGCTCTCGATCCTCCAGGCTCGTATCTCCGGAAGCGAAGCGACGGAACCAGCGGCTCACTGTCGATTGTGTTACGGTGGCCTCTCCGAGAGCAACGTTGATATTGGTGGTTGCCTGCCTCGTACTGCTGCCACCTCGAAACTCGTAATATATTACACCTCGAATAGCGCGCTCGTCCATGTCGAGAATTAGACTCCCGCAGACGTCCGCAGCCGGGCTTTTATACCCACCGTGCGAAAGCTTCTAGAACATTCTAGCAGTTGCCAGTTATGGAAACTTTCTAGAATATGCTAGAATAAAAAAAGGAGATTTCAAAAAAAGTGAGTCAAGACTTAGTTGCCAACCCAATATTTTGTTTATTTTTTTATTATTCCTGCGTATACGCTTGTGAATTTTTACCAGCCAATCCTATCACTTTAACCCCACTTTACTAATTTCCATGTTCCTGAGAGACTTCCGAAGAGTGTTACCCAAAACCACTCTTTCCTAATGCACTACTGTATCGCATTTGTACGAGGACCAAGGGAAACTGTGGAAAATACGACCGATACAGGCGGCTATATTTTTACTGAGTTTCAATTGATAAGCATCATCAGGAACTCATAAAAACTGTCTCCCGCTCAGCGATTCATGCGCGAGTCGGTGCATGGCTTAGCGGTCACCCAACCAAGTATTGATCTCGCTCGGAGCTGCTTAACTTGGGAGGTCAGCGGGAGCCACACACCGACCGTACACTCATCGCTGTCAGTGAAAAATAGTATATAAGAATAAAAAATAAAACTCTGAAATTTCAAAAATCTTCGAAATATTTTTCACTAAAGCTTGTTAATCCAAAGATTTCCGTATACATAGAGTTCTTTTTATTCCTACGTGCGGAACGAGTGCATCTTTGATAATGAATCCAAAAATTCAGTTGATTCTCAATACAGCTCATTACAACACAGGCATCGCCCTTTGCGTTTGGCTTTATATTTACCTGTTTTATTAGATTCGTTCTTGCGTTTCATTAGTCCGTCATGGCACGATGAACTTGTGAGGATCTCCCAGTCCTGCTAGCGCGTTTATGCTTCATCTGTGGAACGTTTTCCTCGGCCAATGAAAACATAAGAATAATGAAAAAAAAAAATCAAAAATGAATGAAACTGCAGTAGACTTTCCTATTAAACGTAGAAAGAAAAAGACGAAGCTTACAACAGTGAATAAAAATACCTCCTTTCCTTAGGTAACCCGGTTTGTCGCCTCCTCTATGTATAGATAAATAATGTATAAACATGTATCGTATGCACAATGTGAGTACTAAAGCGCGAAAACGACAACAAAAAAAGATTTTAAAACGAAGGGACAGGAAAAAGAGCATAGAGAGAGAGAGAGTAAGCTTAGAAAAAGAAAGAAAGATCAATGGAGGAGCAAAAAGAGACTGGTATAGAAAGGGGAGGAGAGTTTGCGAGAGAAGTCGAAAAGGCTTTTGCGGTTTTTCACCGAGAGACGCTCTTGCGCGACCGCGTATCGAGCTTTTCGAGCAACCGCACGAATCGGGGTGCACTTAAGAAACTTTTCGAGAGATGAAATATCTTCGTGCTGACTTCGCTCGTTCGCCTTTCGGATCTTTTCTCTATACATATATACAATTGAGCTCGCTAGAACGAGAGTCTCGATACGTCGTAGGTATTATATCGTTCGAAGGGAGCAAAGCTTAAGTTCCAAGAATAAATGATGTAGAAATAAGGTTAACTTTTATCATGACGTCATGAAATTTTAGATGAAGATGCTTTGAAAGAATAGTAACTATTTTCTCAATCAAAATTTAAAAATTATGGTGGATTGCGTTCCATTTGAATTCGAAGCTCATAGCTCAACAATCAAACTTTCAATTTATTTACAATATTTAAATATATTTAAATATATTTCATTATATTTAATTTATTTAATATATTTACACTATATTAATATATTAACAATATATTTAAAAATAGTAACTATTTTCTCAATCAGAATTTAAAAATTATGATGGATTGTGTTCCATTTGAATTTAAAACTCATAGCTCAACGATCAAACTTCCAATTTATTTATCGTCAGGTATTTGGGATTTTGCTGGTTAGAAAGATTTGTCCCAACTGTTTACTTATGTTGATGGTTTTAAATAGATACGATGAGTTGAAAATTAAGAAGAGCCGGCAAAATAATTTCCCCCACAGGTTAACGTGGATAACTATGTAGACTTTTAACAGCAGGGAAGCGTTTATATTTCATTTGGGATCCCTTCCGTTAAGAAAAAAGCGCAAATACAGAATCACAAATAAAACGAGTGCAACCACGTCTCATTTGCACTTATCGCACGGTTTCTATGTGTTTTCGAGGACTAACTGGGGTCTGACGATTGAGCGCTTTTGTTCCGGGAAAATTGGATCAACCCGCCATTGGTAGGAAAGAGGGCTGAAGGCTCACGCGAAGAGAGTTATAGGACTTTTGGGCGAGAGTTGCATTAACGCTATTCCGGTAAATCGTTAGAAACCAAGTCACCAGAATACCTGCCATCGTGTAAAATGGCGTTTTTTCTTCAACACAATTACATGTGTATACGTATATATACATAAATGTTTTTACGTATTTGCTAAAAATAAACATCATCGCAATTCCCACAAATTTGAAGATTTTTTTTTTCAATGCGTCAGCTCAGCAAAAAGCCTGGAACAATTATATCAACGGTCTCCCGTGATTATGTCTATATATACCAAGATATAAATGTTTGTTTATTTGGGTTTATTGCCGTACGAAAAAAACAAAGATAATAGAGAAGCTGAAAAAAGTTTATTGCAAATGAGTATGTTAACTATTATGTGTAAAACATTGTAAAAAAAAACAAAAATAAATAAGCTCTTTGGGCAGAAAGTGGATTCCAATCGAAATACGCAACAAGGCACATCATTAGATATTTTAGTTTATTTTTTCGATCATGCAATTGTTTTATATTTGGTACGAGTATATATTTAAAATTCTCTTTGAATATATTCTGCTCTGCCATTATTTATGGTGTGCTGAGAAAATTATTACCGATCATTTCATGGACAACTTTTTCCATATTTTGATACAACTGGTTTTCGTTATTGGTTATTACAATTAAGAAAAATTGCTGATTATTTTGAACAGTTACTATTCACTCTCACAACTTTTGGAACTATTTTAAGAATCAGACTGAATGTTTCGGCGATCTTCCAAGTTATTAAGTAGCCCTGGATGAGACCAATACTCGGTTGCGTAACCGCTTAGCCATGCATCGGCTTGTCCATCGATCGCTAAACAGGAGGTAATTTTCCTGAGTTTCTAACGGTGGAAACTGAAACTCAGTTAAAATATTAGCTACCTGTATCGGCTGGGTTCTTCAGATTTTCTTCGCCCTCGTGCAAATGCGACACAACACTGCGTTAGAAAATAGCGGCTGTGGGCAAGACTCTGGGGGGAGGGGGGAGATACTCACATGGAAGTTAGGGAAGTAGGAGAGAAGTTGGATTAAAGTGATGAAATGGTCGCGTACAAACCCGCAAAAGTATACGAAGAGGCATTAAAAATATATATTAAGAATCAGTATAACAATTTAAAAAACTACCAAGAAAAGAAATAAATAATTAATTAAACTATCAATAAATTGTTTTGTTCGAAAGTCTGTTTCCAGTTATTTTCTCGTGTTCACACATTATGTATTTGTGCATATTAGGAACGATGTCCTCACAGTAATTGTGTTGAACTTCGCAAAAGTGGTTGACACACGGTGTCTTAATTTTTCCGCCATAAACCGCCGAAATTATTATAATATGTGACTTTCGAACAGGTTTTAGCGACTGGTTGATCGTTAACTCAGGCTTCATAATAATACAGAAATGAAGTTGGCCGCTGATGTAGGCAGCAATGTAATCTGTGTAAATCAAATGTGTAGTATGGAAACCAATAAAACAGGGAGAGGGAGAGAGAGAGAGAGAGAGAGAGAGAGAGAGAGAGAGATTTAATTTTATGCCCTAGTAAAATTAACTATGGGGCAAATGGGAAATATATAGTAGCCAAATAACAAAAAAGTACAATGGAGAATTTGCGTAGTACAACAGAAGAAAAAAAAATATTATAATTTTTGTGCTCTCTCTTAAACAATTTCATATATAGGTATGATTATAACTATACTGAGTACGGAGAATAACATAGTAGAAAATAATTTTAGACACCTTTGAAATCAAAAACTCACATCAAAATACTCGTTTCAATGACCATGTCGCATTAATAATAGTGATAATAGTGATAGACTTAGCATCTGTACGAGAAAATCAACCAATTATTTATATCGGTGTGAGAAAATCATAGGAATCGTACATACTAATGAAACTGAAAAAGTATCTGATTGCAGTAAGAGTTACATAGGAATAGTCGTAAAAAATAGAAATTTCAAAAATAAAGCGAAGACGTTCAAAAGAGTTATTTCAATTTCTTGACATGAGACAATTCTGTGCAAGAACGAGATCTTAAAAAGAACAGGTAGACGTATTAGACCAAGTTGGCCCAGTCATAATTTGAGTTAATAGTAAAACGCAGCTGCCCATCGTTTTTACGAACGTAAATAGTTCCATTTCGCACCCAAGCTTACTTGTACCCTAAGCCTTTAGCTTTGATTTTGGCATCCCGATAAAGACGATATATCGAGGGTGGAAGCATGTCATTCAAATAAATTCTTTGATTTTTAGTAGCATCGGTATAGTCATGAAAGACTTCGGATCGAAGCAAGTTGCCTTAGTTCTTTTTTTGTTAAGGTATATACTGTTCTGCATGCTCATCAAATGAGTGCTAAATTTTCACAATTGTTTATGCCAAGCTTAATGCACTAATTGAACGAGTGTTAGTGGATTTATATTACAGCATGTCTTATTAACGTATAAAAATATTCAAAAAACTATCAACTGATAAATGCAAATTTCTATGGTGGCATATTTTCATCGGAATTCGTCAAAGAATAATCCGAAATGTTTAACCAATTGTAATGAACCACATCTTATTTTGTTCCTCAAGAGATCCTTTACGAATTCACCATGTAGATTTCTTCTAAGCTCAATCTTCCTCTGTTGCAACCAATTGTTTATTTAGCGAAAAAAAACCTTTCATAAACAAATTGCTATAATTTCCAAACAAATAAACTTCGAAGAAATCTACGTGGTGAATTCGTAGAGAATCTCTTGAGGAACAAAATAAGATGTAGTGCATTAAAATCGATTAAAAAATACAGATTATTCTTTGAAAAGTCCGAATGAAAATGTGTCATAATGGAAATTTGCCACTATCGGTTAATGGTTTCGCAAATGTATCGTTATTAATATTTTTCTAGGTTAATTAGACATGTAATCTTACTATGTATCATTAGTACATTAAACTTGGTACAAAAACATTGTAAAGTTTTAGCACTCATTTGATTAGCATGCAGTACAGTATTTACCTTAAGCACAGCATTTGTGACGCTATTTGAAGTAAGTGCGACGACATAGGAGATATTTACTTTAGTGTTCGATGATTCTGACTCGCAGTTCACTTTTTTTGGCAATGTCCGGACTGTATACCCAGTGATTCAAAAACGCGCTTTATGATGTCACGAGGAGTTAATTTTGGCTGAGCTGGAAAACGAGATATTACAAATTCACTTGTACTACTAGGAAGATTCTGCAAGGAATTGACTAGCGTTTTTAACTGATCGATTTCACTTTTGGGAGAGAGAGAGGGGGGACGAATAGGGAGAGGGAGAGAGGGTGAGAGGGGGAGAGAGAAAGAGAGAGATTGAATTGTTTTATCAGCTTTAGCTACAACTACTTTATTTGCAGGAAATAAAATATTTCTACTCGTTTTATCCGCACTTCTTTACAATTCTATTCATCGTCATTCGCATTCATCCATATCAGTTTCCATTACATATTTTTTTAACCTCCACTTAAACTGCTTTACGTTCTCCGTATTTCTGATATGTTCAGATAAGTCGTTGAATAATTTGAAACCTTGATAGACTAACGATTTTTCACCTGTTACTATTCTTGTTCTGGTAATCGCTGTCTTATCCTTATTTCGTGTATTATAGTTATGAGTTTCACTTACAGTCCTTGTGTGATGATTCAGGTACTCTGGTGTCAATCCATTTTTCATTTTATATATGAGCACACAAGCTTTTATTTTAATCTTTGTTTTTAGATGGCCTTTACAGAAAAAAATACAAAAAAAATATTTAAAGTGTTTTTGATTAAGATTTTTGAATTTGAAATTTTAAATCGTGTTTTTGAAAGTGAGTGTATTTTTCGATTTTTTATAATTTTTTTTATTTCAAACTACTATTCTTTTAACAAATTTTAAGACCGGTCCGGTTGTGGGCCCTGCATAATTACTATTTTTTTTCGATTTTTGATTTTTTTTTTAAATTTTTTTATTGACAATATTTTTAATTACAATTTATCCCAAGGGATATTCAATAATTAGTCTGAATATAAAATGTTGTTATATTAGACACGATATCCATCGATATCGATATCTATTTTGCCTATTTCTTTATTTGTTTATTTTTCAATTAATGAAGCGGTTGATTAAATCGAGTGCTTTCGCACGTTTAAGCCTGTTTGTTTCATTATGACGGTTTAGGATTCTTCTCGCCAGTTCATTCGAGTGATTGTCCAGTCTTTCCTGATATCTCTTGCTGTGTTTTTGAATGGCTTCGGTAATATATTCTATTTTTAAGTCGTTGTGTAGGTGTTTATTGGAGATATACCAGGGAGCATTGGCGACGATTCTTAGTAATTTTGATTGATATCTTTGTAGTATATTTATGTTAGATTTGCTGGCTGCTCCCCACAGTTGCACACCGTATGTCCAGACGGGCTTGAGTATTGTTTTGTATATTAGTAGTTTATTTTTCAAAAATAGCTGGGAGTTTCTTCCGATAAGCCAGTATAATTTTTTCAACTTGATGTCTAGTTCCTTTCTTTTAGTTTTTATGTGTTTTTGCCAGGTTAGCCTTCTATCTAAGTACATGCCTAGATATTTAATCTCGTTTGTTGTTGGAAGAAGCTTATTATTCAATAATACCGATGGGCAGTCATCTTTCCGCAGTGTGAAGGTAATGTGCACTTTTTTTATTTCAAAATTTTTTATTTCAAACTACTATTCTTTTAACAACTTTTAAGACCGGTCTGGTCGTGGGCCCTCCATAATTACTATTTTTTTCGATTTTTGAAAATTTGAAATTTCTTTTTCTCTATAAATCACTATAAGTACCTATTTTTAATATATTTTTTAAATATAATTTTTTTTTAATAATATAATTTTTAAACAATTTTTAAAAGAACACGAAAATAAATGAAAACGTTTGTTATAATTGTTTATAAATAGACTTAACGTTTACTTATTGATTTTAAACACATATTAACAATTAAAAAGTATTACAATTAATTTAAAATAAGTAAAAAAAGAGTATACAGTGACAAAAATCGGTATTTTTATACATACACATTATATTTATAAAAATACATTATATTTATAAAAAGAGTATACAGTGTAATGGTCGAGCCTGTCGGTACGGCAGAGAGCGTGAAGAACGGTCCAGTGACAATGAGAGAAAATAAAGGTGAGCCGAGTGGGCTCGATCTCGGGATCCTCGGAGCCTGAGTCGGGAGCGCTAACCACTGCGCTACGGCCATCTATATTTTCTCTCTTGCGAGTCGTCTATTTAGGTGGAATACTGGACCGTCACAACAGTGTCAAAAATGATTTATAGAGAAAAAAAAAATTCAAATTTTCAAATATCGAAAAAAAAATAGTAATTATGGAGGGCCCACGAGCGGACCAGTCTTAAAAGTTGTTAAAAGAATAGTAGTCTGAAATAAAAAATTTTCAAAAAAATCGAAAGATACACTCACTTTCAAAAACACGATTTAAAATTTCAAACTCAAAAATCTTAATCAAAAACACTTTAAATATTTTTATTGTATTTTTTTCTGTAAAGGCTATCTAAAAACAAAGATTAAAAAAAAGCTTCAATTTGGACCATTATTAAGAAAGTTATGAACAAAAAACCAAAAGAAGAGCAATTTTTTGAAAATTTGATATTTTTTTAACAAGTAATCAAAAAAATCTCAAAATTTACCAGAAAGGCTCTTTTGAGGGGTACTTAAAAATATCAAAAAATTGAGGAAATCAAAAATCAAAATTTTTCAGACCGTCCGTTTTGGCGTGGAACGCCCCATATATTACCCCACCACCGTGAATCGTTTTATTAGGAGAAAAATATACTTATTGAGAACTCGGGACAGCGCTTCAAATGTTCTTGTCCCGAGACTACCGAGTCTCTTGATATATATATTTCATTCTTCAAATCCACGCATATACAGTGGCGTGCAAAAGTTTCGGGTCACCCTACTTTTTATGCACATTGAACAGAAGTATGGTGGTGGAAGAAAAACAAACGAGTAATGATAACACGTAATCACTTATATTTGGAAACAATAGGTTGTATACATTGATATCGATCTTAAATCATTAATTGTTCAACAATTTTTTATGATTGGCTGTGCAAAAGTATTGGGCCGCGTACTTTTGGGTATGAAAAAAATAACAGAAAACTTGAAAAATAAGGAAGCATGTATTGGTCTTCTCCACTCGACTCAATACTTTGTTGCCATGCCCTTAGTAGCGATGACTGCAGCGCACCGACGAGGCATAGACCCAATTAGTTGTTTAATTCGTTCTTGTGGCAATTTTTCTCATTCACTTCGCAAATGGTTCCACAATTCCGTTTTATTGAAGTAATTTTTAGTTCCAACACGATGCTTGAGGTCTTACGACAGGTGTTCAATGGGATTTAAATCCGGTGACTGCGATGGCTAGTGAAGAAGGCGGACTTTCCGGCTTTGAAGAAAATTTTTAACAAGACGCGAATCATGTTTCGGATCATTATCGTGTTCAAACACCCAACCACGCGGCAAATTTTTCGTTGCAAATGGGAGCATATGATCTTGTAGTATGTCCCTGTACATTGCAGCGTCCATATTGCCAAGAATTTCCACCAGCGGACCAACGCCATCATCAGAAAATGCTCCCCAAACTTTAATGTTTCCACCACCGTGTTTTACGGTAGGAATTTGGTACCTTACATTTTCGATTCATCGGAAAAAAGTACTTTCCGCCAATCTGATACCGTCCAGCGCTGATATTTTTTCGCAAAGTCTAATCTATCCTTCTTATTCTTTTTGATAATCAATGGTTTTTTACACCAACACGTCCAATCAACTCCGCAGCTTCAAGACGTCGAGATACCGTACTCCGACTAACATCAGCTAGATTTTCACTTCGCAATTCTCGGGAAACATTTGCAGCACTTTTTCGTGGATCAACAATGCACTTCCTTTTTATAATTTTGTCGACGCGATTCAAAGTTTTTCGCGGTCTACCGCTTAACGGTACTTTTGCCAATAGATTCAAAGTTTTTCGCGGTCTACCGATTAACGGTACTTTTGCCAATAGATAAAGTCTCCGCAACATCACAAGAACTTTTTCCTTCTGACGAAAATTTTAACATGATTTCACGAAGTTGAATATTCATGTGTTTCGGCATTGTGGCAGAAAGGAGACTGATTTCCCATTGTAGGACATGTTTTGAAACTAATGACAAAAAAAATGTAAACAAACCGTGCGTACGAAGCCGCGGCGATATAGTGGCCCGATACTTTTGCACACCGACCAAAGTCATTCCACGTAGTACACGAAAAATACGCCATAATTAAATATAATATACGACGTTGTTACCTTCATTCTAACTCTCTTGAATATTTTGAACAATGAACGAGTGGAGAAATAAAATATTTTATCAAATAACTGGAAGAAATAGGGTGGCCCGAAACTTTTGCACGCCATTGTACACGAAAGCATAAGGAGACGGGTGCGTTACGTTTTGGCGCCGCCGTTTGGGCGCGACCGTTGTGGCGCCGCCGTTTTGGTGCGGCCGTTTGGGCGCGAGGACGTTTGGGCGCGAGGACGTTTTGGCGCGAGGACGTTTGGACGCGAGGACGCTTTGGTAAGAGGACGTTTGGGCGCGAGGACGTTTTGGCGCGGCCGTTTGGGCACGAGGACGTTTTGGCGCGGGGACGTTTGGGCGCGGGGACGTTTTGACGCTAAGACGATTTGACGCGGCTGTTTCGGAGCTTGGACGTTTTTGAAACAAAACAAAAAAATGGAATACAAGAAATAAAATTAAATCGTGAAGGATAAAATAAACACCATCATCATAGCAACGAATAGTATATAATTATCTATTACGAAAGCAAAAAGTTGTTGGCTATGCCAGTCAAATACTCCATAACCGTCCTGTTTGAAAATTTTCGAACGATTTCAGCGAGTCGAGCATCAGCTTCTTGATATTTTCTTCGTTTGTAGGGTGGCTGAATACCATTCAAGAAAGCTGCATATTGTGCATCCCTCGTTTTTTGGATGCCCCTCAGACCGTCAATAAACTTCCATAGGGATAGGTGGCAAACATCCAGTTCTGACTGAAGCACTCGATGTGCTGCTTCAGCGTAATTGTTGGTCCGGTTCTCCCCCGACAAACAAAACTCTTTGATACACGGACCACACATTCGGTGAGAAAAGAGGGTTCGACTGAATCGAATTGCGATTGACTCGTCCGATGTAATGAGTCTGCATCAAAGATTGCATTGGGTAACAAATAATACAATCAACAAATTTATTAAAAACACACACAGACCCAAGCACACACTCAAGCACCCCCCCCCCCCCACACACACACACACACACGCACACGCATGCACACACACACATACATATGCACACGCGCGCGCGCATACATACACACACGCACACGCACACAGAACTGTTTTTTATTAATTACATATGGTGTATGAAATACCTCAAACCACTCCAATACAGCCTGTAGACATTCGGGTAATTGACTGTATAGATGTTGGACAACTTCCTCAAAATGATCCAAGGGAACAAATGCGAGAGCTACAATCATACGTGCTTTCAGCGCAAAGTCAGCGTCTTGATTGTATTGTGCCAGCAAGTGTTCTCGGCTCAACTTTTTTTTTATATTCTGCGCCAAATGGAAAAGACACCCCCGAATTTCTGCAGTTGGAAACTGTTCGGTGGCGGCATTGATGACGGCCATTTCATAATCCAGAGAGACACTCTCCGGCTCGAAATTTGTCCAAATCGTTTTAATCAAACTGAAAAGAGAGCAGTAGGTTTCTTGTTTCTTGTTCGGCAGAAGAGCATACAGAACGGGAAAGACAAATCTTTCACGTTCGACAAAAATAACAAAAACTTGTTCAAACAACGGAGGAGCCAGTTTAAAAGTGCCATCTATATACATTTTTTTCATAAAATGGCTCCACTCTCTTGCGTCTTCTCGACCGAACAACAATATTCGACTCTCGTCGTCATTCCCGGTATCGCCTAAAAGGAACGAAATCGATTCGTCCTCCGATATATAATATAGAGTATACGACTCCGGCAAAACAAGGGACTTTAGATCGAGTGGAGATGGCGGTACAGATTGAACAAGATTCCTTTTGCGCTGTACAATTTTGCGCATGGCATCGGGACGAATCTGTCCTTAAACCGCGGAGGATGTTCTCGCTAATGCCGTTGACAGAAGTTGCGCAGGAGTCTCGACACTTTCCACAGCTCTTTTTTTCATACTATTTTTTATTTTTTCGACGCCGATTTCTGCAGGATCACTACCGTGCGTGTGATTATTCATGATGAGCAAAACCTGTAATGTTAAGTTAAGAAACAAAACCGCATGATAGCTATTGATCTTTTCAGAAGTAATTATGTATTGTATATACATAATTATTTTAACTAGGCTTATTATTTTTGTTAGCAACCTCCGAAAACGTGTGACACACACACGCGCGCGCGGGCGCGCACACACACGCACACACACACGCGCGCGCACGCACACGCACACGCCCACGGCGCGCGCGCGCGCACACGCACACACACACACACACACACGCACGCACGCACGCACACACACACACACACGCACGCACGCACACACACATGCACGCACACATACGCGCACACACACGCACACACACGCGCACGCGCGCGCGAACATGCATAGACGCACACACAAAAACTAAAGTATCCGCTCGCACACATACACGCATGTACACATATCACGCTCAAATACGCGCTTTCTTATATACAACTCTACACATACGCAATATACACACAGGCACATACGCAAAGAATTTTCGTTTGTGTAAAATTGACGAAACTTTTCGCGAAAAAAAACACGAAATAATACATACCTCCTCCGTAGAGACCGATGTGTGAAGTCGAGCTTTAAACTTATCCATTTTACGGCAACACCGCCAAAACTTTTTTTGTCCACACGCACTCATCTTATCGAAAACATATATATATCCTTCATGGATATATTTATTTCTTTCTCGTTTCGATGGGACGGTATGATCCATATTTGATCGGGTATTGTCGTTGTCCATGTTAACGGAACAAAAGCTTAGTGAAAACTAATGAGCCGAGGCAAACGAGGAGAAAAGAAATTGGAGAAAACGAAAAGTAGGAGAAAAGACCAAAAAGACCAAAAAGAAAAAAAAACAAAAACAATGAGGAATATCCGGAAATTTATTTTGAAAGAAGTTTCTGCTACAATGTAGTTTGTAAACATTGGAGCGATACATTGTATACGGAATTGACCAAGGCCCGATTATACCGGGAGTCTCGTTCGTACGCATTTTCTTTGGAGTATACTTGCTGTCTCTTAATCAGAGGACGAAATAATCTTGTCAAAAAACTATGATGAAATAATCTAAAATTGAATCATGGAAAAACAGTTTACTGAGAACATAACGCCAGAAAAAAAGAGACTTGAGAATAAAATATCTCCAGCAAAAACTTTTAAATAGTGGAAAAAAAAACGCCAAGTATTTAAAATTCACAACCTTATCTATACAATAATATTACTACTCGAAATAGTTAATATCACGTGTTGTTTATTTTATCTTTTCTTGAAACATTTACAAAAAAAATTTCAAGCTTTAGAACAAAAATGTAGCGTGCGCGGTTTTTCGCGGTTCCTCGGTTTTTCGAGGTGTCGCGGGTTTTGGCGAATTTATGGGGTCCATTGTATTGCAACTCATCGAATCTCGCGGAGCCGTCGTTTCTGTCTCTTTTTGCGATTTCGCGATTTTTTACTTTCACGGGATACATGATTAACTGAAAATTTTAATCGTCACTCTCAGGGGGCTCCGCCCCCCGAACCCCCCAGGGAGGTCTCTACACCCCCGCCGGGGACCCCGCCCCCGGACCCCCGCGGGAGGCTCCGCCTCCTGCGACCCCCCTCACCCGCATTCAAATACTACACGAGTATTTAACATCGAAAAGTGGTATGTGGGTGAACAGGGATGAGGCCCGTTTTCGTTTTACGCGAGAACGAAAGTCTTCGCACGTAAACATCGCGCGCCAAAACGTCCTCGCGCTAAAACGGCCGCGCGCCAAAACGTCCCGGCGCCAAAACGTCCCGGCGCCAAAACGTCCTCGCGCCCAAACGGCCGCGCCAAAACGTCCTCGCGCCAAAACGTCCTCGCGCCAAAACGTCCCCGCGCCAAAACGTCCCCGCGCCCAAACGGCTGCGCCAAAACGGCGGCACCAAAACGGTCGCGCCCAAACGGCGGCGCCAAATCGTACTGCTTCCTAAGGAGACAGTGGTCGTAGAGAGAAGGGAGGAAAGGGGTAAACATTGCGTGCATGGACTTGATGTACGTGTCTCATAGCACATAACACAAGAAATTAAAAAAAATATATTTATTCTTTTGTTTTGGTAATGATGTGGGATATTCGCTACATTATGTAGTGGGAGGGAGGCGGGGGGAAAAGCGGCAGCGAACGAGAGACCTTATATAAATATATAAAATATATCTGCGTGTGTGTGCGTGTGCGTGTGCGTGCGTATGTGCGCGCGCGCATGTATGTGCGAATACGACGTATACGCATTACGAACTCGTAGTATGTATATGTATATTCATATATTGTTGGTCGCTCGGAGTTAATAAGAATGGCTTAGGACGAATATATATTTTTATGTACAGTACAAATTTTTATGTTCAGCTACACCTTTGTATTATAATATCTAGCAAAGCATAAATGACGCTTAATACGCTCAAAAAGATGATTTCTATTATTCCAGATAAATTTCAATCATTGTAAACCGAAGCAGGTATGATAAACATGAACGATTTTCAAGATGTACTTTATAATTCAGAGTTTGGCCAAGTGGTAAGAGTCTCAGCTCGCAAAGTCTACATTTTGATTTCAATCCCTGGTGCCATTTTTTTTTTTTTTATCTATTCATCCGGTATATTAATTCTTTTGTTCAATAAGTCAATCATTATAGGAGATTATTCCTGTAATATAAAAAGAAATATAATTGCGTGAACCGCTAATTTATACGCGACTAAATTCCAAAAGGTAAAACACGTTAGAAAGAAAAGAGAAAAATATGAAAGGGAAAAGGAGAAAAACATGAAAAGGAAAAGAAGAATAAATACATTGGTTAATTGAGAAAAAAAAATTCCTGCTTCTGAAATTGAACTAAAAATACTGGATTAGCGGGTGGAGACCCTTACCATTTGGGCAATCGTTCAATTGAAAACTCAATCTTCAAAATTGTTCTTATTCATCATACTCACTTGATTTTACAATGATTAAAATTTGTTTGCAATAAGAGAAAGCATTTTTCTGAGCGTAATGAGCGTCATACTTTGCTAGATATTATACTGTAAAGGTGTCGCTAAATATGTAAAAGAACTGCTGGATTTTTTAAACTACGGACATTTTGACATTCCAAGGTTAGATTTGTCTGGGAGATCCGATCACAGGAAATAGCGATCGGGGCGCGTGCGACAACACGCTTCTCCCATTGTTTCGTAAACAGAAACGAAGAAGCATAATCGAAATTGACGTCCTCATGGATTTGATGGAAAGTGTTGTGATTTAGTGAATTGGTGGACAAGTGTGGTATTGTGAAATAAGACAAAAAATATACAGAGAAAAGTGAAGTCGACTCATCCCCTTAACGCATCCGAGAGCTCGCTACCATACTCCACTTTTTGTATTCTGTTCTCCAAGTATGATTGGATCCATTGCAGTGGTGCTCCTCCTACACCATATTTTTTAAATTTATTTATCATTACTTTTCTATTTACCGTTTCAAATGCTCTTTTGAAATCAATAAACATCACTTCGATGAGTTGACTTTCATCCATTTTTATTCCCCACTCAATCAACGTATCTTGCAATGCGGTTTCATATGAATATCCCTTCCTAAAGCCAGATTGTTCATTTATATTCGTCTTATTTTTTAAAAAGTGTGCTAAAAACTGTATTTTTACAAATTCCTCTAATATTTTTTCATGTATTGAAAGGGTGTTTATCGGTCTATATTCCTCTGCTTTTCTGCTTCCACTAACTTTAGGTATAGAGTGAATTATTGATGTTTTCCATTTTTCTGGAACTTTTCCTTCCTGCATTAACCTATTTAATAAGTTTAACATTTTATTTGCATTCCCTTTCTACACCATTTTTATCATTTCCGTGGTAATATATTTTTTTTTATCCTTTTTCACATTTCATTTATTTATTACTCTATTCGCATCCTCGTACTTTACTTCTTCAAACTTTTCAAAGTTAACATCTTGTTTTGTGTTTCATACATGAGTAATATTTTCTTCCACTATTTCCATTAGTATTTATTCCATTTACTATTTCTTTCACACTGTCCAAAAAAGAAGTAGTTAAATTTATTCGCAATTATTTTAGGATCTGTGTACAACACTCCATCAAATTCTATTCCTCCCGATATTGTATTCTCATTACCATCTCTAATTATTTGTTTTAATGTGTTCCACGTTTTCTTTGGATTAATATTTTCTTTATATCTATATTGTTTTCATAATACATTATTTTGTTTCTTCTTATCTCACTTACAACATCATTTCTCTTTCGTTTATACTCCTCCCATAAATCTTGACTTTTCACCGTTATTGCACGTTTGTATGCGTCATCTCTGTGCCCACACATTTTTCTAATTTTTTCGTTTATCCATGGTTTATTGTCCCATTTTGTCAGTCTGACTTTTCTAGCCCAAAGTTCCAGTTTATCCATTGTTTTCAGGATGTGTTCTATGGTTATGTCAGCAAGTTCTGATACGGTCATTACCGTGTTCTTATATTCATTTAAGTTATTCGATAATTTGCCGTTAAAATCATCTTCTGTACGATTTTTATAGTCTTTCTTCTAAAATACCATTCACTCGTTTTCAGTCTCTCTATTTTTGTTTATATCAATACTAACTATACAATGGTCAGTGATTTTTGGTATTTGGATTACTTCAAGTTGCACGGGGAAATTTGAAAATAACGGGTCAATTTTCGTCTCAGTGTTATTTGTTATTCTAGGCAGTTTATTTACATATTGCTTAAGTCCTAATGATTATGAGTTATTTGAAAGTCTATTTACATAACGATTACTTCTACTCATGTCCAAATTGAAATTTCCCAAAATAATGATGTGTCCAAAATCTATTACGCTTTCACATTCTCTTATTAGTATCTCAATAAATTGTGCGACACTTGCACTGGGGGAGTGATATACATTGCCAATTACATATCCTTCATATTTACCTCGTAACTGTATTACATTAATTCAAATATTTTGTTCAATACTTTTTGTGCTTATAATTTTGTAATTAAATCCTTTTCCTAATATATGTCGGTACTCCACCTGTTCTGTTGTTTGCCGTATCCGTCCTTACTATTTCATAGTTATTAATAATTATTTCCATCTCTTCGACATCATTTGTAATGTGCGTTTCTGTGAGACAGAGAACTTTTGGTTTCTTTTCATTGCACAATTTCTCAATTTCATCCTTATGTCTGATAAATCCTTGTGCATTTAATAACAATATAAAATTCGAATTCTTTTTGACTTCTTTGATGTTTCTCTCATATACGTCTGATTGCTATACCTCGCTGTATTGGACATTTCTGCTCGCCTTCTCTATTATTCTTTTATATATTGGACATCTATAGTCTTTCTATGTGTCCTAGTGTCTACTTCCAAGATTAAGTTGGATTCACACTTGTTTACTTTAATTAATCTGACCACTATCATCATAAAACCTCAGTTTGATTAACACTGATTTGCCCTGGATTCATAGACTGTTAACCACTGCGGGTTTCTGTGAATATGGCGACTCACAATCACTCAATCCATCGAAAAGTCAATCAACAAATGCTCATAATTCCCCCAATTGTCAATGCAAACTTTGGACTATTATATCAAAACGTTCACTGCACCAAGTTCTATATTTACATTTATTTTTCCTTAAATAACTGTCACATGTACCATCACTTAACCCCAATCCACACAGAGCAACCTAAACAACGTATACTCCGAGAGGAGGGGGGGGGGGAGGAAGGGAGCAAGGGATCTGTACAATCCTCAAGGTATTTCTAGATCGATAATCTTACTCGATATATTTTGAAATGCAATTGGCCTCGATTATTCACCAATTGGTTCATAATACCGTCAATTACGAAATTAAGATCTCAGGTCGTACACGGAGAGAAGTAAACACAGTCTGTTTTACCGTGAATTTCACTTCAATATATAAACTCCAAATACTGTGCCATCCTGACGTAAACACTTGTAGGGAAATTTTTACCGTGCAGCACGGTAAAATTTACCATGACGCTCATGTAATATTTCAAAATAAATATTGAAATAATCGTCATAAGTACGGCACTTTTTCATGGTCATTTCTTGAAGACATAAAATAATGAAATACACTGTGAAATTTCACTTGTATCACACAATTGTTAAAATTAGGTTCTGCATATTTTATTTGACATTCAAATTTACTAGACACTTCGGTAAAATTTTCTATTTTGAATAAGAAATTTTATTTAATTTCCATAAAAATTTGAGTTTTGTTCAGTAATAGTCTTAAAAATTGCAGGTTGTACAGCAAGGTAATTTTTCGAGTTTAATTCTCTCCGTGTAATATCTCTACAATTAATTGCCGTAATTGTCGATAAACGACCACAAACTCAGCTTCAATTTTCTCTCTTTTAATGGTTTCTACTTTAATTAAAGGATGCTTGATTTAGTTCAACCACAACATGTAACACATCTTTTATAACAAATGTTTTATATACATTTTAGAAATTAGATGAACATATAACATGAAGTCCCACGACTGCGTATAGAATTCACGAGTTTTTGTTATTGACTTCCTGAATGACGCTGGTGCAAAATAATAACGAAGCATCCCGGTGAGACTGTGAGGTGCGAAAATAAGGAAAAAAGAAAATCCGATACATTCGGATGTTACAAACATATAAAAGTAAATGCGAAGTCGATGCTTATTGAATACGGTTCAACCAGACCGTATCATATTTCCGCTGGAGTATATATAGGTACTCATCCAATATAAAGAGTACACAAAACACACACTGTGTTTTTCCGTAGTTGTGTATATATATGAGTGTGGCATACACTCGTTTCTCTCGTGTTGCGCATAAACTTGGCCTAAAGGGAGTGGTGAGCATCCACGTCTCTTCGACTTTTCCTTCGACATCCTTTTGCCACGACTGCACTTTATAACCTGCTTCTTTTTTTCGTTTTTTCTTGATTTCTTTTATTTTTCTATTTCTTATCTACTTTTTGCTTTTCCACATCTTTTCCTGCATCACAACCATACATTTTAGACAATTTATATACAGAATATCTCAGAAACCGCAGAAAGTTTGAATAGTAAATAGACGGTGAAATTTCGAGGAGAAAACTTCTTATCCATCTTTTTTTTACTTATCGTTGATGAGATATTAATTATGAAACGAGGTGAAGTGGGAGGATTCATGCCGCGTCGCTCTAGCCACTACTTTTAAGTGGTGCATCGAGCTGGTTTTTTTTTAATGACTTAATATCAAGAGTCGCGGTAGCAACTCAAAACAAATACATTTACAAGCGAGTCTCTACAAAATAGTTTTGCCGAAAGCACCGTGATTTCACCTATTTTTAAAAATTGTTTTGTTAATATTGATTTCATAACAGCATTTGGAAGGATGTTGTGGGTTCACGTATGTTTTTTTTTTTTTTTTAGAAACCTGTAGCTTGAAACGTACATTTACTAGACTATATCTGTCGAAGACGTATCGCTCCAAGGCTCTTTACAGCAAGCATCGCGTTTCGAAAGGTTTTCAAAAATTTCCGAAAATTGTTTCCGCAATATTCAATTAGTTACAGCATTTTGCAGAACGTTGCGAGTTCACATATTTTTAACTCCTGATTGCCCGCAGGACAAAAAGATGGGCGATATGCGTTTCATTTGCGATCAGCTGATGGGGGATATTTCTTTGTCGCCACTTTTCTCGAAAACGGAGACTTGACCAATTTT
This sequence comes from Rhimphoctona megacephalus, assembly GCA_963989365.1. NCBI lineage: Eukaryota > Metazoa > Arthropoda > Insecta > Hymenoptera > Ichneumonidae > Rhimphoctona > Rhimphoctona megacephalus. The sequence goes on from OZ022417.1 coordinate 23,161,721, forward strand.
CCCTTGTACCTTCTGTGTGTAACAGACAGTATCCTTAGGCATAATTTATCAAAATCTATTGTGAACTGGCTTAGATAATTAATATTTACATTTAACCCGTCAGCAGACGCGCTACGTACACTTTAAACAGTGGGCGCGATGAGAGGTTTTCTCACATGTATAGCTTCAAGTGCTTAATTTGATAAATATGAGCTTGAAAACAATTTCGCTAAAGTGATCATGGCTATTAAAGATTTTTATTTAAAAAAAACCATAAATACAACGATAATTGACACTATAACCCAAAAAATAATAATTCAAAAATTTCAAAAAAATTTTTTAACTCTTCTATCATATAGAAAAATAAATTTGGTAAAGATAGAAAAAATTTCAAATGCTTATGCCATTTAAAATTTTCGAGTAATCACCGTTTTAATATAAGTGTGAGAAAAAGTCTCATAGCGCGCCTGCTGACGGGTTAAACTCATTTCGCCATATCGAGTGATGCTCATATAAGATACTCCTCAACTATCAACTGCTTCACGCGATTGAGCGTTGCTAATTTCAGTCCAAACTGCCGCGCGTTATTACTACCAGGGAGACTAGAGAGAAGGAGTGAACACAGCATAGGCCAATGGCTAGTTCTAGCGTGCCCAAAACACGTTGATGCTATAGTTTCTGGTTTTGCCACTGCAGCGCTGGTGACCGAAAGTACTAATGCATATAGTAATAATAATCCTCAGCGACGTGAAACTGACCGTGTACTTTGCGATCGCAGCGCCTCTCATTTTCTACCGATTTTTGGGAACACTTCTTAAGGAGGTTCTATCGTTTCTCATGTAAAAATTATTTTCCAACTATACACAATAAAATTTTGTAAATAGAAAGCTTAAGACAGTATTAAAATTCTGGCGGAATATGCCGATGATTCATCGTCTCAAAATTGAGATATTTATTGTTGAAGTTCGCAATTTTTTGAAAGCTTCCATAAAGAGCCCATGTTAAACTTGTCATTTTCAACAATGAATATCTCGATTACCAGACGGTGAAACCTCTCCAAATTTTTCACACATAATTAATTGCTGTTCAAGAAGATTCACACCAAATTTCAATACATTAACTTGGAATAATCAAATATAATGTATTTTTCGTATCATGTCATATAAATATCGATACAACCTCCTTAAGTACGGTGTGTTCACTCCTTCTCTCTAGTCTCCCTGATTACTACAGAGTTTATCTATATCTTTTCTTTTTCAGGTTATGACAAAGTCATCTATTACATTGTTATTTAATATTTCGTCTTATATTATAAATATATTAAGAAAAATTAATAAATAAATTCGTTGCATAAAAACATTATTATTCTTGAAGTGTTATATATTTACTGGAGAATAATTGTTGAAAAAAATAAATGAATAATTTATAAAAACTCCCGACTGCAACAATTATACAAATAAAAAACTGTATAACTTAAAATAACAAATCACTAAAATATCTATAGATACAATTTTACCAATTGAATGATTTTTATTTATTTATCTGTGTTATTTTTGATCAATTTTTATTTCGCACTTTTTGAAGTTCACTACTACTTTTTTTGGGGAGTTTTCATTTAATTCATTTTTAAAGATTTCTTTTATTGTTTTTTTTTTTGGAACATTTCAAAAAGAAATATTTTAATGAGGTTATACTATTATAGCAGTCGGGAGTTTTTTTGTTTTTTAAAACAATTTTTTCTCTTCTTTACCTGTAATGTTTTCACAGTATACGTCATATTTTTTTTTGTTGATATGTTTATTTCAGTACACAGTTTTTTTTATTTTTTCGATCGTGACTAATTAAAACTCTGTAGCTTAACGCGTATTGGAAATATTAATAATTTATTTTTTCGTTGTATCAAAAAAGTGTGACTTTTTCGCACACATTTTTCTCACGTGTTTTTTTCGCAGTCCCTGTCTAGTGGCCCTAGTAATACTGGTAAAAATTCTAGTGCACTGAGAAAAAAATTTAATTAAATCAAAGAAAATCAGCATTGATTCAATGAAATCTATGATTCAATAGTGCCACCGAAATGTATGATCGTTACAAATATATAAAATATTGAAAGATGTAGTGAATTCAACGACATAATTTTTTCTTTCGTAATCGGATGTTGTTCTCCGTATATTTCTCTTTTCCAATACTATACAAGGTTTTATCATAATCAAAGTATCCGTAATCGGTAGAACAACTCTGAGCTTTGAATCAAACGTACATTGAATTATACAAAATAAAGATCTCCTTAGCGAGATAATTTAAGAAGTTCACATTATCGTGTGAACGATATACTTACATAGATCAAATAAATATGCAGTTGATACTATTGTCTCTGCCTTTAACAGGACCGCATAATTAATAGAATAAATTTCTTCTCCAAACTAATGAAATAAAAGTGCAGCTAGTAGAAAAGTTGGTTTAATTAGTAAGATTAAATGAGCGGTCAAATGAATCGTGAATGTGCTTCCGTGAAACCAATATGCAATTGCTTTGATAGATATTGAGATTGAAAGACTCGTGTATGTGCTCACACCTTTTTTTGACTTACATACATGAAATGACTATACAGTTACTACTATACTTTTTGCATTTGATTCTACCGCATAATGAAAATAATAAATTGCTTCTTCAAACAAATGAAATAAAAGTGCTGTTGATAGAAAAGTTGGTTTAGTTGGTAAGATTAAATGAGTATAGTCAGATGAATCGTGAATGTGAATTTGTCAAACCAATATCGTCACCAATGAAGTTGAATTTCACTTACATCAAGTAGATATTTGTTTGAAACATGAACCTAAATAATTGATAGGATTGAATTTGATCATATCGATATTTTTTTAATATTTGCTCAAAGATCTGAGTAAACTGAAAAAAAAACTTTTTGTACCAAATCAAATTTATATTTATTCAAATAAAGAAGTTATTGAGAGAAATATACGCGTAATTGAAAATATTACATTAATTTAGTTCAACCAAATATGTAAGAGTTCAAATCGAGTCTTCGTCTATTTTTGTAAAATCACTGGTAATAAAAAATAATAATCTGCAATTAGATTCTCGTTTTTAATCATAGTTAATCATATTTTATCATTTTCATCATTGCTGACATCAAACTTTGCGGAAAAATTTTCCTACCTACATGGAGATTCAAACCGACCTACCTACCTATCTATGACCTAATGGGCACGCACGCTACCTATTACGCTAGCAGCTACTTGACAATCTTAAATTAAAAAATGATACATGCGTTGCGAATCCAGCAATAAGTAATCCAATGCATGATGTATGGGACAACACTTTTTGAAGTTCATTTTTAAACATTTTTTGAGACCATTATTAAAGCGAAAATTTTTGCTGTAAAAGAAATCTAGCCTAATAGATTGTTATATTGTCTTTTTTACTCATTCTAGCTTGACGGCGAACTTTTCAAATAAATAATACGATTGATAAATCCGATGACAGTATTTATTGATCCAAAAAAATGAAAGTAGTTTAAATGAGACGACAGAAGTATCCTTAGTTTAACCATGCACACGTTAAAATTTTAATAGCATATACTCTTTTGCAGCAAGTACATGTATTCAAAACTAGATACTTTTTCTCAATTTAATATTCAATGGAAGCGATTGTACATATTTTTCATTAAACGCAACTGCAAACTCAAATCAATAAAATATAACTTTGATCTAACTGCTCTGTGCATTTGCGAAAATGATAAAATAATTCCGATTAACTTTTTTATTCATTTCATCCAATCACTGAACGTTTTTATTTTATTTTATTCTTTAAGATATTTGTTGCATCGAAGAAATGAAGTAATCGAAATCAGACTGCATCAGTATGCTTGGTTCATACGCGTTATAATTTTAATAACATATTCATTCGCATCAAATATATGGATTCAAAACTAGATAAATTTTTCTCAATTTAATATTTAATGGGAGCGATTGCATATATTTTTCATTAAACGCAGCTGCAAACACAAATCAATAAAATATAACTTTGATCTAATTGCCGTGTGCATTTACGAAGATTGTCTAATAGCTCTGATTAACTTTTCCATTAAAACCGTCTAATCACTGAACGTTTTTGATAAAAAATTTATTTTATTGCCATAACAAAATATGATATAAAAATCAACATCAAACTTCATTAGATAAAGGCAATAACAGATAAATCCAATCAAAGTATCTGTTGGATCGAAGAAACGAAGTAATCGAAATGTGACTGCAACAGTGTACTCAGTTCAACCATATATACGCGTTGTGATTTTAATAGCATATTCTTTTGCATCAAAGATATGGACTCGAAACTAAATATGTTTTTCTCAATTTAATATTAAATGCAAGCGATTGCGTATATTTTTCGTGAAATACAACTGAAAACACAAATCAATAAAAAATAATTTTGGTTTAACTGCTTCTTGCATTTACGAAAATGGTATATTAGGTTTGAATAACTTCTTTATTCGATTCAGCTAGTCATTTAACGTTTTTGATCAAACGTTCACGTTGTTGCCGTAATGAATAATATGATTGAGAAATTGACAGCAAAGTTTATCAACTAAATGAAACAATTAATAAATCCGATGAAAATATTTCTTGAACCTAAGAACCGACGTAATTAAAATCTAATTGCAGCAGTATATTTGGTTCAATCATACACGAGTTGTCTTTTTAATAACATATTCTTTTGCATTATGCATACGGATTCAAAATCAGGTACTTTTTAGGGAACTAAATATCTTATGAACTCAACTGCATATATTCTTAGATGAACAAAATATCTGATTGGATTTAAAAAAATTTCAATTTCACCATGCTAATAAAAACAGTCACACTTTTTTTGGACTTCTTATTAATTAAATTAATTTAATAATTAATAATTAGAATCTTATTAATTTCAGTCAAGAACATTGCAATTGAATCAACTAAATAGCTTCCAATCACATTAATGCTATTGAATTAACTTTTTTTTTCAGTATGATATTTGGGACAGTCGTTCGTGTATGTGACAGCTGACCCATAATATAATCTGAACAGTTTTGATTTTTTGTGTATAGAGTCATAGTAGTTAGGTTATAAAGATCGTGGATGTGACAGTTGAATTATATATTTTTTTTGACGGTAATTAAATTAATTTTATAAAACTAATGAAACAGAGTTATTATATTATGTTTTAACTTTACTTGACCAAAATTAAAAAAAAAAATATTAATTGTAGACGAAGTTATTGTCATCTTTGTTGGACCCCGTTTCACATGTAATGCTTTGCGGTGACCATCAGAACATTTTATTGATTCATCTAAAATCAATCAAACAAAAAAAAATCATTAGTTTAATAGTTAATCTTGTACTTAATCAAAGCTTTTTTTTTAATAAACAAAATGGCGGCTTCTGAAAGTTTACTCACGGATTTTCAAGGAAAAAAGCACTAGTTTATTGTTAAAAAAAATAGAAGTTTTCAAAAAAAAAAATCCTTCAATTATGTACTAGTTTTTTATGCTTTCAATAAGCTGTATAAATTTCATTCAAATCCATCGAGTGGTTTTTGAATTACAGTGGTCATCGACTTTGAAAACATAGTTTCGAGAAAAACGCATTTAAAGTTTTAGTCTAGGCGCGGTATAACCTTTTCGTATAATTTTGAAGTCGGTGGATGAAGTAAAGCTTATTTTATGTATTTTGATCCGCTGAATTCGAATATCGCATTAGTTTTTCTGAAAACCCGGGCATTCAATTGTTTAAAGGTAATTGTTTAAACAATGATTTAAAAAAATATTTTTAGGGATGAATTATTTTTTGTTTTAATATTTTGGGCAATTTTAAAATGAAAGTTATTCTCATAAAATTTAGCTTAAAGTCATAGTTTTTGAGTTATAAATTTTTGAAAATTGAAAAACTCAAAAATTTTAAAAATTTTCAAAAATTTATAACTCAAAAACTATGACTTTAATCTAAATTCTATAAGAATCACTTTCGTCTTAAAATTGCCCAAAATATTTTTTAAAAATTGTTTAAATAATTGAATGCCCGGGTTTTCGGGAAAACTAATGCGATATTCGGATTCAGCGGATCAAAACACATAAAATAAGCTTTAATTCATCCACCGACCTCAAAATTATACGAAAAGGTAATACGGCGCCTAGACTACTTTACACTCGATTTATGTGCAGAAATACTAATGATTTAATTACTAATACCGAGTCATCTACTCCTGGGCTGACGCCTAACCTCAAATTTAAAGTACTCCAACAACCCACAAGGCTAAAAATGGAACTATTTCTACAAGGGTCCATTGTGCCGGTTGAAACCGGTTATTCCCATCCGAGGGTCAGAGAGCCCTTCCGTAAATGTAGGATATCTCGAAAAGTATTTGTTGGATTGACTTGAAATTTGCAGGTAATATTTTCGAGAGTTCATACTTCAAGAAAATGCAAAAAAATCGATTTTTTGAAAATTCTGACTACCCCTAACCCCTTAAGCGTCATTTATATTAATGGCGACTAGCCTCATCACATCAGTGGAAAAAAATTAGCTTAAAGTAGTTCGCTCATTTTTTATTGCAAAATTTACACAATGTACTAGGCGTGATTAATAAACGTTATCATAATCTCGCTAAGTAATGCGGTTGAAAGTTTTTTTCTGTCCAAATGTTTTTAGTAGGAAACTTCGTTGGCATAAATTTGTTTGTTTCTCAGTTTCAAAAAGAGAATATGTATATGAAAAAATATTTCATCAGAAATAAAATTCAGAAGAAGTTTAGAAATGGAAAATCATAATGAAACAAACAGAAAACGGAATCAAGTGATGCGAAACAATTTGGAGCTAAATGATATTTGATTTGAAAAAAAGAATTCTATAAATAATTCACCAATTTTTTTTTTTTACCAACTGCTCATGAGATACAAGTTGTGATCAATAAACGTGATCATAAAGTTACATTATACTTGGGCCCGAATTTTTTTTGCAATCAAACGTTTTTTGACAATTTTGTGGGCATACTTTTTTTTGTTTCGAGATATCGTTTCGTTTTAATTTCTTTTGTTCGGCAACTTTCAGTGCATTTTGATGTTATTGGAGTGTTTTTCGGTCTAATTTTGTATTATTAATTTTTTTTCGACCTGAATTTTATTTTTCCAAACAATTTCTTTCCGTTTTGCCATTTACTTTTCAAATTTTCTTTTGCTCCGAAAGTTTTGTTCATTTTGATTTTTTATTGAACTTGAAAATTTGTAGTCTATTTTATTTTTTTTTTAATATTTATTTCAGTATAATTCTTTTTTAAGCAATTTTTTGCAACATTTTTTTCCATTTCAAAATTAAAAAAAAATGTAGTTTTATTCGTTCGTGGTGCTTTCATGCGTCCATTTTTCTCAGGGTTTGAAGTAATCAAATAACTTTATAAGTATTGAAGATTAATTACAAGGTTTGAATTTATTTGAACACTTCTTAGAGAAATACTCCACAATTTATTTTTAGTCCCGATATATTATACAATAGTAGCTCAAAATTCGATTATATATCCATTTTGAGTCGAAATTAAAAAAAAAAATCGCATGAGCGACCTTTAAAATATTTGTTAAGAATCTAATTCTTAAGAAAATGACCAAATGGAAAAAAAATCATCAAATACAAAAAAAATGATTTTTTTGTATCACCTAAGTATATTCAGAATATAAATTTTCAAGTTACAAGCTATGAACTCCATGCAAAAAGTCAACGAATCTTGGTAAAAAATAGCAGAAATACTGTGAAAAATCGTTGAGACAAGTACATTTATGCTCCCCAAATGGTTGTGCCTGTAAAAATCCTTTGAAAAAACCAAATCTTCATGATAGTTTATAAGATAAACTCCCGTTTAAAAAAATTGTCAAATAAAGTGAAATCGGTTAATAAGATGATAATCCAATTCAAATATATAAATAAACTTGGGATATCATTAACGGTGCCTCGGAGAAAAAAAATGAATGGTGACGTCCTTCTTCATCATTTCAAAATCTAAATGCTTGTTAGGCTACGATGCAACTTTTGAGATTCCCTGTACGGAGTAATGGCGAGTCTTTTCTGTGGGTGTTTCCTTGTCAGTTTTCTTCCTCCCACAGCACACAAAATCAAAAAGAAAGAAAGACGATTTTTCACTCTCCGGGGCTTTCCTTTATCCATTGTGCGATAGCTCTAGGTGTAACGTCGCTACGTGTCGAATATGTTCAGCCAAGCTCGAGCTTATCGAGCCAAAAGAGCTGGCTCTACACTGGATATATACTTCACGATATAGTACCCTCACGATTTCCGCTCTCTTTTGGAACAAAAGTGCCACATTGTCGAATAACTCTCATGCTAGATATAGGTCGGAAGCAAAGAAAATAGTGTGTGAGAGAGAGGCAGAGGTAATTTTGACTTTTCGGGATCTAGAATCATCTGAGAAGTCTAAAAACATACAGTATGACTAACAGATTTGATCGGCTTCAAACAACTCAAATCTTCGAAACACAATATTTTTATTTGTCCTTTACAAAATTCGTCCCAAGAAATAATTTACAATCGGCTCAACATTGACCGAGTGAAGCCGCAGCAGTGCTTATGATACTTGAATAATTAGCATCACCACCGAGGCAACGGTTGATCCAAAGCCGAAATGATAACTTGGGCCCTACTTCGGGGGTCAGCGTTAGGCCAACATCGACTTCTGATACTGAAACGATGCTTACCTCAGAGCTGACTTAGCATCCTTTTTGATATTCAGCTGTGGGTACCCATTATTAATTATAGAACTTAATTCCATTTTTGTTAAATAGTTTTTATTTCTTGTAGACCTTTTGTTATGATAAAAGACGTGATGTAAAGAAAACCGAAAAAAACAACTACGTCTATATTTACCTAAGTTACATATTTTCCTTAAAATGTCAGAGAAGAAGAGGGGTGTTGTTGAGTTTTCAGACATTCCTATTGGACACCTTGTATAATTAAAAATGAATAATGACTTATAAGGATATTGGACAAATACCAATATTGATTTGATATTGGCCCAGAATTGACAGGTATAACGATACTTTTTGAATTGAGCACATGCTGTAGTCACAGCTTTAAATCCAAAATCTTCAAATAAAAGAAAAAAAATAAGTCCGAGGACGAGGCAAACAAAAGCTTCAAATAAAAAAAAAAAAAAGTCCGAGGACGAGGCAAACATCGGTTAAGTATACGGTTGTTTTTTGTTTAGAAAATGATACCGGCCCAGAATTGGCACTTCGTTGTATGCCAATACTAAATCAGAGTAATGACTAGACATTGATGATCAGCATCAGGAAATCGTCGGCTTCAACGTTGGGGACCAACGGTCGTTTAACATTCAAAACTTAAAACTGGTTCAGAACTGGCAGTGAATTATATGCCAGTACTGATTCTGAGCATAGGCTAGATAACGTAAGCAGTATCAACCGAACATATGGCCGAAAATTGGTCACCAACAGTTGGCTGCCGTTTAAAACATGACACCGGCCGAGAACGGGTAGATCGCCTTACATTTAAGACTCGACTGTGAATACCGCCCATTGAGTGCCCATGCTTGATCGAAGATAGGTTGAGTATAAACAAACTCATAGGCCCAGGCCCGGACCCAACGTTAGGCGCCAATAGTTAATTACCTAGTATTATGTCAGGTATTGACCGTATAGTAAGCATTGGCAATACTTTCATGGGTTTATTCATATACTCCATCAAAGGAAATTTTCTCGAAAGTCGATGTCATTTGAATAACTTTCATTGAAAGATTCCATGGCAAATATTATCATACTTATAGGATCTGTTGCAAAAGAGAAAGGGTGGGATAAAATATACGATAAATGTTTCCCTTATCACGGTCTTCCCCTTTGGTGATGCAAGAGCTCGTCGTCCAGAATACTTTATTACGAAATCTCAAGAGACTCTTACTTTATCGACACTTGTTCTTTTTATGCCAATTATATAATATAATTAATAGCGAAAACGAAAACGAAAAATATAATCGCTCTATTAAGGCGTCTTCTCACTTTGGAAATTTAAAAAAATCGATTTTTTTTTTTTTTTAAATTTTGAAAGTACATATCTTCAAAAATGTCATCTCGAAATTTCATAAAGATCGGACGAGTCTAACTACATTTTTTGGCGACCGTTAGGTGACTACCTGAGAGTACCCGGCGATCCCTCCAAAACTTTAAACGCAGTTATCTCAAAACAAGGTTTTTCGGTGCTTTGTTGATGAAATTTCGGAAACTATCCGGCCGATTGTCATGAAATTTGAATGACATATGCTTCATAGTTATGGCTATAGCGCATATCATCAGATTTTTTAAATTTTGATTTTAAGAATTTTTTTTTTACAAAAAACTGCAAAAAAATCGTGGTTTTTTTTTACTTTTTCGAAAAACGTGCGCCATTTTGTTATTTTCGCGAATATCAAAAATCTGATGATATGCGCTATAGCCACTGACATACTGAATCTAAAACAGTTTTATTTTTTTGTTTCAGACGACCCGTCTCGGAGATACCATCAACAAGCCACGACCATAACATTTTTACACGGGTTTTTCAATGCTACTGATGTATTATAATAATTGTTTAAAAAAATAAAATAAAAATTTTTTCATGTACTTGAAAGATGTGTTTATTACATAGGATCCGTTTTATCCCATAATTTTAAGCAAAAATCCTCGAAAAAAAATCGCAAAAACAGCCTATTTTTGAGGCGCTTAAAGTGAGAAGATGCCTTAACGTGATGAATCAGATCTCCATAAAAAAATATTTTGATATTGTGCAGATAAATAAATTGGTTTTTGAGGTATAGTAGAATTTGAATAGTATTTTCTGCCAAGTTGTTCGTTGGTAAATAATTTATTTTATTACGCCCCATTGGAAACTCCTAATAGTAATAATAAGCCACGTAGTATTCGAATGTAATATTTTTTTTATTGTTCCTGAGTATACCCTTGCAGTTTTTCACGAGCCCACCCCATCACTTTAACCTCACTTTTTCCTCCAATCAATGTTTCTGCGGTATTTCGATCTGTTGGGGCAATTTTCGGGTTGAAGAATCATAGCGTGGTGAGTTAATGCAAAATCTCGAGTATCGATACTCGAGATTTTGCATTAACTCATCACGCTATGATTTTATGATTCTATGAACAGGTCGAAATACCGCCGAAACATTGATTCTGTCTCTTCAAATGCAATTGCTATGATCATTAAAATACATAATAATATTCAATTAAATAATTTAAATTTTACAAAAACATGTAATAGTTATGCCAAGATCTGAGAGTTCAATTTCTCAGTCGATCAGTCAACAAAATTTTATTCGCTCTACTATTTCGACCGCCGATAATTTATCATAATATGCAGCTTGATTGTCAATTATTTTTATCAAGCATAGAGATGTCTTGGAATGGAGATGAGTTGGAATAGAGATGTCTCAGAATAGAGTTGTCTTTAACCATATTTAAGAATAGAGATGTATAAGAATAGAGATATCCGAGATAAGAGATATTTACGAATAGAGATATTTAAGCATAGAGATGTCCAGGAATAGAGATAATTAGGCATAGAGATATTTAAGAATAGAGTTATTTACGAATACAGTTTAATTAACCACAGAGTTATTCAGAATAGAGATATTTAAGAATAGAGATGTCGAAGAATAGAGATTTTCAGCATAGAGTTATTTAAGAATAGAGATATAAAGAATATAGTTGTCTCACTTTCGCATATGCGAGAATTATTATTTTCTCAATTTTACATCGTTTTATAAATTTTTATTTTTTCTTATTCCTCTTTGAATTTTAATAATCGATTATTTCCCTTTTTAACAATAACGATAGTATTTTTCATGATTTAATAATAATTAAACAAAAATTAAAATCGCTTGTCTGATTCGTCAATTCCCTAGCGCGATCGTCTTGCGCATGCGCAGAAATTATCAGGTTTTTTAATTTCATTTTTTCGCCTTATTTCTCTAATAATTTTATAACTCGCATGTTTTATTTCGATTCTACGATTTTTATTTGATTTTTTTTATATTAAATCTATAATAAAAGTCTTTGTTTTTTTGTTCATTATTACGACGTGCAAAAAGTCAGGTACGCACTTGTTATTTCACATTTTTTCCTTTAGGAGCTTGCACTAGCGACTTGCTTCGCACGCTAGTGTTGGTTTTATCCGCTAGGCGCTCGCTCAGGATGGCGACGGACGATCAGCTGTTCGCGTCGCGCACGTGAATAGGCGGTATCGTTACGATATATTATATTGAATAATTTTACACATATATTAATTTATATATATATATGTTGACACATTCTTTTATTTTTACTTTCATAAACGTGGCATACCAATAGAAAAACATCAAACTGTAATGGATCAATTTTCAAAACTCATCGTTATTCCTACCAAGCGTCGTTATTGATAAACTTTTAGCAATTCATGATTATTATTTTAATTAACCAATATTGAATTTGAATTACATATCAACGTATTTATCGACATTTTCACAAAGTGTCATTAAATAGGAGACATATTTTTTAAAACCATAATTCGAGTTTGTCAAATTCATTACTTTCTTACGGAGTATTACATTCTATTCTTACAAAAAACGAAGTATTTTTTTATGCGTCAATCTCTGGGAAACTTAGTTTAACAAAAGGCGATACCACAAAAAAACGTAAAGAAACACCTCAACGACCCCATTTGTGTATAAAGTAATGAGCGTGGTTTTTGTAATGGCGGGTCTTTTGAATTCGGTAATACTACAAAATGCATAGTGATAAGGTTTTGTATGGAGACTGGGTCGTATGCATTCCGTGGAATTTAGAGGGTTGTCGTTCCCTTGAGAAATACTTCTCAATGTAAATAGCATTGCGTCTGTTCTTGGGCGAAAAAGGTGGCTTCTGGACGTTACGAAAGTATTTTCCAGAAATATTAGCGGTATATACGTGGAAAAGGAATGCAATGTGTAGGAAAATAAAGCTGCTCAAGTGTCGTTGGTGAAGTTGTTCTCTCCTGTGGAAGTTACACACGCGCGCTTATCGCCTCCTCTATTCGCTTGCCTCTTGGGCAATTCGTGGTTTTTATCTCTCTTGTCTCTAACGCTAACGACTCTCTCGCGTGTTTCTGAGCATCTCACGAGATGCGTCTCAACACTATATTGCTATACAGAGATATGATTCAAGGATGAAAAAAGTTCAAATTTTGTAATAAGTCTGAGAATGTCTATACCTATATATGCTATGATACTTATATGCCTATATCCATACACATACTGTACATCCTCAAATATAACAGAAAGAGCTATAAGATTGAAAATTTGTAGCCGAGAATAAAAAGAAGAGAAAAAGGAAATAGAAATGTGCAACGTAGTGAAGTGCAGACTCAGACCGTACTAGTTTCGTTTCAAGAAATCCGAGGAAACTCTTTCTATTTGCCTTGAGAGATCTTCAATTATGTGAGCAGACACTAGGTCATTAGCTCTTTGTTGTTGATGAATGACCCCGGATGACAATAGTGACAAGCAAATTTAGAAACAATATGCACACACAATTATAGCTAGCGTGGGATATTTTCATGATGCGGGCAAGAAGACTAGTAAATTTTTTCTAGTTTTTTGATTCGTTTTTATAATGTTAAACTATACGATTCTCGAAATTCAGAAAGTAGACAATGTTGAGATTGCAATTTGTAAATTTACCATTTCTTTATATTTTTAGTTTTTTCTTCGAAGTTTCCGAAAATAGAAATCGAAACTACACGGTAATGGCTTCAGTTATTTTTGATACATCCAAATATTTTACGTTTCAAACAATCACCCTAAAAATAATGTATATTGACTTTATGAAAACTTTAAGGTGTGCAATATTGTAACGGTACCGCAAAATTGGACAACATCTCTGTCGGTAAGACGGTTTCACAAAGGTAAAATATAAAGGTAAAATAAAATGTAAATAAAGGTAAAATATAAAAAGTCACCTTTAATAAAGTCAAGGATGCGATGGCCATGCGCTCATCCGTCGGAGTGACGTTTCCGAACACGAGGAATAGGAGCTAGGAGGAGACATCGGGGTTCTCGGATTTTAGTTATCTTTTCTTATCTGAAGATCAGGGAATAAAAGTCAGGCGAAGACATCGGGCTCCTGAATGCTGGACTAACAATCCCTAGAAAAACTTATTTCTTTTTCTTTCATAAAATAAAACATTGACACTGAGAGTGGTGATATAAAGGCCCGCGCACACTAGGCCGGGGCGAGCCGCAGTGCATCGCATTTTCAGAATCGCTTCTATACATTTTAAATGGATCATCGCACATTAGCTGATGGGCTGCATTGGATCGCATCGGCGAATCACTCGGCAGGCGGATTTTTGCGCTTCGCTGCGACCCAGCTGAACTGAATTAAACCAAGCCAATATTACTATAACGGGTGACGAAACAAATATGACATTAAATAAACTCACGAATTGAATTAATTTGAATGTGTCAAAAAAATATTTTCGCATCCAAATACAATTGACCCAACTATATATCGATTTGAGATAATAACGTATTAAGTCTATCTAATCACAAGGAATTTCAAATCTATCACATATATGCATCGCTAAAAAAAAATACTGTATCAAATATACCACCTATCTAGTTGGTTTAACTAGGATCTGGCTGAAACGAATTATGCGTGGCTTACTGCTTACAAGAATTCTATATATATTTATAAGAATTTTTGTCTATTCAAATAATTTATTTGCGACATCAAATTTTCATTTTGATTCACAAATAGACAATTGAATCTCAAATGAACCAAATAGCACATTCAAAAATTTTCCAACATATAATCGGATAGACAAATTAAATATTTATCATGATCCTGTCACCTATGGTAGGTAAAAATATTCAATATTGACTTCTTAGACAGAACCAATCAGTATAGGAAAGTCGCATTAGTTTCTGTAATTAATATCCGTCCGGAACGCGTTTCGTATGTGAGAAAGGCCTCAATGCTCTGCGCCGCACTGTGGCCGGACCAAGAAGTTTTCACACCCGAAATTTAGTTACAACAACCAAATCTTGAGTATCGGCTGTTCACTAAACGTGCAAAGTGAACAAAAGATGGCTAAATCTGGTTTTGATATCAACAAAATATTTCAGTCAATTTAAAACACTGTGGTATTTATACAATTTTATATTAGTTAAATACAAAATAGCGCGGCGTGATCAGTCCAACTCACGCGTTTGATCATTTTTAGTCGTGCCATGCTCAAGGTCGTAATATTTTTCGTAAAATCAGTATAAAATATGGTTTCATTTAACAAAGTACTTCGGCTAAGTAAAGAAAAATATTTACTTAATATTATTTAGATTTAATTTGATCATACAAACATCAAGTGTGAAAAATGTTTAATCTGTGGTTGAACGTGGCCACTTGATTTTACTAAACCCTTTATTCAGCGTAACGCAATATACATTTCAATTCAACAAAATATATCGGTACATCGGTTGCCACCTGCATAATATATTGCCAAAAAAATATTTGATTGTCTGAATCGAAATGTAGTTATATTTAACAAATATTAGGAAATTCGTGGTGAAAAAACTATACAGTTACAATAACTAGACCGGTTCCATTAAATCAAACACCGTGCCTTAAATTCAAACTAATTTTGATCAATTTTAACAAATTTTCGGTGATCGCAGATGGTAAATTGAATTAACAAATCTTTTTTTTCTGTGTATTGCCAAAAAATATTTGATTGTTTGAATCGAAATGTAGTTGTATTGAACAAATATTAGGTAATTCGTGGTGAAAAAACTATACAGTTAAAATAGCTAGACCGGTTCCATTAAATCAAACACCGTGCCTTAAATTCAAACTAATTTTGATCAATTTTAACAAATTTTCGGTGATCGCAGATGGTGAATTGAATTTACAAATCTTTTTTTTTCTGTGCAGCCTTCGTCATTTGGGCTACTGTTATATTTTGTTTTTGACGTAAATGTACTTTGAACTCTTTAATTTCATATTTTTTTATTTCCAGCATAAAGGCTATAGTAGAATTAATCTGTCTACATACCACTATTCTTCAATTTAAAAATTCGCACTTTTAGCCGTTCGAAGTTTTAATCATTCATTGAAAAAAAAATTAAAGTATTGTCAACTACGCGATGAGGTTGGACGAATTTCATTGCGCCAATAGTCATATTACGTTTAATTAATCACCCGGTGGTTGATCCATAGAAAGTCATGTCGTTGAGACAACTACGCCACGATTTTGCCACTAAATTTTAATTTATTTGAGTTGAGTGTATTTCATGTGATACAACCGCAATAAATAGTTACATTGAAAAAAAATAAAACTTGAAATACAGAATCGATTGAATTTGAAATAATCACACGGAGGTTGGGTTGTATACGGTTTGTCCGTGACTCGATAAAATAATAGCATCGAATAAACTTCTCTGCGAGAATTGAATTCAATGTCATCACAGATCAACGCAATAAAATTTGTGATTAAGCTAATTACCTAGTAGTAATTTGGATAAAATCTTTTGTTATTATTCAAACAAATAAACCTTTTGCTAAAGCTACTAAAATTTTGTTACGCAAACAATAAGTTTTGTTTAACACGAATTATATATATTGTAGCCGGACAGCCTTATTCCCTGGCTGGATTTCTGGTGTGGCAGAAATCCGCTAGAGGACCACGGGCGGAGCGCTCTCGCGTAAGCGTCGCACCGCCCGTGTGCCCATAAGGCTTCGACATTGAATCGTTTAATATCGATCACTCCGACCGACGGTCGTCGAGAAAATCCGAACCCTTGTTTTACGAGGTAAAAAGGTCTAAGGCCTTTTATCGTACAATTAAAGTACGCTGAGATAGAAAATTTTTGCCACCTAATTATGTCAGGATAGGCGCTCTTACTAGAGTAAAAAATCGATCAATCGTATTTACTATCGAAAGTCGCAAAATACAAAATCAAAAATATCAAATAAAAAATATTCAAAAAAATACGTATATAAAAAAAAATCAAATATTTCTTACAGTCATTTCAAAATCATAATTGTTCGGTACAATCACTATACGTTTTAATTACACAATGTAATTCATTTAATCCAAACGTGATTGATACGATTGACTGAAATACTTTTCCGCATTTCCCGAGCAATGCGATGATACTATTTCAGATATTTATTGAATTTTATTCAAAAAATGTTTTGGTTCTATTGAATATTTAAAGTTTTACTTCAAATTGCGGGCATAGTTGGCTCAACAAAATACCTTTAACTACGCACGAAGGTTGCGTCAACTACGCCATTGGTTTCGACGTATCCAACCTCAGGGCGTAGTTGAGCCAATTACGCCTCCGTTCTTAACACTATGCCTTTTTTTCAGTGTTCGAAAATCTTACTTCCACCCAATTTAAAATTTTTTGTCGCTGCAATACCATTCCAATTACTAGTATAAATACTCGGTTTTATACTGTTATTTCGATAATCATAGGTAATTATTTTGGTGCAAAGCGTTTGTCAGACGCGTTTTTTGATGAGAGTATCATTTGCTTTCATATAACTTATTTGATAGGAATGCAATCTGACGAAAGCTGAAGAGAACTTTACAACGTGCGATGAAGCATTGCCATACTATGTATTGAAACGTTATGTTCGTAGCTCTAACGATCTACACGTTCTACCTTAATGAAATATTGAACTTTGGTGTAGTCGAGTTACGGTATAAATTGCGATGTATAGGGAGGGAGAGAGAGGGGGAGAGCAGAGATATATGCACATATATCTAAACTACAACTTCATTTCAAAGGGTCCAGACGACCCCTCAAGCAATATAGAATACCTTAACGTCATACCATTTCGGTTCTGAGACTTGGAAGATGGTACCTATATACGTTGTGTCACAAGAAAGTACACTTGCGTGCTTAGCCGTACTTAATAAGCGTTTTCAAATACGTTAGAGACAATCTCGGGAGCATTTGTCTTTTTTCGTAACACATTACTTCAATACTTTAGTGAGTATAGAGATAATTAAAAACAGAACGTACTCTATGTTTGTCGCACGCGCTACAAGTGAAACTTCTGCCGGTGGTTGCATAGAAAAGGAAATAATGCAATCATTGAATTGATAGAAAATTAGGATTGCAGTAATTACAAAAATTTATTGAAGTGCCGTGTATCAAGTTGTAAATGAAAATGTGTACACTATTCGTTAATGCCTGTTCTTTCATAATTTAAAAGATAATCACAAGCAGTTTGTGATAACTAAAATATAATATACATTTACTGCAGTGTCTAAATTGTCCAAGTATCAGGCGAATACTACGTCAGAATTAGTGTTAATGTCAGTTCATAAAGAGAGAAAAGCACCGAGAAAGAAATAGCCCACTGTAAGATCACTAAAATTTCGTTCATCAATTACAGCAGTTTATGGAGTCGGTAATTGCTAGTCTAAATTCAGATTTTCGAGACTCTAATCAGTTGGTTCAGATTTCATCTTGAATTTAAGAGCGACTCGCTTTTTTTGAATTCAGACAAAACATGGTAATATGCAAACTTATAAGAAATTTAATTTGTTACAACTTTTTTTATCGCCTTTCCCCTAGAATCTATATTTTTCAAGTTTACTTAGGAAAAAAGGATTATATTAAATTATTTCATTATGGTATTATTTTTAACATAAGTGTATAAACACGACGACGTACTAACTTCGGAAAAATGATATTTCCTATTGCAGTATCCTGCCTAGAAATTATTATGGAGATCTTTTCAAGGCGCTATCAGGTAGCCTCTTTTTATATAAGGGCATTTATAAGGCAATTTGTCAGCACTCTAACACTAAATGTAACGACTCGGCAAATAATGCCCTGATTGGTTCTTATCTTCTTTTCCCTAGGATCAAATTTTTCGGGCTTACGCCTACCGCAAAGGAAAAGAGAAAATCGACAACTGCATGGCTCTTCGCTTCTATTATATCAAGCGTACTTGATAAAATAGCTCGAAAAAAAGTTCGAAAAGTCGTCCGCGTAACATCGTCTCGTTATCTTCTGTGTACCGTTCATTATTTGCACAAACACGACTCTGACTCATATAGTGTTTCACTTATTTTGACTAAACTTCTCGATCGAACGGTGATCATCCTATCAACACTAATTCTAAAGTTATTATCAAAATAATAGCACAGAGAAAGAAAATTGGTTATTTTTTGGTACGAACTATAACTCACTTTTAATACCAAAAGTCGATACAAATCAACGATCATTAAGACTCAAATAATAATCGCGAAAAACTTAATAAATTTACAGTCTAAAGATGAAAGCAACGAGTTATTTCGCAAACATAAATTCATGAACCTCCCTCCCTCTTCTTTCTACCGATAAGAAAAAAGTTGCCACAAGAATTAATGCAATTTCAGCGATTTCTATGATACATGGCGACTGGGCTATTGTTCGTTTGTGAAAGATGGAACACGTTTGGTACTTGATATACAGTTTCATAATCATTTTATCGTGTATCGTATTAGTTTCGTCGTGTCGGTGTTGCATTCTCGCGGCATTTGCAAACATTAGTCACAGTTATACATGCTTCCGCTGGTTATCATTAACCCATCATATCATGTTTAAAGACATTGAATAACATTAAATTCTAAAGCTTAACTGCGTAAGCTATTTCATTATAGTTTCATTAAAATTTTATCAAAACCAGTTCTCAAGCTGAATATCCCCAAACCGAACTGAGACGAATTCACATGTTTACTCAATAAAAATATATCGTCAATGTAGTATCTTGCATGTAGCATACAAAAGCAGTGAACTATGGACATATTTGTTTTTGGATTGGGGTCAAAGCTACAAAATTACAGATATAGCGATGAAGAAGGAAAAACATTAAGAGAATTAATAATATTTAGTAAACCTTCTGTAGTGACGATGTTTTTGCAGTTACCTTATTCTCAAAAAGGAACAACTAAAATGATGACCTAGTTCGACCTAAGCTTGAAGATTTGCCTATAAAATATATGTTAGGCACTCCGATCTGTAGCGTTATTAAAAAGATGGGCATGGCTTCTGTATACGGAAGCTCACGTCATCATTTGTTCCGTATAAACTGTCTGGGTAACCGCAGGGTCTGTTGCCCCGACACATTCAGGATATATTAGTGAGGAGGAAACTTTGTTAATCTCCAGATGGTTTCGACTATTGCATTCCTAGTATTACTCTGCAGCTGAGGCAGTTTCGGAGCCGCGAGAAACGAGGAAAATAGGGAATGAGCAGTTGAAGCCCGAAGAGAAGTGTGGAAAGTCTCTGGGACGAAGGGTTATACACATTCATCTCTTGGGTCTTTTGTATGTGCCCTTAAGCCACTTATACGGACGTACTACATAGTCTCGCCTAATTACGCGAAAGCACGACGATCGTAATACGTCTACATGTAATGAAATCCATTATCTATACCTTGAGAAAAAAGTCACTGGTGTTTACAACAAACACGTATGGTTGGGCGTCCTATGGTAGAATTTACTTAATAAAATTGAGACGGAAATTATGTTATAGTTGATTGGACTATAACTTTAGTGTTTATCAAACATATTATCCCAATGATGTGGGAACCATGTGTTATTTGAAAAGTACTATGGGCCATAGTATAAATCCTAACAATGAGCAAATAATCCAAGCAAAACTATAAGCAATTTGCTATTGATATAAAAAAATATAATATGCTGTAGCATATTTATTTTCAGAGCGAACTTTTGCAAATGCAACCATTTTTCCATCATTTATATGGTAATCATTAATTTTCAATGGGTAGACGTCATTGCAATATTTCATGATAATGACTATTAACATAATGTCGCGAAGACTTATGGTTCTAGCAAACAATATATATGAGATGTTTTTATATATATTTTTTGTGTTATTGGATAGGATGTTTTGAACAAAGCGGATATCTTTTATCGTAATTTCAAACGCGTATGATAAATATGAGGGATTTCGAAATTTCATTTATAAAATTCATGTTTGATCTAGTGGCTCTCCATTGAGTTCACAGTCTGAGCATTTTGATTTCGATCCCGAGTGTCGTAGTTTTTTTGCACCTTCCCACGTTTTCCTACCTTTTTTACAATATACTTTTTATTTCATACACAGTTTTAGATGTTTAGTTTTGATTGTTGAAGGGCTAGATCTGTATGCATAAAGCTGTAATATCCGATGGAATGTTTTCAGCTTTTATAACTCAAGTATTCATGGTTCTGCCAACGAACTAGAATTCTGACTCTAGATTGGGATTCCTCGATATTGAAAATCATTAGACATATGTTTTCATATGAGTCCAGCAACATGCAACTTATAGAAGACATTTAATTCAAAAGAATTCCGTAGTAGTCGATAGTGTAGTGGTTAGCGTCCCGAGTTAGGTAGGTAGGAATTAGGTAGGAAATTCATCGGTAGGCAGTTCGATCCCAACCCAGAGCAAAAATATATAATATAATAGGTTAAATAAGAATCCTTTTTTTTCGTCGGAAAGTGAATCTGACCTTTTGGCGGCATCGTACTACTACATCAGGCCCTTAATAAAGTGGAAGAAAAGTAATCTGAGCCTTCCTCGGGCCCCAAAATAATTTTTACACGGGAAGATTTCTGTCCCTATATGGTATGTTAAATTTCACTTTAAACGTTATCAGCGTGCATAGCCAGAAAGTTATTATTGGTATATACTATAGTACTTTTTATTATACCTGTAATTGGGAGATCATATTCAATAGTGGAAGAATCCATATATTTTATATGACATACTACTATTCTCCAGTAACAGATACTCAACGTATATTTAGAATGTTCATTGTCATAGTTAACATATGCATTTAATATATTCGACTATTGTAAAACAAGAAATAAAACTATATTGTAAGCGCATTAACTTTAGAGACATGCGAAAAACAATTGTATGACTATTTTTAAAAAGAGGCGTAAGTGCCGCTGCTAGTGTGTTATAATTGGTCACGAAGAAACGACGAGAAGGATATCGTGTCAACGTTGAAAAGAAAACAAAAAGATATTCCATAAAATAAAGAACCGGAAGTTGATTATACTTTTTACTTCTACAATATTTTGGCGGATTACAGTAACCATCAAATATTTCTATCACTCCAGGAAAATATTTAATATGGTTAAAATATGGTTGCTTATACCATAAATTTCTCTGATTGTAGTATCTTGAAAATGATGCCAAAAGTGAGCAGGCTAAGCAGATCACGAAATTCTAAAGTAATAAATGCATTACTATCTCTCTCCGATATGCGTTGAGAAGACTTTCTCTAATGAGTATTAGCTAGTCCGATGGATTGAAAGGAAATGCCTTTTTGAGTAGAAAGAGGGTTCTGTTTCTAGTTGCGGTAAAATCGGTTCTAATGTCATATTGTCTTATAGGCGCACTGAATAAGCGTGCACTATTGATTGAATATCTCGGTAACAGCGCTTCGGAGGAAAAAAATACCTCCGTGCTATATAAAATTGCAGAAACCTATTATCATTCTCAGTAGCATGGATGCCATTTCTGTCATATCCTGTATTGTACCTTGGGGCTGTTCACGCGCAAGACGTTGGATGTTCGTCATCGCATTCTTGCCCTTTATTTGCATGTAACCTGGAACAAAGGAACCTCCTTTCAACAGCTCCAGGCTATAGACTTTATCATCTCGCTTGCTTGTGGAATGTTCCCATCTCTACACCAAACTGTACATATACTGATATAGAATGTGCATGTTTCGTCTAAGGGACGATCGAGTCTAGTAAAGGAAAAAGGGATACATATATCTAAAGGCATATTTACACGCGCCCAGATCCTACTATCGTTCCGTATACAGGTTGACCAAAGTTGAATATAGTCAATACTTACGTTCGAACTTACGTTTGAAACTAAGTCTCGAGCCAAAACGTCTAGTACTGCTTTTTGACTAGATTCACTCACGATTTGTTATTAAGTATCACAGTTGCAGATTATGCACGATCTGTTAAAACGGTTAGAGATAGCATAGAGGTGCATTGAATTAATTATGTAAACCATAGCAGGCCCTACAAATAAATCTTGATTTCGGCACTTTTTTTTCTACTTTGTAGCTGATTCCTCAGAGCTATTCAAAAAACAACTTGGTTTTCAAGGAGACTGCAAAAGCGAGCGTTTTCAAAGCATTTTATTATTCGCTCATAAGACGAACAAACTTTAAGACTTTCTTCTGAAGATCGAAAAGTCCGAAAAAAGTGATAAAAAAATTGTACTAGACTTTTTGTCTTCAAATTCGATCTAGGAGTTAGTTTATCAGCATTTCACCTGGAACAGCCAGTATAATTATTTTCCTGAATCTCTATCCCGTTTTTAAGTATATATGGGGCATTCCACGCCAAATCGGCCACTTTTGAAATTCGCATTTTTCCTTGTGTTGATTTTTTTTTCTCTAATAGAGCTCATTGAAAGGCACTCGTCTGATTTTTTTTTAATTTTTATCTTAACACGTTCATCGGAAACGAATTTTTGAAAAATTTTCCGATTTTTTTTTTTCAAATATCAGTAACTCTCAAAAATGCAGTAAATCGAATGAATGAGGGGTCAAAACTTTAGTTTTAAAACGTACTTTCGTATGAGAATATGTGGGAATTGATCAAAGTATTACATACAACCGTTTTTCAAATTCTAAGCGAGAAATATTATTTTGCATAATGTTGGCCCCCTTCGATTTTGCTCTTGAATTTTTATTAAAAACTATGATTTTTAAGTCTTATTTGATGATGGGGAAATCGTTGGTTGTATTTATTACAATTAAATTGTAGATTTTTTTTCACTATTAATCATGCACAAATCGCTAAAAAATCATACAAACCGAATGGATAAGAGGGTCAAATTTTTCGTTTTGACAGGTGCTTTCGTTTAAAAATATGTCAACAATTATTTAAAGATTGCATAAATCAATTTTTTTAATTACAAGCAAGAAACGTTTTTTTCCGCAGTGTTAGTCCCTTTTGATTTTGCTGTTAAATTTTTATAGGAAACTATTATTCATTTAATGTATTTTAAGACTAGTATGATCGTGGGGAAATATTAGTATAATCAACAACAAAAATCCGTAATAAAATTAACGATTTGAAAAATAGAACTAGCTATTTCCTCACATTCGTACTTAGCTTAAAATTTATTAAATGAATCATGCTTCCGTACAAACATTAAAGAAACAAATTAATTAGTACAATGGCTATGAAAAAGGTTATTTTATCTTTGAATTGGAAAAACTAGGTGATGTAAATTTGGAATAATTTTTCACATATTTTCAAACAAAAGTACATTTCAAAACAAAAATTTTAACCCCCTAGACGATTCGCTTTGTTCGATTTTTTAGGGAGTTATAGATAGTTGATTGTAAAAAAAATCTATATTTTAATTATAAAAATATAAAATGGACGATTTGCCCATGATCACACTAGGCTTAAAATTCCTCAAAAAAAGAATAGTTTTTTATAAAAAATTAACAGCAAAATCGAAGGGGGCTAACTATGTGGAAAAAAACATTTCATGCTTAGAATTGTAAAAAATTGATTCATGTAATGTTTTGATAATTTTCTGCATGCTTTTCAGCGAAAGTACGTTTTAAAACTAAAATTTGTACTCCTCAACCATTCGGTTTACTGCATTTTTGAGAGAATTATTGACATTTGAAGAAAAAAATCGGAATATTTTTCAAAAATTCGCTTCCGATGAACATGTCGAGATAAAAATTTGAAAAAAATCAGACAAATTCCTTTCAATGAGATCTATTAGAGAAAAAAATCAAAACAATCAAAAATGCGATTTTGAAAAGTGACCGATTTGGCGTGGAATGCCCCATATATATTATGCCCTTTCTATGTATATATGGTTCATGTAGATTTGTCCTACCCTTACAAATCTGTCAGACATATATCAACCAAAATATATATAGGTAGTTATTGTGTACTTTTCACAGACACCCGACTAAGACTCTACGAATATAACAGAGAAGCGGTGATGGTTTTGGTATTCGGTGGTATATGAGTTTGCCGAACGAGAGATCCTCTCTACCTCTACCTCTTTGCTACAGGTGTTTCAGCTTCCCTGAGCTTTCGCGCCCGAGTAAATATGGCTACATTCACAACACATTTACTACCTGGTTCAACACAGAACAACCGGTGAACAGCTCAGTAATTGCGACATGAAGCCAAAATAGTTAAGTCGTTGTTGATGTTAGCCAAAAAAAAACGTTTTGAACCTAGTGTCCAATTGTATTAGTTTCAGTGAAGCTCTGCTTCAAGAAGAACCTAAAAAGACACCTAACTTGAACCTCCCGATCAATTATATATCTGAGGGGATATGCAGATTCCTGTCAAAGAATCATCAAAGGTCCAAGAAGGATCTTTGATGATTCTTTGACAGGAACCAAAGTGAAAGGATTCTATTAGCTTTTGTGATGTTCAAACGCTTCCTCCACACACAGGATTGAAATCGTCTTAAAAATCGTATTTCCTTTTATACTCTTTTGCGGATTTTTCAACCTATTTATTCGGATTGGATAAGGATATGGCTTTGTTTTTTCCAAGTTTTTATCTCTCGTGCATGAAAAGTGCACTCATCCTGGGGCTCAAATATAAAGATCCCTTTTCAATCTCTGTTGCTTGGGAAACTCTTTCTGTATGTGGGTCATTCCACCAAATAAAATCATTTTTACGGGGCGACCCCCGCCGATTTTTTTAAAACTTTGAGAATATGTTCTCTACATCATAAAAAAAA
This sequence comes from Rhimphoctona megacephalus, assembly GCA_963989365.1. Lineage (NCBI taxonomy): Eukaryota > Metazoa > Arthropoda > Insecta > Hymenoptera > Ichneumonidae > Rhimphoctona > Rhimphoctona megacephalus. The sequence continues at coordinate 23,187,543 of OZ022417.1, forward strand.
ATTCCTGAAAATTTGGGCCTTTTTTATACAGTGATTTCAAAGTTATGAATTTTTGAAGTTGTGAAAATTTTTTTTTTTCAATTTTTTCATCCATTTTTTCATCAAAAAATACTTTTTTTTTTTAAATTGGTAAAATATAGTTTTTTGTAGGAAAAATTCTCAACTTTGCAATGGGAACATTCATTTTTCAACATATACAACGGAAAACCCTTTAAAATCCAATCAAAGTGGAAAAAGTGATTTTTCTCATAGTGCGGCGCGTGGTACATCAAATTTATAATTTTTTTCTGAAAGCTGAGAGTTTTTCCCACGAAATATGTCATTTTCGCGATGTGCATATTTTTTGATTTTTTTTTACAATTAAATAAAACGAAATACTTGCCGATAATTATTCGATGGTTTGATACAGTAAAATTATTTTATGTGAAATATTTAATTTTTAATTGTTGAATTTGCCGCTTAAAATTTTACTTCATACACTGCCGTTTACGATGTAGATGGCGCTAACGTCTCACTTCATTTTTTTTCTTTCGGTGATTATTTGTTTACTGATATTTTTCTTCAGTTTTTTGTCTTCAATAATCATATGATTGTTCAATTATTGAATTATTGTTGTATGTTTTTTTATTCCTTGTTAAGATGAGTAAACGTATGAGATTTACACCGAAATGTTTTAATCCATTCGACGAACCACGTAAGTGAATGCATTGTATCACAGCTCCTATATATAACCTTAAAGTGCAATCGACTAAATCATTGACTGATCAATATTAATTGTTGATGGCTAATTAATTAAAATTTTTAGATAGTAAAAATACAAAAAATTTACGCAAATTCCCTGAAAAAGATCGTTGGAAATTTCCTGAATCGGATGACGCTTCCATGTTATGTGTACGATGTCGACTTCGCGTCAAGGAATATATTCCGCCCGAACCACAGGAAGAAGATATTATTTCAAGTCAACTTAGTGTTGAGAATTTGAGTATATCAGCTGAAATTACACCTTCGGAAAGTAGTGTTTCTAGAACTGTCAGTAATTTCAGCGATAATTTATGTGATTATAATGATCACTCATTGGAACAGTTTCTGAAAATTCCTCCTATTGAAAAAGATAGGTTAGAAATTTCCCATTAGTTCTCAATCCTTTTTTCACTAACTTGAAACCTATTTAATTATCCACCTTTATGTTTGATTTCAGACTATATTCTGAAAAATTGTATGGAGTAATGAAACTCGACGAGAGCTATGCTGCTCTTCAGAATAAATTTCGATCACAATTTGGAATATTACCAGAATCTACGTACAGTAAAATTAATCAAGATCACTGTTCAATGATAGCTAAAGTAAAAGAATTATATAGTGCTGAAACTAACACGTAAGATTTTAATAACATTCTTTTAGTTCTACAATTCCTTGATTTTTTTCAAATTGATCCCATGCATTATTATTTTCCATTATTATTTTCTTTGCAGATCGATGAAAGAGAAATTACTTTCCCTTTTACCCGATAGTTGGAAGATAAGTCAAATACAGAGCGAGTTTAACTGCTCCCGAACAATGGTACTGAATCTACAAAAAAAAAATCAATGTGTCTAAAAATGTTAATTCAGAAGCTAGTGGAAACAGCACTGAAAATTCGAATCCCGTAAAATCTTCGGGTAATCAACCGCTTAATCTGGATATAAAAAGACTTGTTATTGACTTCTACGAGAGCGAAGAAAATTCTAAGCAATTAGCGGGCATGAAAGATTTCAAATCTGTAAAGGATTGTGATGGTAATCGCATAAGAGTCCAAAAGAAGTTGATTTTGTGCAATTTGAAAGAATTATACCAAAATTTCAAGGCACAGCATGATTCAGTACCTATTCAATTTTCAAAATTTGCTAGCTTGAGACCCGCTCATTGTATTCTTGCTGGAAGTAGTGGTACACATGTTGTATGCGTATGTACTACACATCAAAATGTGAAGTTAATGCTGGAAGGTAATTGTGTATGAGACGTTCTGCATCACCTTTTTTAAAACATTGTTATTAATTCACATATCTTTTTATTTAGGATGTAACTTTCCAAAATTCGCAAAAAATACGCATTGGATTGTTGAGTCTCAGCCAATCTATACCATTTTGGTAAACAAATTGGTTTGTACTAATCCAACAGAATCGTGCTACTTCAGAAGTTGCAGAAGGTGTCCAAATAGCGAAGAAATAGTGGATTATTTTCGTGCATCGTTCATCGAACTCGATATAGATGAAATTCAATATAAAATGTGGACATCTACAGATCGATGTACTATTGTAGATGTCACTTCAGATTCTGATGATTTCATTGATAACTTAGTAATGAATCTTGAGAAACTTTTGAAACATGATTTAATAGCAAAAACACAAAGTCGATATTTTTCTGATACAAAGCTAAATTTACAAAACGGTGAGTTTGCTGTAGTTTTTGATTTTGCGGAAAATTATGCATTCGTTGTGCAGGAAGCAGCTCAAGACTTCCATTGGAATAATGACCAAGCCACTATATTTCCAATGGTGGTTTATTACAACGAAGATAATCATATCAAACATTGTAGCCTAGTTGGAATTTCTGATTGCCTGAAACATGACACAATTTTGATTTATCTATTTCAAGAACAATTGATTGCTTATCTGAAAGAAAGATTTGCTATCATAAATACGATTTTTTATTTCTCAGACGGAGCACCACAGCAATTCAAAAACAAGAAAGCATTCACTAATTTATGTCATCATAATGCAGATTTTGAAATTAACGCTGAGTGGCATTTTTTTGCCACAGCCCATGGCAAAGGACCATGCGATGGGCTCGCAGGTTCAGTGAAACGACTTGCTGCTAGGGCTTCATTGCAAATGGGTAGTAAACAGCATATCCTAATACCGCAGAATTTGTACACCTGGGCTACTAAGAATTTCTCTGGCGTTGATTTTACTTTTATTACTAATGAAGAATATTTGGAAAAAAAAAATGTATTGGATGTACGATATTTACTATCAAAAACGGTAAAAGGCACACAAACAATACACGCTTTTTTGCCTATAAATGATGAGATAGGATATGCTTATATCAAAACTATCTCAACATCTGAAAAAAGTTCGAAAATAAAAGTTTTTTAATTGTAAAAATTTTACAGTTTATTTTATTGTAAAAAAAAAAAAAATATGCACATCGCAAAAATGACATATTTCGTGGGAAAAACTCTCAGCTTTCAGAAAAAAATTATAAATTTGATGTACCACGCGCCGCACTATGAGAAAAATCACTTTTTCCACTTTGATTGGATTTTAAAGGGTTTTCCGTTGTATATGTTGAAAAATGAATGTTCCCATTGCAAAGTTGAGAATTTTTCCTACAAAAAACTATCTTTTACCAATTTAAAAAAAAAAAGTATTTTTTGTTGAAAAAATGGATGAAAAAATTGAAAAAAAAAAAATTTTCACAACTTCAAAAATTCATAACTTTGAAATCATTGTATAAAAAAGGCCCAAATTTTCAGGAATTTTTTTTTATGATGTAGAGAACATATTCTCAAAGTTTTAAAAAAATCGGCGGGGGTCGCCCCGTAAAAATGATTTTATTTGGTGGAATGACCCATGTATATGTTTTGTTTTTTCAATATACCTGGAAAAAGGGACATCCTGTGAAAGCAAAAGATACGAATGTTATTTTTGTCTTGTCTTACGATATTCTCCAGTAGAGATCATTGCAAACGTAGGTTCGATTGATAGGAAATGTTTTATATTTGTCAAATCTGCTCACAAAAACATTTTTTTGTGTCCTCAAGTCGATTTAATACGGTTATGGAAGATACGTGGAAACAATACTATTCGAGTCACGTAGATAAGTTTTTTGAAGCATTTATCGAGACATTCTAAATTATCGAATTGTTTCGCAACTCTTACTACAAAAGTTCTCGAACACTACCAGTTATCGAAATAATATGACGTCGCAAATTTTTATTATTATTTTCATCTTCGTCTTGAACATACATTTTTCTATCTGGATCTATCAATCAAAAGCTTTAATGATTTTATAGAAGAATTAATTATGTACATGCTAATATTAGTATATACGTAGGGTACGTAGAGTTAAACGCCCACTTTCGCTCGGCAAAATATCGTTGCGGGCGATCATGGAGTTTTCCCATAACGGCTGTTGTTGCTTCTACTGAAAAACCCTTCGTAGAAACGTTGGCAAGCTTCGTTTTCACAGGAAGATAATCCTTCTTCCGAGTCAACGAGCCGAAAGCTGCACTAATAACAAAAGTCTTTTTCAATCTCTTATCGCCCAACGATTGCTCTTCTCAGCATCATTTTAAACCCCTCATGACTTAACCTCCGATCCACTTGACCCTTATATAATAAACCTTTCAATTGAAATTCTTGGTAGAAAATGGAGTTAATGCTAGTTTAAAAGATAAACAAAGGACACTTAATGTATGGATCAAACGTGTAGCGTTCTGGTTTTTTATATCGTCAAATATAGTGGTAAATTGGCTTATGATAACAAATGGCCTCGGATGGTGAATGAATGGTTGATACGAAAAATTACTATGTTATTATTAATTAAAATTACTATGTTATTATGAAAATAATCAATGTAAACAATGCGAAGAAATAATATAATTTAATAAAACTTCGCTGTAGACGTCGTAAATGATGTCATAATACCACACTAAATACATAAAAAACAGTAAATCTTCCCACAGTGACGAGATAACCCACACGGAATAAAAATATATTTTGAAATATAGGTAATTATATTTGTTTATATAAAAATATATTTTTCGGATGGCAAAAATATCTTATTGGGAGGGCATTTATCAATTATAATTTTACATATAATTCAACCCTGGTGAGAAAAACCTGGATAAGTACATTTGTTAACCCCCATTCATATTTTTTCACAAATATACATACACTGTAAAAATCCCTCAGAAAATCAAATCTTCAAGAAAAGTTACAAGAGTGACCCCTCTCAAAAAAGTTTTCAAATGAAGTCAAATCACACAAAACAATGATAACTCAATCCTCGCGAAAAGCTAAGATTGGCTTTCACAAAAAGTTATTAAATAAATTGAGCTCTGTTGAAGTATATATGGCCAAGTACGGGAGGCTTTACTGTGATTTATAAAATCTCCGAATAATGTTGAATGTTGATAAAAAAAAATTAAGTTCGAAAATACAGTTGATCTATCAACTAGAACAAGAATGAAAAATCAGTATGAAAAAAGTCCGATTCAAAGAAAGATTGCAAATGAAAAAAATTAGATGGAAAAAAAATTCGATCGAAGTACTTGGCGAGTTCGTGACCATAAGTGATACATTATTCGAATTAAGCGAAAAAACTCGCCAAGTACTTCAGCTGAATTTTTTTTTTCAATCTAATTTTTTTTCATTTGCAATCTTTAATAAAATCTTAAATCAAAATGCTGTAAAAAAAAGTTGAAACAAGTACATTTACTCCCCCCATAACTTTGTTCCCGTAAAAAATCTCTCCTCTAAACACAAAACCCCCACAAAAAGTTATAAAGAGATTTCCTTCCTAAGAAACCAACCTTCTCTCATTGATCTCGAATCTCACAAAAGATGCCGATTCAAACCTGACCAAAAATTAAGTCCAACCTTCACAAAAAGTCATTAAATAAATAGAAACTATAAAAGCATTAATAGTCAAATACATTAAAACATATTAATCTCCAATAAAAAATCTTTGCATTAATTGAAAATATAGTTATTCTATGCAACAAGAACAAGAATAAAAAATCAGTATGAAAAAAATTTTTTTTTTAATTTCAAACGCAATAAATTGGTATAAACTTACCACTCGGACAGCTGACACATTAGCGGTATAGATACCTTTGTTTGTGTCATCTGCACGCGCATATACAGCCACTTCGAATTCTTGTCACTCCATGACCAATCAGAAAGCTGTTAGGCATCAAAATGCCTTTGCTTATGATGTCTGCGCGCGCATACACTGACACGCCAAATTTTTTAATGTATTAGAATGGAGCATAATCCTATGCCTGTGCAAAGATTTTTCTCAGCACTTACGCAACCAATCGTGCTGATTTTAAGCTCAGTCGAAAGAGCATCGCTTAATTAGTCTCCAGTTCGCTTTGCAGGCTGCCAAACGACTTCGAGGCTCCGCAATTAGCCAAAACGTCATAAAATGTTTACCCCCACAACCGCGAACCGTTTTATTAGGAGAAGGTATATACTCGGCCAGTGCGAGACTCTACCTAGTTTCTTGATAAAAAACATTTCAAATATGATTATAAATTGTAAGCTGTAATAGAATTCTTTAGAATTAGGAAGATATTATTTCATAATAACTAAAAGAATATTGACTTTATGATATATTATATTTTCAATTGTATATAAAGTGTATGATTTACTATAATCGAGTAAACTTACAAAATATTTTGACTTCAATTATACAATATAAGCTAAAATACAATTCTTTTTTGTTTAGTTGTTTGCAAATAATTTTGCGTGTATTCGGTACGAGAAAAATATGTAACCAGTAGACATTATCCATAGTATATATTCACTTTATATTTTTAAATAAATCGCATCGTAGGATGTAGATTTTCAAAAAATTCGAATATAATTATGAAGGCTGTATTCCGATATTCACTGCCAGTTATTGCCAGTACATAGAATTATATGGTAAGGTATGCTTATATATAGAACTCACAGTAACTTGCAGTGAATATCGGAATAGGACCGAAATATAACCCACCCGGGCATCTGAGCTTCGCGCTCCAGCCGCGGTGTGGCGCAATGCCAAAATCTTTCTCATAAGCGATACACAGTCGGCGTGGACATATCGAGTCGCTTGTATAAAATAATTCTGTCAGAAACAAGAAACCGTTTCATAATATTAAAAACTGTTTCAGCGACAGTTTGAAGAGACTGAACACTAAATGTAAAATTGTTTCAACTCTGTAAGTCTGGCAAAATAACTGTTTTTGTTGAAAGAGCGTGGAAAACGCTCCGAAGTCATATGTTCCCAAAATTTATATTCATTTTTTTTATGTGTATTTTTATCTACATTTAAAAATGTATATTCATTTATTTGTAAAATTATACTTTTGCTTACATTCAACAAAATAATCATCAATATCGTTAGTGTTTTAGTAAAATGGTAAAAAGTTGTATATTTTCAAGCATAATTGAATGATATTATCATTTACATTCGCAAATATATTTTTTCCCGTGTGGAAGTCCTACGCCATCATAAAAACATAGTCATTCTTCGTACATAATTCTTTCCGTGTATTTGATTAATGCATCTTTATTTTTACAATTCAGCTCACATTAGTTTATATCTTCGATATTGTAGTTTTTCATTAATGTAAGCACGAAAATATTTATCTACAGGCATCTATAATGTATATTGGGGTGGTTCAAAAAAATCGATATTTTTTTTTTTCAAGGCGCAAGGGAAAAATGTTAGTACATTATAAAAAAGTAATTTTTCCAAAATTTGAGCGTTTAAAAAAAATTTCTAGATAGCGCTCAATCGACTTTTCTTAATTTTTTCTATTTTTTGTTGAAAATCACGATAAATTTTTTTTTCATTTGCTCTCTAAGCAGAAAATATTACTAACTGAAAAATATATAATGCTCCCAAAATTTTGACACTCTGAAAATTTTAAAAAAGCTGCCTCAACGAATTGTTTTGGGTTTTTTTTCTGTTTTTTGTTGAAAATCACGACAAAAAAAAATTTTCATTTGCTCTCCAAGCAGAAAGTGTTACTAACTAAAAAATATGTAATGCTCCCAAAATTTTGACACTCTACAAATTTTTAAAAAGCTGCCTCAAGGAATTGTTTTGGGTTTTTTTTCTGTTTTTCACGATCCTAATACAATAAATGTAAGTATTGGACAAAATCACAATTCTGTGATAGTTTCCATGCTCCAAAAAAATCGTAAATCCGACGCAAACGCTGAATGAAAAGCATTTTGGAGAAATGTTCAATGCATTATTCGACATTTCGAAAAAAAAAAGCATACCACGCTTTGATACCAAGACAGGTAGATTTGTTGACAGAAAATTAAAGAAATCGTTGCAAGAGTATATCCCGAGTTATTGAAGGATCGCAGGTAAAAGCAAAGAAAATATCAGCAGACTGTGACAGCGAAATTAGTACGAGAAATTAGACGAATTACGTGGCAACTGATTGAATTTTATTGAAATAATATTTTACGATGTAATTGTTAAGTACACACAAAATAATTCAAATTTGATCAGAATGGAAGTCGTCAGATATGAACTTGTCATTTAATAAATATAATTTTTTATAAACTCGCAATACTTACGGAGAATTATTGCAATTTCCACAAGAATTTTTGATATGTTTGCAATGACTAAACTATGTTGACATGTATCAACAAAATTGAGTCAAAGTCTTTTGTTTTCCTTAACAAATGGAAACTGTAACCAATATTCTGATTGCCTCGTCTTGCGCGAAAAAATATCAGACTTCGATGATGAAGAAGCCGTTCAATCTTCAGATTCCAACGATTTGAAAAGAACGATTTAGATTCTTCCGCACATTTCCAAATGAAAAAATTTTTAAAAATATATGTACAGTAATTTCTGAAATAATTGGAGTAAATGTCAAAGACATCAATTTGAGCATTAGCACCATTCGGATAAAACGAATGTAATGTAGAAAAATTGTAGCGTAGCAGCTTAAAAATAATCTTGAAATCACACAATGCGTGATGCCCCACTGAGATGATAAGCTGTTACAAAAGATTAATAATTTTAATTCCGGAAGTGTTGAGAGGTTATCCATAGTTCTGTTCGGCTTGAACCTTGTGCGATAACTTGAAACTACTCAGACTTGGAAAGATGAGCGGTGAAAAATCAGGCTACGTAAATCCGCAACAACTGTATTATGCTCGTTTTCAATCTATAACCTTAAGGTATTTCATTATAAAAAAGGACACTTGGATGGAACTTACTGCTTGAAGAATATTGAACGAAGAGTTACTCCATTTAGAACGTCCCACTATCATCTATATAAGCTTGATTTGAAAAGCGTTATCGACCGTACAACTTTCTTGGACATGAATCATATAATTTCGAAGAGTAATCAGGACTACAACACGTACTTGATAATATTTGAGAGTATGTAAGTTGTCAACGACACAGCTGAGTGGATAGGTTTTGGGATGAAAGATTGCAACGGTCTTATCACGAAGAACGATGACCAATAGTACCTTTTGTAAGTTGTGAGCGAGCATGGCAAGAAATATTCTTCTCGCGATAAAAAAATCTATGGTTCAGCTGGATCTTAGAGGTAACGTGATAGGATTTTGAATATTTTTAGGCCATCACTTACATACTTTTAGCGCATCGTTTAAAATTATTTCGGTCGTTGCAATTATTTGTTAAGATTTTTGGCTAAAAATTACAATAATGGAAAAAGCCGCTTGAGGTAGCTTTGATGATTTTTTTCCGAGCACGGAAATGATCAAAAAACTGTATTTTGATTCAATACATACATTTATTGTATTAAGATCGCGAATAATAGGAAAAAAACCCTAAAACAGTTTCTTGAGGCAGCTTTTTAAAATTTTTCAGAGTGTCAATATTTTGAGAGCATTACTTATCTTCAAGTTGGTAACACTTTCTGCCCAGAGAGCAAATGAAAAAAAAAATTTTGTCGTGATTTTCAACAAAAAATAGAAAAAATGAAAAAAGTGAGTGCTATCCAGAAAATTTTTTTAAACGTTCAAATTTTGGGAAAATTACTTTTTTATAATGTATTAACATTTTTCCCGCCTCGAAAAATAAAAATATCAATTTTTTTTGAATCACCCTAATGTATGTATACGCTTAAGTGTATTCCAGATCAATAACATGTTACGAACATATCTTTTTCATCGATCCACTCGAATCGTGAAGCTTTGTATGGAATTTTATTGATATTTTTCTACATGTACATTAGAGTCTACACAACAAAGCGGATATATGAACAGTTTTTAAAAAGATATGCATAATATTTATCAACGTATATGGGAGCAGACGCGTATTTTTATTAAAAAGAGTTTTCTCGTTCGCCCTCGGTAGATTACTTCCGATGGAATGGGCACGGGTGAAATTTGTCTCGAAGGTTGGACCGTAATCTCTGAGGGAGCTTGCGGAAACTTTTTTTTACGAACATACAGTGGCGTGCAAAAGTTTCGGGCCACCCTATTTTTTATGGACATTGAACAGAAATATGGTGATAGGAGAAAAACAAACGAGTAATGATAACACGTAATTACTTATATTTGGAAACAATAGGTTGTATACATTGATATCG